>JAPTGZ010000013.1:660512-674710 GCA_029814645.1 Fowleria isostigma
TTTATCCTCATTTGGGTCACGGGGTCACTTGGAGCCTATCCCGGCTACTTAAGGGCAAAGGTGGGGTACACCCTGGACATTTTGCCAGTTCATCGCAGGGGTGACATACAGCGACAAACAATGACTCTCACATTCACACCTATGGACAATTTAGATTAACCAATTAACCTATTAGTGCATGTCAGTGGTGGAAAAAAGGTGGGATGACCATCTCACCTTTTTTCTCTGGATCTCTATGTAAAAGTGGCTACTGTATCATAGAAAACAAAAAAATTCTGTGGAAACACCACCATGCCAGCCCAGACCATGTACTGTTACCCAACAACAAGCCAGTGGAAAAAGCGCACCAACCCGCGTAAACCCCCGAAAAACGACTTGGCAAGCGATGCGGGTTAAAATCACCTTTAATCGGCTCAGCTCCGATTGGCATGCAGTGGGAACGCCAGATTCAACCCGTTAGTTTATGTGATGACATAGAGCGTTACATGATGCGTCACAACATCGCGCCAATTGCGTCTTATATCACACGCCACAACAAAGCTCTGCTTGCATTCAAATCAAGACTGGATTGAGAAACATGTCGCAGCATTGGCAAGATAACAAGATTCGTGAACGATCATTTTGAGGACGGACAAAAAAGAAAGGACACTGACCAGCGTCTGACTCGCTTCCGTGTTGCTCTGTATTGTTCACTTCCTTAAATTCTGTCACACTTGTGATATCATCATCAACGCAATCCCAGCAATGAAGAAAGGCCAAATGCTGATTGTTAGCGGGTCGACGTGGGTTTTTAAAACACGGGTCAACCCGCTAATTTTAGTGGAAAAGTGGCTTACTGTCACCCTCCCAACACCCCCCTGACTCCTACTCACACACACTTCAACCCCTCTCCCCTCTCTCTCTCTCTCACATGTAGCCCCTCTCCTCCTCCCCCTCCCTCTCCCCCACATGACGCTGACAGGCCAGGTCAGGAAACAGCTGGAGAGACTTCACCAGTGGAAGGCTGCAGGTCCTGATGGCATCTCCCCCAGGACTAGGGATGCAATGGTGCACTTGTTTGTACCCTATCATTTTTGTTCGGGGTCTTCAACACACTACGGAGGTGTACGAATACACGTAGCTTATGTGAAGAACGCAAACACTCGCCTTAGGTTTTCACATGAACCTTGAAGCGGAACGCACATAATATGAGCAAGCAGAACCCATGTGCAATATTTGAAATCGTAAACAGACGTCTAAACGGTACATGCACCATGCACTTGCTAAAGGTGAACCAGTACGGCAGCTCAGAGTGGCATCACAGGTACAAACAGAGTTGGAACACCTTCCGTCTTCTCTAGGGTCTCTGATTTGGGCGCATTTCGGATTCCCTGTCAGTTACAGTCACAGAAAAAAAAATCATTAGACCACCCTGTGCTTTCTTCAATTTCTTGTTTGTTTTAATGCCTGCTACAACTAAAGGTACATTTGTTTGGACAAATATAATGATAACAAAAATATCTGATAGTAGTTTAATTTCAGAGCTGTTATCTATCCACTTTCCATGGTTTTATAGATAATCAAAATCACATTTCTTACATCAATATCGATGACATTGTACTGACAAAAAAGTGCTTTTACACATATGATAGTTTTCTTTTTCTGTTACATGATACACACAGAAGTTAGTACTTGATTACATAATCTTTTTTTATGACTTTTGATGGTCTACTAATTTTTTCAGCAACTGTATGACAATGAAGAGAGATAAATCGACAAAACAAGAACTTTGTGTCACCATTGTTTCATGAATATCGGATATATTTTAAGTTTTTAAAAAAATAAAATAAAATCGATCTCCTTCACTGTATTGAAAAATTTATCAAACCAACATTTTATTGTACCATTACACCCCTTGCTGAGGACCTATGCCGAGCAGCTGTCTTTTGTCTTAAAAACACCTGGACAACCTGAGCCTGAGTCTATTAAATAAAAGCACCTCTGTCTGACGTTTAAACCCAGTCATAAACATAAATCCACTGTAATCTTTAATGTATATTACTGAATACTTTGCTAATTTATGGTTGCATCTTACTGTTTGATTGCCCGAATTTTCTCCGTTCTGTTTCTTATTCTTTTTTATTATGTATAGTGTGTTTTCTCTTGTATTGTTATTCTTATATTCTATTTTTACTGTTTGTCATATTGCTGTGATCAATAAAGTCTGTCTGTCTGTCTGTCTATCTAATGTTAGAGGTTCTTGTTTTACGTTAATACAAAAACACATGAATGACTCGGACTGAGCAGGAAACACTGCTTTCCATGAAAAGGTTTAATAAAAGCATCTTAATTAACCTCCGACATAGAAACACTTGGAACAACTTATGCTAACAGGCATCAACTAAAACAGCTAAATACAGTTTGTTCAGATACTGTAAAGTGTTTGTAGTGATTTTAAAGGCTGCTTTCAGTTCTTTAGACTCCCTTCCCTGTTTACATTTACTAAACCAAACTAAACTACATCAAAACAAAAACGGAAGACAAATGAGACTGCGTAGCATTGAGCTAACAGGATGGTGTAAACAGTAGCTAGTTAGCTTAGCCGTTCGGTACCGACCTGAGAAGAAAGCTCCGGTTCGGCTTCGCAGGACGGGAGGAATGCCGTCTATCTTGTTGTACCGGAACACTGATCTACCCTAGACCCCGTTAAACCGGCTGAAAACCCCGGTTTCAGGCCCTGTGTTTAGCTGGTAAGCTAACCACTGACGGGCCGGACACCACTACTGGCGCTGCGTTCAAGTCCTGAGAACAGAGTGGGAAAGATGAGCGTCATACCCAGTAGCGGGTGTAACATGAAAATCCACTCCATTCGTTGCATCTCAAAAGTGTATAATAAATAAAGTTTCACACATTGACACAATACGCGATCTACCAATAAATTAAGACGACTAAAAATATGAAAAGTTAACGAAATTCTGACTCGGATGGCACTATTTAATCCAGATGAGAATGTTATATCTTTCTATCTTGCATAGAATTTTCTTTTTTATTAATTATAGTTAAACACATCTATGGTTTATTACAGTTCTATTAAAGGAAGAAACAATATGAAAAGCAACTTCAGGTTTAATATAGACCAAATCTAGTGAGGCTTGAGTCAGTGTTGATCCATCAAGAATCACAGTTTCATGTAAATGTATTTAATGATTTCCAATAATTTATCATCTTTATTTGGCACCTTTCCTCTTGGTCACTGCCTCCAGTCATGTACATGTATGTTAGAGCAGTCCTTCTCAAATGGGGGTGCATGGACCCTCAGGGGTACTTGGAGGAAGCTCAGGGGGTACTTGAATTTGGGGAAAAATACATTAAATAAGCCATCATGATCTTAATCCAACATAAATAATGATGATTAATGCTGAAATATAAAACACAATAAATACATTCATATAATAAAATTGACATTCCTGACCATATTTCTTCAACATTTTTATATTTTTATTTTCAGTCATCTTGTTTAATAACATTTCTATTTTATATTATTCAAGATGAGCTATTTTGAGCAATTGAGTAATTTTATTTTTCCTGATGAAAGGTACATTTATTAATTAATCTAATTTATTTTTCTTATCAATGAAATATGACACTTCAGTTTGTATTGTACATACAATTTCCTTATAAACACCTGTTATTGTCAATATATTAAAGTTAAATATGTGTATTTGTTTACAAAGTTTTGAAAATAAAAAAGCGGACACCTTTGGCACACGAGAAAATTTTGTCTCATTTTTTTGAGTTGGGGGTACTTGGTTAGAATATATATTTCAGGGGGTACTCACTGTCAAAAGTTTGAGAGCCACTGTGTTAGAGTGTTCATCCAATCAAATTTCACCATCATGTGTTGTTGAGTAAAACAAACTCAGCCTTGAGGCTCAGAATCAACAGTTCAGCCTTTGGAGCTTCAAATAAATGGAATAAACGTGTTGATTTAACCAGTCAGATTTCATGTTGGCCACATGGGGGCGATATAGCAGGTGTACAGTCAGCTGAAGTCGGCTAGGGACCAAAGGGTAACCAGTTTGATTCCCCGGACTGGCAGAGAAATGTTGGCTGTCGTATCCTTGAGTAAGGCACCTAACCCCCCCCCAATTCGCTCCCCGGGCGCCTGACATGGCTGCCCACTGCTCCATAGTATGTAATGTATAATCTAAGATGGGTTAAATGCAGAGAACAAATTTCAGTGTAACACTGACCAATAAAGACTTACTCTTAAATGACAAAACTGTAAACTTTAGATAAAGATGCATTGTCCCTGATACCTTCAGTGGGTCTCCTCTGAGCTCTATTTACATTTGGGCTGAATTATATTGCATTTGATATATATATAGATGACAGGTGGGGTCATGTTCTTTACAAAATAATACATAAATAAGACAGTAAGTAAATAAAAAAATACTCTTGGAGCTCTGGCTTATCAATCAAATTTTATTCATATAGAGACACAACAAAAATAATCTCGTCACTTTACATTTAAATCTGGTCTAAACCAGACTCTTAAGCTGATTCACAGACATCAAGAGCATCCTCCAGGAGCGACAAAGTTCCTTTGAACCAGCACAAACCTGGAGCAGACCCCGACTCCTGGAGGATGGTCGTCTGCCTTGACCAGATAGGGTTAAAGAGAGAGGGAAAAAGAGAGAGACTGGGAGAGGAGGGAGAAGGGAGGACATATGGGGAGACACTGATAAACAGCAAATTGAGCTATAACTTTAAAGACTAGAATTACTGGTGCTAGTGTAACTACCGTTAACTAGTACAAATACCCATAATAGCGATCACTACTACTCCAAATACAAGTACTATTGCCCTTTCCCTATTCACCTCTTGGCCCCTCCCCTCCATTTTATGCATTAATGTAAAGGGGTATGCGTGTCCTAATTCTAAATTAGTCAGACGGGAAGGGCTGTTTGGCCCTCGAAATGCAGATTTTTCAGGTTCACACTGCAAACAGAGGAGTATGAGAAATCCCCATCAGCAAGATGGATGTAAACACAGCAAAAAAGTACAACAGTGTCATGAATGAAATATAAAATTAGAGCTGCACAATATATTGTTTGAGTATTATCATTATAATGTATGTGTGTGCAATAGTCACATCACAGTTCCTGTGATGTAGGAGGAAAATGAACTCGGCGTGTTTTCATCTAATTTCAAGGGTATCTGACACACACACTCTGCTCAGCAATCCACCAATCACAATTGTTCTTAATCAGTTTGGAGTGAGTCGCTGGTAATGTTGGAAATAGTATCGGAAAATATCTTACTACACATGGGTTTTAACGTTCTTGTGTTTCAAGGAAGCTGAAATGATAACTTGTTTTGATCGAATCGAACCAGATGTTTCTTGTCTCTTGTGTAGTTGCTGGTTCAGGTCACAGGGTTACAGTGACCTGGCACAATTCGGTTGGAAGCAGGAAACCGTGTTGAAGCAGCCAATATGAACAGAGTTGTTTACCAGACTAAGAGATGTCTGTTATATTAGGGTTTTGTAAGAATAACATCTGATTTGGGTATGAAGATGTTGGAATCAGGAAATAAACTGAGACTTTACTCAGATCTGCAGAATTTCTGTGTTGGCGTTTTTCTTCAATATAAAATTCTACAACAGTAACAACATTGAAAAATTTGCAACAAATAAGAGAAAATCACCAAAAAGGAAGACTTGTTATGAAAAAGAAAAGCAACATCAGTTATCTGGAATTATTTCAGCTACAAGGAGGATGAAACTGAAACATGTGTTTTGTGTCGACACTGTCTTACCACAACGAGAGGTAACACAACTAATTTGTTTGATCATTAACATCGGCACCACAGTTATTATATCCTCCTCAGTATTTTTTCATATTGCAATATAGATCACAGGGTTAAAAAAAATGTAATGTCAGTTTTTTTTTCAATATTGTGCAGCCCTAATACAAATGTACGTTTTTTCATTTTCTTTGTTAACTTAATAATTTCATCGACCGATTAATGCATTTCTACGATGTAACACCCTCTGGGCACTAGGGGGACTGTGAAGTTAACTTTTCAGGTAGAGCACACACTGTGTACTTCCCAACTGGGTCCACCTGTGCAGAGTGGCTCGCCTATTTAAGCAACTCAACATGGATCCTCATTCTCTCAAGTCTGTTCTCTGGTTTGGTCCATCAGGCCTGCTCCTCCCGACTGGCTTCCTTTTGTTTTAATGTGTTAGTTTGGTTAATAAACCACTGTTTAATTTTACCACCTCATCCATCTCCATTTTTACCACAAAGTAAGAGTCGGGTTGTCGCAATGGTTTTGGGGTTGATAGCCGCAAAAAGATGCTCAAAGGCCATGTAACAGAGATGGTTACAGCTGCTAACATCATGGGGAATTCTTTCGGAAACAAAGCTGTCACATCTGTTTGTAGTGGCGTCGATGATTGATGATGACATAACAGGTCTGGAAGGATTATCTCATTTCACAGGGGAATGTTTCAACCCTAACCCTAATGCCAAGTGCAAGGCCAAAGGGTAGAGGTAAGAGGGAGGGGCCAAGGGGTGAATTGGGATTGGGCTTAACAGTGGATATATCATTAATGTTAGTACTGCTGTTAGCATCAATAAAAGAAATCTCTACCATCCATGTTTCTATATTACAATCACTAACACAATTATATTGATAAATGAATGACATAATAATGATATAAATAAATAAAGAAATAGATTATCTTGACTACATTCTGGTTAAAGTGCAAATTGCTGTGACATAGAGTCATGTTACTCAACCAGTTTCACACCAAAAATTATCATCTTATCTGATTTACAATAATTTGACAAACAGCAAGTAAACAGTGAAAGTACTACAGTTACAGAGTTGAGCATACTCTCAGTTTTACAAAGTGTTCACGTGGCAGTACAACTGTCATGGTGATGTTTGTCTTCAGTGAGAACTAGTTAAATGCTAACACTTGGGGCCAGCTTTACTAAAATTCCATTTTGCTTGTACTAATTTGCGTGTGCAATGTAGAATTTTGCGTGAGGGATGAACCGTGGTTTGCAGGTGATTTATCAAGATTGAGGAGGGTGGAAGGTGAAAAATGCATTCACAAATTCCCACAAAGCTCCTTTGTACATCCTTTTGAGATGTGTTAAATAATAATATTAGTCCTTTAGTAACCTTTATTAAATCTGGCCATAGATGCATTTTTTAGAGAACCTTTTCTTACTCATTTTACAGCTGTTTTATTTGACTCCTACATGGGCTTATTTAGAACACTCATGTTTGGCGTGCAGAGTGATGGTCGGGAAGGATCTGTCACATAGTCTGCACTGGCACACTTTTCTTGGGTACGCCAGTGATAGCGAAGACCCTGCGGTGTTGAGAATATCTTCCCACACACCACACATGGAATCACCATCTCCTTGGTGTGTTTGATACGGTGCTGGCGTAGGTTAGAT
This sequence comes from Fowleria isostigma, assembly GCA_029814645.1. Lineage (NCBI taxonomy): Eukaryota > Metazoa > Chordata > Actinopteri > Kurtiformes > Apogonidae > Fowleria > Fowleria isostigma. The sequence continues at coordinate 667,973 of JAPTGZ010000013.1, forward strand.
GAGGATCTGAATGATTTTCCACAATTGTCGCACTTGTAAGGTTTCTCACCAGTGTGGATGCGGTAGTGTATTTGTACATCACCTGCTGTTTTAAATAGCTTCCCACACTGATCACAGCAATAGGGTCTCTCTCCAGTATGGATGCGTTGGTGATTCCTGAGGCTGCTTGTGTTGTTGAAGTTCTTTCCACATTGGTCACAACTGAATGGTTTCTCTCCGGTGTGGATGCGCTGGTGTTTCCTAAGGTCACTCGGATTGATGAAGTTCTTTCCACATTGATCACAGTTGAATGGTTTCTCACCAGTGTGAATGCGTTGGTGTGACATGACAGCATGTACTGACGTAAAACCTTTTCCACAAAAGTCACAGAGATGCAGTTTCTCTCCAGTGTGTCTGCGGTGGTGTTCTCGAATTCCATTTGCTGTTGTAAAAGCCTTGCCACACTCAACACATGTATAAGGTTTCTCTCCAGTGTGAATGCGATGATGTTTTGTGAGGTCATTCACATGGATGAAGCCCTTCCCACACTGGTCACAAATGAATGGTTTCTGTGCAATGTGGATGAGTTTGTGTCTCCTGAGGTTACCTGCGAGGTTGAATTTCTTCCCACATTGGTCACATGAAAATGGCTTCTCTCCTGTGTGGATGCGTTGGTGTGTCCTGAGATCACCTGCTGAGATGAAAGGTTTTCCACAGAAGTCGCAGATATAGGGTTTCTCTCCAGTGTGAATGTGTTGATGTTTTTTGAGGTGGCTCTTTTGGGTAAAGTTCTTCCCACACTGGTCACAGGTGAATGGTCTCTCTCCAGTGTGCATACGTATGTGTATCGTGAGGATGTCTGCCGTAGAGAAGGTTTTTCCACAGACGTCACAGATAAAGGGTTTCTCTCCAGTGTGGAGGCGTTGGTGTTTTCGGAGTCCAGTTGTTGATGTAAAAGCCTTCCCACATTGGTCACATGAATATGGTTTCTCTCCGGTGTGGATGCGTTGGTGTTTCATGAGGTTGCCTACAGTGGTGAAAGCCTTCTCACACTGATCACAATTGTATGTTTTCTCTCCCATGGGGACGAGACAGTGGGCTGTGCTCTGCTCTTCAGAAGGAAGCGACATCCCTCACCGGTCTCAGATCTGTTTTCTTGCGTTTTCTGGAGCTGGGAGATCTTTCACGTTGTCTTCTTGGCCTGAATCTGCACCTATAATGACAAGAGTTAAGAAAATGAATAAAATGTAAAAAACAAACATCAACAATAAATGTTTTGTTTCCATTTGTGATATTTTATTAAGAGTGTGCTAGATATATTTACAAGTTAATTTTACTGATTGTCACTAAAACGTGGGTTTTACTGTGATTCAGTTCAGAACAAACAAAAGGCTTGAGTCACAAATAGTGAATGAGCCGTCACAACTTCTACTGCAGCATTTGGGAAAAACAGATGGGCCTGTCTGTGTTTGGCTCCGCCCCTAAAGCCATTCTAACCCATCAACACCACGATCCTTTTCGATGACCTGCTATCCCGTCCACCGCATCACAGCATGGGAATTAATTGACAATCAATTAAATTTAATCGAGAAAATTCTTATTGACAATTAAGTTTGAACCATTAGTATCTTGAAGAGTAGCCATACTTTAATCATCCCAATTCCTGTTAGTGAATGGCTTCTTTCAACATGTCATGAGATTATTCAACGGGAGAGGATATTTCTACATGATTTTAAAAATGTATCTAATCTAAATTTTACCTTTACATCAGACCTTTTGTTAATCTGATTTATTAAGTACATTATTGTTTACATCTTTAACCACATCTGAATTATATTGGTTCTTCTACTATCCCTAACACACTGATTAGATGATTTTTGTTACAGCTGGCTCATGAGCCGAACAAAGCGAGAGCGAGTAAAACAAAAGGCCTGCTTATATAGTCTCTGCTGTCAAAGCGCAGGTGGACTGGCAGGAACCCAACAAGAAACCTTCCAAAATAAAGTACAAGAAATCCAGAATAGGACTGAGGCGGAAAGTTAGCGATTTTACGAGATGTGCCATGGCTTCGAAGTGTCGAGTAATGGAGGGGGTGTTTCTGCAAAGCATGTGTCAAGGGTTGCTACATTTAGGGGAGGAGCCGAAGATGATGACATCCAAAGCGTCGCAGCCCAGTTGTACCACATGACTAGGGATGGGAATTGATCCGATTCCTTATTGAATCTCTTATGGATTCTCATCGGGTAGCAAATAAGAGTACAAACAGGTTTGTTCGCATTAACTGTCTTTTATATTTCCACCTCTGCACAGAAAATATAACATATACAGTATGTACTAATAATAACAACAGATGACACTGGGTCCAGTTTGGGTTCTGTGCCATTAAAATACATGTTGAAGTACTTGTTGAAGCTGTGGTGATCAGAGTTTAAATGGATCTGACTGATATACGGATACATAGTGTGATTTACCTACTGTTCATGCTCCTATTTCTTATCAATTACATTGGAACTGCTGCGGTACCGGTAGAGCGGCGCTGCGGACCGGTACCGGTGATGCGGATCCGGTGGCATGGATCTGTGGACAGGCGTCCTGTGATAGAACACAGTTATCGGAGGGCTGTTGCAGATAAGCGCGGCTGTTTTTTGTCTGTCTGTACAGTGCTTTGCTGTTGTCACTGTTAAATGTAATCATATGTTGGTACTGTTGGTATTTATCCTTGTGCTGTACAATGTTGTCCTTCTATGTAATGTGCCGTCGGTGAAGAAAAATTTCCCTACGGGGACCAATAAACTAAATCTAAATCTAAATCTAAATCTAAATCTAAATCTACGTATCGTATCAAATACGTGACATTCATGTGGATGGATATCCTACTTTGGACAAATGTTTTAGTCATATTGTTGGATTTCCTCCTTTGAACAAACGGACCTGGTGTCGTCTACACCTGTAACACAGACTTCAAAGAGTTTCTGCCTGAACGCCATGGTGGCTACGTTTTGAACCAAAACAATGCAGCGTCATGTGACGTCATCGCGCATGTGTAATGAGAGCAGAATCGATAAGCGGAATCGTTAAGCAGGTAGGCAAACAATTCCAAGGAATCGAGCTACTGGGAACCGGTTCTCAAAAAAGAACTGCTTCGGGAAGTGGTTCAGATTTTGCTGCAAGATTTGACAGTGATATAAACCCCTTGGGCTCTGTTCAGAATGTGGGTTTTTGATCGAGAGCGGAGGTCAGTTCAGAGTTTGGATATATAGTTTGGATTGTGTTTATACGCAGTAGTTTGGAGATAATTTGGAAAGTTTATAGGTCAGAGGGTGGACCCAGTTAGGCAGAGGGGGATTTCCCCTATATGGGATCATTTTGATTTGATAACTCCTAATAAGCTAAACTAAATCTAACATTATTTCAGACGCATAAGTTTTGTTTATCTGGAGAGGCAAAAATGACAGTATCCAATTTATATAATCTTGTTCTTGTGTTTTTTTGTACACACCGTCATCTTCTGTATCATGTGACAAGTGTTTTAATAGGCCAGACGGAGGTTCTGTCAAAAAAAGGAATTGCTTAAAAACGAAAAACTGTTGAGAAACTGTTATTTCTGAATATAAATGAATAAACACATCCCTGTCCTGTACATCATTGTCCAAGTTACACAAGTCCTTTGACTGTCCTCTGCCTGCTTAAGCCCATGACATGTTCCTGAAGTGACAGAGAAACATTATTACACAACCTACCCTATCATATGATAATACCATTTTGGGGAAAATTTACACACACACAGAATACATTTTAAAACATTTTATGTGATAATTTATATTGAGAAATGATTTGGTCATATATTTTTTGTTATTCATAGTCATTCCCAAGAGCTGTAACAGACACAAAAATCAAATGCATCACACATAGGGATGCAAATTATTAATTCACTGTTAAGTTAGTTGACCTTGTCGATCAATTAATGAATAATTGATAAGCAGCGATTTTCCTGAGAACCTGAATTTCTCTTTCAATGAAGTCTACAAAAATAAAAGCTAAATATTGTTTATATACTTCATATTCCTTAATGATTGATTTGTTGGATCATTACTGATACAGTCCAGACAATGACATTTATGGAGTAGAATTAAATAACAGTGTCTGATACAGTCTGCGGATACATTGTGTCTTTAAACCATTTGTTTGGACAGTATGCAATTGATGGGATTAGTTTTCTGATGTCAAATGGAACAAAAACAAGCCACAAATTGTACATGTTTCTATGTTCAGTCACAAATACAATCTGTGTTTAAGGGATGATTGTAAATCACTGTTTTTATTTATGTTTTACACATCAGCCCAACTTTTTGGAACTGGAATAGGTTAACCTTTTCCTAAGTGATTTATCACCATTTATTATAATACTATTCCTCTGTATTTTGTATTCTCAGTGTAAATCAGGTGTTTTCCTCTACTTAATTTAGTTCAGTGGTTATTATTAGATCAGTTGATGTTTGTGATGTTGATGGTTCAGTAAACTATGAGTGCTTCCTGCCGTCTGTGGACATTCCTTTCATGCATTTATTCTGTATTTGACATAAAACTGGTTGTTTCTATCACAGTTTTCAGAATTTCAGTGTCGCAATAAATAATATTATTCAAGGCTCTTGTTTTACATCAATTCAAACACGTGAATAAATTTAACAAATGTAGAATGACTCGGACTGAACAGGAAAAACAAAGCATCTCCGTCATTAGAGACATCTCAGGTCAACGTATGCTAACAGGCTACATCAGTTAAAACAGATAAATGCAGTTTGTTCAGATAATATAAAGTGTCTGTGGTGGTTTTAAAGGCTGCTTACGGTTCTTTGCACTTTGCTTCCCTGTTTACATTCACTAAAGCAAGTTAAATTTAACTGAAATAGATGACAAATAAGACTGCTTAGCATTTAGCTGCTACCAGGCTAATGTAAACAATAGCTAATTAGCTTAGCCGCTCGGTACCAACCTCAGAAATATTCTCCGGTTCGTTGCCACAGGGCGGGAGGATCCCCGTCTGTCCTGTCGGTCCCGGAACACTGACTCACCTTAGACCCCGTTAAACCCACTGAAAACCGTATTAAACTCCGATTTCAGGCTGCAGGTTTAGCCGCTAAGCTAACCACAAACAGACCGGACACTGCTGCTGATGCTGCGTTCACGTCCTGAAGGCGAAGTGGGAAAGATGAGCATCAACAACAAGAGCGGGTGCAACATGGAAATCCACAAAACTTCATTCGCTGGACCTCAAAAGTGTATAATAAATAAGCTGTCACAAATAATGAGACAAAGTACGAGGGAGATGGCGGGGAGTGTGTGGAAACAGAAACCATCACAGTCCAGAGGAAGACATAAGAGACATTTATGGTAAACATTCAAAGAAAAGACAAACAAACAGACATGGGACAAGACAGAGGATGCCTAGTCTTCTTCTTTTAGACAATGTGAGTTCAGATTCTGACCCTGGACATGGAGTGGATTCAACATAGATGTCGTTCTCATTTTCAGCTCTATAATGCCAGCGGTGACGGAGGAAATGCATGGGAAACTGGATTGTTGAAATGATAGAAAATAACAGAAAGTAATCCATTGATTTTTAAAACTGTAACCGTGTTCTGATCACTGTGTACTACAATTGTAACTAACTGAATACAGTTCTTCACATTTCAGAGACTTGGCTGAGTGCTGAGGAAAGGGTGGCATGGGGAATTAGAAGGCTATGAAATGTTCTGACAAAGCAGGGCCAGTAAAAGAGGAGGGGGTGTGGCCTGTTTGTATTGACTGATTTTGACTGTAAGATTAAGGATGACATGACAGTTGCTTTAGATAATTTGATGGAATGTGTTGAAATTAAGATGGAAAAATTCCAAAACATTTTTCATAGTTGTATTTACAGGACACCAGGGTCATATTGATACATTTATTAAGCAGATCATTGATTTATATAGGAAACATTGTGATAAGGTGATTTCGGTTTGTGGGGACTTTAACATTGATCTGTTGAAATTGAATGAACATGCAAAAACTGCAGATTTGTAAATATTATGTTTAGTTTGAGTTTTCATTCACTAATTACAAAACCAAGTGGAATAACATTGGAGAGTGCATCACTGATTGATAATATTTTTATAAATACTTGAGGGGGAGATAAAAAGTGGCTTATTAACGACTGACAAATGTGATTATTTGTCTGTTTTTGTAGAAATGGAAATGAACAACAAATTTACACTGACTAATAATATGCAAAATCCTTGTTTGGCCTGAACAAAATCACCAGTAGCAATTATGGCCTAAAAGGAGGAACTAATTAATTATGATTGGTTCCATGTACAGACCAATTCAATCTCAAGTGGGTCAGATCAGTAAAATATGATTTAACTCTAATCATAATAACCTAGAAATACTCACAACACCCAGTTTTTCTCTCTTTAAATGTAAACATTTTCATGTCATTTTACTGTATTTACATGAAAACAAACTATCATTTTACAAAAAACACGAATAACCTGAATAAAAATGCACATTTTGAAATATTCGATGTGCAAGTTTACCAATATTTTGCCTGTTATTAAATGTTTTGTATATTTGTAGATCCACTGTAATCTATAAAAGACAAACTGAGACATAATGTTGTTAAAATTGAACTTAGTTTTCATAATAAATTACAGGTTGTTCATGTTATTCACATTGTTTTAAAGAATAGTTTGTAGATGTAAATATTTTCATCATACATTT
>JAPTGZ010000013.1:686706-696998 GCA_029814645.1 Fowleria isostigma
TTGCCAATGCTGCGACATGTTTCTCAATCCAGTCTTGATTTGAATGCGAGCAGAGCTTTGTTGTGGCGTGTGATATATGACGCGACTGGCGCGGTGTAATGACGCATCACGTAACGCTCTACGTCCTCATGTAAACTAGCGGGTTGACCCGCGTCTGGCGTTCCCATTGCATGCCGATCAGAGTTGAGCTGATTGAAGGCAATTTTAACCCGCGTCGCTTGCCGAGTCGTTTGACGTGGGTCGGTACGCCTTTTCCACTGCCACCAAAAGCCGATTGTTTGTGGGTTTCAACGGGTTTTTTGGCCAGTGGGAAAGGGGGTATTAGATCTACACTGTCACGCCAAAAGATCAATTCCACAGGAAATACTGCATAAAGGAGTTAATTACATATAACAGAGAATAATAAAAACTTGTTTTAGACCCAAAAAAACAGAAATAGAGACAGTACATAACTGAGTACTGCAAGTTAAAAAATAATGAAACTGATTTTCCCATTGACTTCTATTATATTTTTTACTTTTACATTATCACCAATGTTGAAAATACTACATTTACAATCAGTTTAATTACTGACATAAATTCTGAATATTGCCATCATGAAACAATAAATATTTCGGCAAAATAATGTGGTTTCGACAATTCTATACAACATTTACTTTTAAATAATAACACTTTCTCACCTTTATAGGCAGTTATTACTAGTGATTACTTTGTATCACCTTCTTACTCACTAAAGTGAAACATTCTGGTGCAATATTATCAAAATATGGATTGTTGACGTGTAGGTTACCAGTCTCTGGGTCACATGAGGCCGAGCTGGACCATGGTTTGCCCTGACGATCACGTCTAGAATTGCAAACATCAGCTACAGCTGCAACGTAGTCTTGTGGTCCAAGTTCTTCAGCTGTGGACAGAAGAGTCACAGGGTTAGAACGCAGAGATGTTGGATTAATCAAGTAGATCAGTCTGATACTTCAGCAGAATGGAATAGATGATAAATAGAATAGGAGACTAACAGATCATGGTCCAGGTAATCTACTATATCTGGAGGTACCAAGCTGGATCGGCACTGTAAGACTCTAGTGCTGATCTAGTTCAATATCAAAGTCACTAACATCGGGCTAATGTTCCAAACACATGTGCTGAGTCAGATAAAAATGAGAGCAGAACACAACTACATTCAATACAATTTACAAACATTTTTACTTACATATATTTGACAAATCGTTATGACAACCTTTTTCACCCATTCTATTATGATGACAAAAACAATGTCAACACGACCAAGGCTGGAAACTATTCTCACCTTTTATGTTGTTCAGACCTGCTCCTTTGTAAGTACACTTATGTTCAGCCCGTTGAGATGCTGTGGTGAAGGATCTCTTACAGAGTCCACACTGGTAGGGTTTCTCCCCTGTGTGGGTACGCTGGTGATTGCGTAAAGTGGAGGCGGAGTAGAAAATCTTCCCACAAACCTCACATGGGATCACCATTTCCTTAGTGTGTCTAAGTTGATGTTTACTGTATTCTGATGACGATCTGAAAGCCTTTCCACACTGGCCACAAATATACGGTTTCTCTCCAGTATGGATACGTTGGTGAGTCCTGAGGTAGCTTGCTTTGATAAACCCCTTCCCACAGAATGGACAAATATAAGGTTTCTCGCCAGTATGAATGCGCTGGTGTGTTCTGAGGTCACCTGCTTTGGTAAAAGCCTTCCCACACTGGTTACAGATATGAGGTTTTTCCCCAGTGTGGATCCGTTTGTGTTTCCTAAGATTGCCTGCAGCGGTGAAAGCCTTACCACACTGGTCACAGGCGTAAGGTTTCTCACCAGTGTGTATGCGTTGATGCGTTCTGAGGTGACTGGCTTTAATGAAGCCTTTCCCACAAAAATCGCAGCTGTACGGCTTCTCTCCAGTGTGAGTGCGCTGGTGTATTCTAAGGTTCCCCCTGTTGCTGAACACTTTACCACACTGCAAACAGTTATATGGTTTCTCTCCAGTGTGACTACGAAGATGTATCTTAAGTGTTGGTGATTGGGTGAAAGCCTTTCCACACTGGTCACAGCGATAAGGTTTCTCTCCAGTGTGGGTGTGTTTATGTGTCTTGAGATGACTGATTTTGGTGAATGCCTTTCCACACACATCACACCTATAAGGTTTCTCTCCAGTATGGGTGCGTTGGTGTGATTTGAGATGATCTGCTTTGATGAAAGCTTTTCCACACACATAACAGTTGTAAGGTCTCTCTCCAGTGTGAATGCGTTGATGTCTTTTTAGTTCACCTGTACTAGTGAAACTTTTTCCACACTGGGCACAAAGGTGCCGTTTGTCTTTGGTACGGGTGCGTTTGTGTGTCTTACAAGTGTTTACTTGGGTCAAAGTCTTTGTTGGGGTTGGGAGATCCTTGTTTTCCAAGGAACTTTCAGTTTTGATGTTTGCTTGGATAACAGGGTTAGCTGGAGTCAGAATGTTGTCGTCTTCCCAGCAACTTTCTGTTTTGATGTCATTTGCTTGGATTAAAGTTGTTGCTGGAACTGGATGGTCTTTATCTTCCAATGACCTTTCAGTTTTAATGGTTGTTTGAGTGACAGTCCTTCCAGGAGTTGGGAGGTCTTTGTCTTCCCATAAACTTTCAGTTTTAATGTTGGGAACTTGAGTACCAGTCCTTCCTGGAGTTGGGAGGTCCTCATCTTCCCAAGAACTTTCAATTTTCATGTTGGATTGTGTTAATGTCTCTGCTGGTGTCGGGAAATTGTCATCTTCCCAAGTACTTTCAGTTTTGATGTTTACATGGGTGAAACTCTCCACTGGAGCTGCAAGACCTTTGTCTTCCCAAGAATTTCCAAGGTTCTGGCCATCATTCTCTTGTTCCTACACCAACAAAGAAACACAGAGGCAGTTCATGAAATAAAGTAATAGACCAAGCTTAAAGCAATGTATGACTTTCTTTACTAATTGTTACCTCCGCCAAGGAGGTTATGTTTTTGCCGGCGTTTGTTTGTCTGTCTGTTAGCAACATTATGCAAAAACTACTACACGGATTTTGATTAAACTTTCAAGATATGATGGAAATGACACAAGAAACAATTGATTAGATTTTGGGAGTGATCTGATATTTTACTCCCATCCAAATGCGCAAATTCGGTTTGAATGGTGCTAGTTAGGATCTCTCCTCTGTCCTCCATGTGGGTGTGGGCAGAGCTACCTGCACTTCACTGAGCTGTGTGTGTGTGTGTGTGTGTGCGGCAGGGCAGGGGGGGGACTATCATGCTTGGCGGAGGTCTGCACTCTCCCGAGTGCTTTTCTAGTTCAAGTTTGTAAAACCCCAGTGATAGCCTATGTCAGCAGGCAACCTCCTCAACAATATGACTAATCAAAAATAGACATCCTTTGAAGGATGTTTATTCCATTCCTTCCCATTTCAGGATATTTACAAGATGGCAAAAAAAGGGCAAAAAAACAAAACCCTTTTCACAAACTCATGTAAGTGGTGTACTGAGCAGAGCTCTTCCACAACTCAAACTCAAACTAAAGACTAGAAAAGCACTGGAGAGCGCAGACTTCCGTCAAACATGATAGTCCCCCCCCACACACACACACAGCTCAGTGAAGCAGTGAAGTGGAGGTAGCTCCGCCCACACCCACATGGAGGAGAGAGGAGAGATCATAACTAGCACCATTCAAAATGAATTAGCGCATTTGGACGGGAGTAAAATGTCAGATCACTCCCAAAATCTAATCAAGTGTTTCTTGTGTCATTTCCATTATATCCTGAAAGTTTCATCAAAATCTGTCCAGTAGTTTTTGCATAAAGTTGCTAACAGACAGACAAACAGACAAATGTCAGCAAAAACATAAACTCCTTGGCGGAAGGAAAAAGGGTTCTTACGATAGGTGTTTGAAGCACCCACAATGCACCATCAGTTCTACTCCAACCAGAACAAAGCCAAAATGGTGACATAAGCCCCTTTCAAACATGCTATGGAAAACGGACTTTCTCTGGACTTTGTCTGTTTGACCCTGTGTCTGAACACAACCGTCCAGCTAATATGCAGTTAACTTTACGCAGATAATAACCACCTGACCCCCTAGTATCAAGTCCGGACAATAACCGGTGAGGTGTTGTCGTTCAGAAGTTCAGGTCAAGATCCAGACATGCACCACCTGAAGGGCTGAGGGGAAGGATCAGAGGGAAAGCTGTGAGTGCAGTTTCCAACCCCCAGACAATTCATCCAGAGAATGTCCCTTATATCTGAATGTAGGCGAAACGGACATAATCCGAAGCACAGTAGTATGTTGTATGACAACTCCGGTTAAAGAGCGGTGGAATTGTGCAGAGATGTTCCGGAGTGCATGTATGAAAGGGGCTATACAAATAAGAAGCCCCTCCCACTGAGCCTGAGACAAAAAATCAATTACTCAAAAAAGAATATTTCCTGCAAAAACACAAGAAGAAAACACATTGAAAAACAAGAAACCAAAGGAAAATACTCCCTCTCTAACAGTTCAACTGTACACATGTCTCAAACCACTCTCCATTAAAGAGAAATAAACATAATTAGTTATAACAAACATTCAGGTGACCATTTTCCTGCTCAGCCCATCCCTTATTAAGCTGCAGGGATATCGATGCTTCTGTTTGGCTGACTCGGCATCTGACTAGGGGCAGCATAGATGTAACACAGTGTGATGAGTGTAACGTATGAATGTGTGCGTGTGTGTGTTGGCGTGTAGATGTTTAAGTCCAGGCTGAAAACAGCTCTGTTCAACTGTGCATATAATAACTGAAAGGGTTCTATCTGCACTCTTCTCCTTTACTTTGTTTTAATTGATTTGTATTTATGTTTTATTGATTATGTTTTAATAGTATTGTGTGTTTTTATTTTTTCTCTTCTTTTTCTGTAAAGCACTTTGAATTGCCCTGTGTATGAATTGTGCTATACAAATTAACTTTCCTTGCCTTGCCCTAGAACTTCTGAGTGTGCACTCTCATACGAACTACAGGAAACAGCATGAAAATGAAGTATATTGATTCTTATGTCTGACATAGAAAGCCAGAACAGGGCTGGGAATTGTTTGGTGTGTGTGCGTGTGTGTGTGGTGTGTACATGTGTGGTGCATACATGAGTGGCATGTATTGACTGTGTGTGTGTGGTATGTACATGTGCAGTGTGTATTGTTTGTGTATGTGGCCTAAATTGTTTAAGTGCGATGTGTACATGTATTTTTCATGTATTTTTTGTGTAGTGTGTATTGTGTACATGTGTAACATGTATTGTGTTTGTGAGTCTGGCCTGTATTTGTGTGTGGCGTATATGTGTGCGGTGTGTATAGTGAGTGTGTGGTGTGTACATGTGCAGCATGTGTTCAGTGTTTGTGTGTGTGTGTGTGTGGTGTACATGTGTGACGTATTTTGTGTGGATGTGTGTGCAGCATGTATTATGTGTGTGTGTCATGTGTACATGTACGGCATTTATTGTGTGTGTGTGGTGTACGTGTGCAGCGTGTATTGTCTGTGCGTCGTGTACATGAACGGTGTGTATTGTCTGTGTGTGTTTGTGTGAGTGCGCTGTCTGCACTCCGTGCACTGTGTCAGGCATTTTTGGAATTTTGTCAGGAATTGCATTGTGGGAATGCGAGTTCTATGCAGCCACAGTGTCTGCTATCAAGTCAGAAGAAATGGAAGGAATCACTGTAAATCAATGGTCATCCTATATGATGCGTGTGATAGCTGACATCAGTTTCACAGCATTATGGGAATATGTTACTGTGTAGGCTTATCATACACGCCTCATACAAGGTATGGCCACACCCTCACCACTCACTCCTTACAGTACGTGTATGATAAACCTACACAATAACACTCAAAATGCCATAAAACTGATGTGTAAGTATTATTTTTCACGATAACATATCCTGTATTATAAGATGACAATCAACTTATAGTGATTCCTTCCATTTCTTCATCTTCTATTCCACTATTTTGTGAATCACAGACTTTTTAAAATCTATTTCCACCAAAAAACTTTACCTACATGAATGAAAGTGTGTTTTCATGATAGGTTTAAACATTTTCACAAATCTGACTTCAAACTTTAAGTATTTGGGCTGAATGTCTATACTGAACTCAGACAGAAATAGGCCTCAGATCCATAAAACTGAGACTGAACTGAACATTTACATATCACACACTTGGGTTTTGTGTTATTTGCAAGAAACTTAAAAAGGTGAATATTTCTGAAGTGTAGAAATCAATAAAACTCCATCAGACTCCTGAGGTTGAAGCCTCACCTCCATTACACCGATGACATTCGTCTGCTTCTTCGTCAAAATCTTCTTCTCCTGATGTTCACCTTTTACCACAAACAACACAAAAAATGTCAAACTCCCAGAAATCAGACTGATATTAAACTGAAAACATGTATAAACTTACCAAATGATTAAAATTATATACTCTTTGTTTATTATTACCTCGTTACTTCTCTTTCTCATTAAATTAGTTTGCTGTGAACCTGCATTCTATTCTTTCTCGTACTATCCTCCAGCTCTTACTCCTTCATATCCAATGTTTTTATGCTTGACATATAAAAATGAGTGATTCTAGATTTTGTTTTTATCATTTGTTCATGTACTCTGCTCTGTACTGTCCCGCTGTTGTAAAATAGTAGTCCTAGTTTTATATGCATGTTCTACAAGTCTACTTGTTCTTTTGTACGTGTGCACAATCCTTCCATGTATGTCTGTGTACACATGTATGTGATGTATATGAACAGTGTTGATTATTGTACATACATATGTAACTGCCACTGTACATGGAGTGCATGAGCTCAAAATGAAATTAACTAAAACTAAAGTACAGGTGTTATCTTATAACACTAGGAGTTTCACCGATTCAGATCATTCCTCAGTTCCAGGTTTGTTTGTTTGTCACTGATCATCAGGAAGATGTGGTCTATGGGTCTATGTCTGGATAAATCCCTAATATTACACCTTATTCTTACTTAAGACACATCTTTAAATCCTCCTTTGCATCATCTCATCACATATCACACATAATTTAGTAACAAACTGCACAGATGATAAACATTTCTCTGTTTACATGCTCTCTACACATTCTTAGTTTCACATTTTTACACTAAGCTTATGATCAATCACATTTACATTCATAACCTAAACCCGTGAAGAAAATCAGTCTACAGGAGCTACAAGACTATGTACGACTAACAGTTTTAATTAAGGGTTAAATCCAACAACTATTTCACACTGAGTTAACTTGTTTTCAAGGACAACCTCCGCTAACAGGCTAGCTAACCTACAGCTCTCGCATAAAAATGGCAAAAAAGTAGCGAGGTTTTCATGACGTTTCCACAGACTTTCATGTGCTTCTTTAAAGGTTATGTTGATGCTTTCAGTTGTTGCAATAAGTGAAATAGAAGCTTAAAACTGACGATACTTAGCTCCTAACAGGCTAATGTAAACATTAGCAAGTTAGCTTAGCCGCTCGGTACTAACCTGTGGAAAAAGCTCCAGTTCGGTGTCACGAGGCGGGAGGAGCTCCGTCTGTCGGTACTAAAACAGCGAAGCACCAGTTCCTCGGTTAAACCGGCATCAAAGTTTCGTTAAAACACAGTTTCAGGCTTCATTTTAGCCGCTAGGCTAACCGCTAACGAACCGGATGCGACAAGGCTGGAGATGCTGCGTTCACGTCCTGATGGTAGAGTGGGAAAGATGTATTCCGGTTGACCATTACGAGGAAAATAATTTTTGTACAGCGTTTGAAATATTCACTCGCATTTCTTTTTGGATGAAGAATATACCAGGTCTGTCTTATATTCGGAACTTTAAGAAAGTTCTGTTTTATTGTAAGAAATTATCCGATTTAGTAACAAATGCTCACATCTGACAAAAATATTCACAAATGTATCACTTCCTGCTTCAAAATAAATGCCCTCTAACATTGTGATAAAATATTCACTTGTCTATATATCTGGATATTTCTCCTTTGTTATGTTCAACTTTTAATTTTTACTAATTTTTAGATAATTTTGTCACGTCAGGTTAATACAACTCCTGTAACTTATCACTGACTCTTACCTTCAGTCTCAGCTTTTTTTTTTTTTTTTAACTTCAGTTTGACCCGTTTGTAAATTCGGTTTTACCGTTTGATCTATGAACACTAGTGTTGTGGCAAGTCGAGTGGGTTATGAAAATAAATAAATAAAAAATAAAGATGTGTATTAACTACATATAAAGTTGCACGACAACGCCACCTGGGGGAATTTCACCCCCAGGAAAGTAATTTAGAAGGACACAGATTCGCTTTCTCTTAATTCTGTTTTTCCTTCATATTAGTTACTTCATCCTGTTTTAAAATTTTGTCCAAGATTCTGATATAAAGTGACTCCACATTCCTCCACTATCTATTAGATGGAAATTGTCTTTTTTTGTTGTTGTTTTTTAAATAAAACAAGCGGTGTTACATCGTCAAACTTGCATTTATAGGGTTAAAATCTTGAAACTTATTGAACATTTGGTAGTTTTGAGCAGAGCTGAAGTGGTTCATGAGACTTATTCAGGAAAAAAGATGAAAAATTATTGATATATGATGATTTTACAGTGGTTTTTGTGTATAATAGGCCTAAAACAGTAACTCACAGATGAAAAAAAAAAAAAATCATTTACAACTCAGACATACTGATCAGCCAATCAACAAAGAAAAATGACACAAATGTAGAAAAAATCATCTAAGGAGTCACGACACAAATTAAAGTGTTTAGAGGTTTTTAAGCTGTATTTTTAACCTGTCAATATTCATTTACAGGTGGACAATATTTACTTACATGTACCTAAATAAAAAATTTTACCCATAAGAGACAAAGAAAAAGAAAAAAAACAAAACAACTTAGATTACAGCTCAATCCTTTATTTTGGTAGTAAATAGCTTTTTCAAATATCCATAATTCATTGGTGTACAGATCATGTGATCAGCCACTGCCTTCAAAACAGCATTTCACTTCAATATATACACAATTATACAAATGTAGTGCTGTCTGGAAAACATGCAGTCTATTTGTTTTCCCTTATTATTCATATACAGTTGTATTTTTTAATGCATTAAAAATACGTTAAAGAAACATTAACTCATATTTGCAAAAATGAAAGAAACTTTTGTTGTAATGTGTGTGTATATATATATATATATATACATATGTATATATGAAATTGAGACCACTGCACTTTCCTGTGAAATCATCATGTGTTTATGTATGACAGCCATTCCATTCCTGTGTCTGTTAAATTTCAAACAATCACACCTTATTCTGTACTGAATAAACACCATGTCCACATCTTATTTAAGAAGTATTAAAACCACTACTATGGCCATTACTGTTTTCTTGCAATAGGACTTACCAGGTGGCAGAAACAGTGCTGTCAGTACTGCAAAAGTAACTGGAATCAAACAGTAACGCTTGAAAACTGGACTTCTGCTCTGACAATGTTCCCAAATTGTGAGGACTGGTTTTTCTATCCAAACTGGTTTTTCTATCAGGACAATGCTCCTGGCCTCAGCTAGGTCCATAAAGGTGTGGATGACACACTACCAGATGAAGACCCTATCATGGTCAGACCAACCTTCAGACCTGAACCCATTTTGAAAACTTCACATCGAAGAATGTGATCACAGTGGCTTTGACTTTGGCTGTGTTACTTTCTTCGGTCTTGGTGACGCTGAACTCTTCCACCGAAGGCTCTGTGGTTTGGTCTCCAGGTTCTACTTGTAGATCCATGTTTCATCACCGGTGATGACTCTCACTAGCAAGTCTGGTTTGGTTTCCAGATGCCGGAGGATGTCTTGACACACGTTCATGTGTCGATCCCTCTGGTCATTCATTATTCAGAAATAAAAACATGTGGAAAAGAATTGAATGAATGCAGAGAGCTGGGATCACATACAGCTTCCATGAGGATTACTTTGAAGGAGAAAACTTGAAATATATCTTTTAGACATCAGTCCTTGAACCTTTCTGATGCATCTCTTAAATACGTGTATATATGTGATGATCCTGTCCTTCCGGGTGATGATTCATTGACCTACTGGATCACGCCTTTGGACGGTTTGAGGCAATGGTGCTGACAAGTACATTGCAACGTCGCCCAAAATGGACAATTACATTAACCCTTAAAAAAACCAAGCCACTTATTGCTATTTGTGATGTTATGAATGGGTGTAATTTTACCTTTTAAAATGGTTTTATTTTTATGACTGTTGCCATATTACATCTGGCC
>JAPTGZ010000013.1:1409621-1430132 GCA_029814645.1 Fowleria isostigma
AAAAAATAAAACCTCCATTAAAAATTGGCACTTTTTTTTAGCATATTAAAAGTTGCGGTTTTCACTTGAAGTCAAAAACTAACGATACCATAGTGTTAAGTATATTGTGGACTGCAACTCCTGCAGTTTTGATGAAAAATTAATTGGTCTAGGATTGGGGGATATCAATATAAAGGGAAGTCTGGCTGGTAAATTCTCAAGACTTCAAGGCTGGTAATCAAAATTATCTGTAAGCATAAATGATTTAATATTGCCCTAATATGCTTGGAGTGAACAAATATAAGTAATGTTTCAAACATATAATCATTAAGGTTGAGATATAAGCCAGTACTCTCTTGGACAAGTACAATATGAGACAAAAATTTAAATGTGGACTTTAAATATTGTCTTTGAAACAATGAAAATCAATCACCTCTTGGTTTTAGGACTCACACTTATGTATCAGCTACAAATGACAAAATAAGTCTATCTTAAGTTTTTTTCCACCCAACATGTTTACAGTGAGTGTAAAGATTTGCAAAAAACTTCCACGTCAGAGCTGTGTAGAAACTGTTATGACGGGTGTATGTAGGAGACCTATAGTTCATTTACAAATGATTTAACTAATGGCAACACAAAACGGACTGCTAGCAGCATATTATACCGTCTCCACATTTCATAAAAACTATTTTCCTTTTGGTTCAATATAATGAACACCTATGCGCTCCAGAGTTCTTCCAGGGAGTTCAATACAGTGTTCAGCCAAGCATGAATTTAATATTTGCACCTGACAGTCCTTACTTGGGTGGAAATACTCCAAGGATAAATACCTGAAGGCAAACCCAGGTTCAGAGGAAATGAAATAATGTCCCATCATCTGGGGCCCAATTCACAGATAAAAACACACCTGACACTCGGGGTCTCCGAAGCGACAGTTGAACTCCAGGACTTTGGGCCCCTGCTTGGTCAACATCATGCCTGCATAGAGGACACCTGAAACAAAGAAAAAACATTTAGGAACACTCCACAGGAAGAGTAGCGGAGTGACATGGACTTCAGAAGTAAAAGAGGAAACTAAGAGTGGACGTACCAACGTAGTGGACTCCTTCCTTTCTCATTCCGTCCACCGTCTTCTGGAGCACCGTTTCTCGGATCACCTGCAGCAGCTCTTTGCTCACCTGAAAAGAAAAAAAAAAAGTAAATAAATTAATTAATTAAATGGGAGGTAAGACCTGCATGGAGCTCAACGACCATAGCTGAATCCACCTCCATGTGGACATCCTCTCCAGCAGAGACTACACCTAAGCCCTCCAGCTGAGCCATGGACTGTTCTGTTCATGTACCCAGTTTGACTTTAAATCCTGGTTTCATGTTTAAATTCTGACTGGTTTTTGATGTTTATTTTATAACAGCAGCAAGTGACCCTCATGCTTTGTTTTTTGTACATACTTCTGTGTGAACTGTTCCAGGTCTAAGTTGTATCACAGCTTTATTTAAGACAAATATTGAGTCTCATTCATACATATTTTGGGCAAAACAACACCTAAGCTGATAATTGCGCTTCAAATGATTCAGTTTTAACAAAAAATCTTGTGAATTTCTAATCTACTAAAAGAACAGACACTAAGGACTGTTCTACATAATCCTAACAATTTGTTAAACTGTTGTATTTACATGTACTTTTCAAATAAAGAAACAATTTTTAAAAAATACTGGTTTCAATGGATTTTTCTGTACAAACATTTTATTTAACACAGTATCAGTGAACAGCCAAAAAACCTCAAAAAACACATTGTTACAGGACACTTAAATATAATGACCTTTTTGTTCTTGTTTATTAAAATATGCAGAACCATCAGTTTTTTCAGTTCATCCTCAAATCACTCAATGAATAGAAAACAAATGAGTCTGATCCCTTCATTCAGTCCATTGTTGGACACAACTAGGATTGGACTTCCAGTTTACACTTTGTTATTTTGCTTAGAATTCAGTTTCCTTAGTGTGGAGAAGTGTCATGCTGCTTCTATCCCTTCAGACTTTGTGTAATTTCCTGGTGTCAGGATTGAGCACAGAGGAGCCAGAAACTGAACAGTTACTGTCCGTGGATTCTGTTTTTTTGGTAAATTGTTGAGTTTCAGAAGTTGCTCCACACTTGGAATATGTAAGTGAACTGAAATATGATCACACTAATGAAATAAATCAATACTGGTGTTAATATCCATTAAAAACAGCATACTTATTAACAAATATTTGCATATGCATTTATGTGTGAATATTAATCATGCTGCCTGAGTGTTACCAGAGTGATGATGTTGAATCAGCTGTTCATGTGATCTCTGTCACAAATGGGGGAAAAAAAATAAATAACACCCTGTAATTAGATGTGTGCCCTCAGTTACACTCACACACACTGAAGCTGTGGATGCCACATTTCATGCCTCGCATATCCACACTTCTTCTCTCAGGTATTTGCTGAATTTATAACACTTTTCAAAACCATCTGGTGGATGTGAAGTTACACTAAGCAGGTAATAGTTTATTTCATAGCTTTTTCCTACTTGCTTTGCTAAATTAGTGATTAATTTTCCCTTGGAGACCAAGTCCTTCTGTATATTTCAAGAAAAAATAAGGGTAAGTTCACTTTTAAAATCCAAATAGGGAAATCCAACAAGAGACATCTGGGACCATGTCCAGACCTAAACCTGTACCTTTGTCATGGCCGTCTCTATTCTCATATTCTTGACTGGTGGAACTTTGAGAACTTCTACTGTAGGGGTGTCCAAATCCGGTCCTCAAGGGCCAGATTTTGACACCTCTGTTCTACTGCATCATGTCTAGGGTCAACTCATTCCTAGTTTCATGTTATGCATCATTATGTTTTGACAAATGTCCAAATATCATCTGACCGACTGGTGTGAATCAAGTCACCTAAACCTGACTGTCATGGCTCGGCCTTACCTGAGGGGTGGGGCAGTAGGCCCCCATGCCGCCGGTGTTGGGGCCCTGGTCCCCGTCCAGCAGTCTTTTGTGATCCTGCGCTGGAGGCATTGGATGAACGCTGACGCCGTCACTGAAACACAGACACTACAGGGACAGTCCCGTCAGATTCCTCATAAACCCAGAGCTTTAGCTGTAACCCAGACGGATTTAAATGACAGAGCTCCACTCACCGACACCTCCTCTCCCTCAAGGAGCTCCTCCACCACCACCGTCTCCCCTGCAGATCCAAAGGCTCCATCCTGTGAACACAGGTACAGGCTCAGTTTAAAACAAGCAATCTGTTGAGGATGTAATTATCCCCTGCAGAAATCCTCTACACTAATGAATATAGAACTTCTGAAAGGCCAACATTTGAAACAGAAACAGAAGTTATGCGTTTGACCCAGCAGGTACCATGTGTGAGTGCCTGAGGAGGCGGTGCAGCTGAAAGGCTGCCAGACAGCACCAAGAGAGCAGTTACTCTCCATGTCTACAGGAGAGAAGCGCTCCTAACCACTGGACAACTACTTTCAGCCGACTCACATTAATTACTGGCCAGAAGTAAGTGTCTCTGCAGGCTTTTATGACATTTATACGCCCACACAAACCTAATACTCACAATTATAACACTTCAAAGTGATGCTTAAGGAAATGTATACCATTTTCAGATTCAAAACTGAAAACCTCAAGAGTGGTGAGTTCATGTGAGGAAACCTGACTGATGTCGATTAATTTTAGAACAGCAAACTCAAGGTACAGCGAAGTTCACTTCCCACTATTAACCCAGTAACATCAGACCTAACATGTGTTTTAACTCTGCAGGATGCATCATTTATGTTTTTAATAGCTTTAACCCTTTAAGTACTTGCTCAACCATATGGTTTATCACACTTTGAGTCCCTATATTTCAATATGTGGAGTACCCAACTTATCTGAACCTAATGGAGTCAAGACAGATGAAAACCACCAAAGACATTTGGACTGTTTTTGGAAAAAATAAGAAATATATAAATATTTTTTGGCATATCATAGTATAAGAGGCCTTCCAGAGCATAGTGATATTACTTGATACCACAAAAACAAAGGTATGTAATCATTTTTAACATGCTCAACCAAATGGTTAATTTATGGTAAGTAGAAAAATTTAACCAACATTAAAAAATGGATTATGTTATAAAATCAAAACCTCTTCACCAATTGCTACAAATATTAAATATTTAGTTTTAGTACATCATGAATATGTGGAAAGAATTAACTTAGCAAGTCATTTTTGACTTGCTAAGTTAATTTTGAGTTGATATTACTAAGTATGGTTTGAAAAAAAAATTAAAAATTAGAAATTACTCACCCAAGGGAATGAGAAAAAAAAAATTCCATCAGGTTTTTCTTGAGGTAGTTGAAGGGTTAAGACCAAGTGTAACCTTTGCCAATTTTAACTTTGATACTGTGATGTATTTGTGTGTTTTTACCTTTAAAACTGAGTGAGGTGTTTTTATCCTTTCATGTTTTCTCCTTTAGGTTCACGTGTGACAGTTGTCCATTTTTACATATGGAACCAGATCAGTGTATTTGAACACAGTGAGGTTTACACCTTTAAGACCAGAATGCAACATTTGTTTATCTTTGATTGGCCATAACATTTGCGTGGATGTACGTTGCAGTTTTTTCTTTAATGTTTGGTGTTTTCATCTTTCACACCAGATGTGACATTTTCAGTGTTTGGTGATTTTAATCTTTAAAAATGTCATTTGCATATTTTTACCTTTAACATAATTTGACCTTTCCCTTGAGTTACCTGCCGTGAACAGGTTTTTCAGAAATCCTCCATATTTTCGGAGGCTGTCTGCAAACAGTGCTTCGGTTGTAATGAGCTAATACTGTTGCCTGCAGATGTCTGGGTTCTATACCTTCATGATGTCCATCACAGCCTGACAGGCCTCATCCTGGTCTCGGGCCACGATGACTCCCTTCCCTGCTGCCAGACCGCTGGCCTTCACCACCAGCGCTGGGAAATCAGCCCTTTAGATGCACAAAACAATGAAATATGCACCAAGAATCAACATCATTTCACAGAAAACACATCTGGAACAGATGCTGCACGGCTGATAAAGAGCAGCAAATGTATCTTTGTGGACCATTTAGCACAGTGTTGTCTGGGAATGGCTTTGGGATCCATATGGATGAAGGCTGTCAAAAAATAACAGCTGTTGTTCTGCCCAAGACGGTTTATATGAGTGAAGAAATGACTTTCAGCGAGTTCAAAGAATTTTCTCTTTGTCTAGAAAAGTTTCCAGTCTGCGTACTGTACATTGTATGATTCACTGAGGGCGCTCACACATGAAAGAACATCATCATCATCTTGGAACATTAATTCATAACAATAGAGGAAAAACTTCAGCAATAAAAGTTATTTTATTTGACTCATGCCATTAGAGACTGAGTCATGTTCAGTGCTTTTAATGGACACTGAGTGGTTCCATCCTGCTGTTTTTTTTATGCACATGTTCAATTGGAAATCAACAGTGTCTCCCACTTTTATCCACTTGACAAGAGACATCTTTAATTTTCTTAAATTGGGACTTTCATCACAGGGATCCTAATAAGTTTCAGAAAATATAGGCCTATTCTTCATACACATTAAGATTTTACACATTAAGACACATTCATTCTGGACTGAAGGCGTCTGGAGACACGTTAACACTGGGTCTGTAGGTGATGCTGTTGTACACATTATTTGTGTCTTCTGCACCTGGGCCTGTCTTTTCCTTTTATGCGCATTTGTGTTTGCTTTATTCTCAGCTTTCCCTCAAGGTGGCGTCTAATTAAATTCAATTTAACACAAATGAGGGGTTCAACATGTCAACATGTGTCTGTATCTGTAGGTAATTAAAATATTCCTTGAGGTAATAAAAAACAAATACAAATGTCATGTTAGATGGGAAAGAGCAACAGGAAACAAATGTTAGAAGGGTCTGACAAAGAGCGATGAGTTAGAATCAACAGGAAATGAATGAGAAGAGTCACATATTGAACAGAAGCTCAGAGTGCAGCAACAGCAGCTTCAGATCTGACAGATGAATTATATCCATGTTGCCATGACAATGCTACACAAAACTTGCAGCAATATATACAAACACTCCATAGATCCATGTAACCGGAACGTCAGTTAATAGTTCAAAGCAACCACCTGTCACAATAGAACTCAAACAAGCCCTTCAAAAAAGTAAATATTGAAAACAAACCAACAGCCTGATACCAGCGTAGGTCATGAATAATTTAATAAAACAGACCAATGAGACAAACTCTGCAGCCTAAGCCAACAACGCTGATGCAACAGTACAAGTAGTATTTATCAGCCACTAAAACTCATCGAATGAGTCAAAGCAGACCAAAAACAAAGAAAGCAGTGATGATGAATTTTGTTACTTTCATAACTTTATCTTATATGTATAAAGGTTCTGCTACTGGATAATCCATTGTTTTGTGTTCTATTGAAATAATTCTGATGAAACAAATGGTCCAGGGTAAGGGCTGGACGATCAAATGATAAATATCACATAATTTTTCCTTAATAGAAATATGAGACATGCTAGATACAATTCATTCATCCATGTTTTGACAGAAGAACAGCTACTCATAAGTAACAGCGCACTGAACCAATCACACTAGAGTTGCATCAAGTTACTACACAGCACAGGTATAAGAGCAACCGCAGCACACACGCTAATGTTTGGGCTGCAGCGAACGGAAGACAATTTTACAGACAACTCAGGTGACTGGTCACTGAAAAGTAGGGTGGGGCATAGAAGCTGGGGGTTGGACGTTCAGAGTGTGTTAAGTTTCATTTTCAGTTTACGCGAGTTACAGAACATGCCCCCAACGTTTATACCCCGGCATTGTCTGGTGAAGATGGCCTGTTTTGTTTAAGTTCTCTTTTAAAACTTGAAGGCTTTGTCCTGCTGGTCAGACTTTTTTAGTTTTAAATATATGGACCTGTTTGTATAGGTTACAGTTGTATAATGTTCTTCAGCACATCCGTCATGTTCACCCTGACAGAAAATAAATCAAATTTACCTGAAAAATAACCTTCTGATGTCTTCACAACTAACATGTGAGTAATGGAAAATTTAAGCTTGGCAAAAATAGTAATTTATTTTGTGAATACTGATTGATATCGGCTGATCTGAAAACATTTATCGTGATATGATTTCCATATTGCCCAGCTCTACCCAGGGTTTAACAGATTACTCAACAGTAAATGATATATTGTATCTAAGCGGCAAAGTTTCCACATCCAGGAAAAGAGGTTGATTTTCCTTTTTTGTGGATGTGGGAGAAACAAACAAACATGCAGATACTGACGTGCGGATGAAGCGGCAGGCATCCTCAGGGTCGGTGAAGGAGCCGTAACGGGCCGTGGGGATGTTGTGACGCTCCATGAAGGCTTTAGCAAAGCTCTTGCTGGACTCCAGCTTTGCCGCTTCGGCGATGGGGCCGAAGCATGGAACGTCAGCCCCCGTCAGATCAGTGACGATATCTGCACAGAATACAGAAAAGGTTTGGATCATCCATCAGTTTAGACCGACTCCATACGCAAATAATGTGCTTGTTTAACTCTTTACCACTTAGACACCTACCCTCTACCTAGCAACAACCCATGTATATGTTACTAGTTCTGCCCATGGAACATTTAGTTTTTCTCTGTTTTTCCAGTGGCTACAATCATCACTATTTCAAAAACCAGTGAAAATGTATTATCATTAGTTTAAAAAAATTAAGAAAATATATCATTTAATCCTATTGGTTGGCCTAGTATGGGTTCAAAGTTGGGTTATGTATTAGTATAGATTAAAAGTTAAAATGTTTATGTTCATTACGATCGTGTCTTTACAAATTATTTATTTTATGTCAAAACTTGTCATTACAAAAGATACGGGAGGGGTCGTCAAATGCCGTCTTTATGGGGGAAAGAGTTAATCAGATAACACATAACGACTTCTCATTTTTTGTAGATGAAATGAAGCCTCACCTGCTGCCAGTGGTACTTCAGGTCCAACCACAACCAGGCCCACATGATGATCCTTGCAGTACTGAGCCAAGATGCTGTGGTTACTCACAGACACCTCTGCACACACAAGATGAACACACACAGTGGAGCAATTTCAGCATAAAGTGTTGCCACAACACATTTATGCTATACAATCATTATAACCATGTCTGACTCCATCATACACATTCCTCCTCATTTTACACATACAGTGAAATTGCAAAGAAATGTAATAAAGCAAAATTTTTTCATGCATTAAATTAACAACAAAGCAGTGTTAATTGTAATCAGTAGAAATGTAGTGAATAGACTCGGTAATAGTCTTCTTATGGATCATGTATTCTGGCCTTTGCTACATTTTTATCCTTCAAACAGCAGAAAAGTGAAGCTCTACAAAACATGGCAAACAGCTTATAAGTTAGTTTTGGAAGGAAATCGAATCTTAATTTAAATCTCTAAATTAAAAGTTTACGGGTCAAACAATCCTTTTACCAGTCAGTGTAAATAAAATAATTAACGGCCCTCCTTTTGTGTTGTATTTGATGATTGTGCTCAGTTTAATTATAGCGGGAAACCCAAGTGCATATTCTTTTATAAAAGTTTTTTTGACAAATCGAGAAGCATATTCAAGTCTTTGTGTCATTTCAGTTGAAAGATGGAATGAAAAAAAAAAAAAAATCACAGAAACCTATTAGTTTATTTTTGAGTATGTTAAATCATCAGATAAGAACAACACGACATGGGCAAACAAAATTTTCGGTGCTTGAAAAGGAGTGGGAAGAAGCATAACTTATTGACTCCACCCCCGTTTACAAGCTAATAAACCAATTCAGCTTCCTTTACCTCATTAGCACTTTTTTTTTTTTTTTTTTAAACACAAAAAAATCCATGCAAACCAATCATATACACTTTAGTCATCTCAGACACAATCTAATTTGCATAATCAACCTTTTAAATTATAAACTATAAATAAAATATAAACTACAAGGACAATTATTAGTAAATGTGATATCTTCTAATCATGATAGTCTGTTAATTACAAATACACAATAATATGTTATACACACAGGGTTCCTGCAGACTTTTTATAACTGCTTAGAGCAGAATTTAATACCCATTTCACAGCCATACTGGCAAAATCTGTGACTCCTAGAATTTAAAAAAAAATATATATTTACTCCAATGTCTTGATTCCCACTGGTCCAAGTCATTTCTCACCAGGGGCTGCCAAGTTAGCAATAACTAGTTCCCAATTTCAATATAAATTGTTACTTTCTTTGCAGCTTTACCATGTCCCAGACACATTTAAAAACACATTTATGGCAGTTTATGGCAACGTAACTTAAGACTTACTCTATCAAATATAAGACCTTTTTAAGACTGTAAAGCATTAAATGCAGATTTGTAAATTTAAGATTTTAAGATCAAGGGAACCCTGCCTATATTTATTATATTATATTATTTATTATATTTATTCATTTCAGTATTCACAGAAACGAAATGTTACTCAGGTCCCGGATTTTCAGCAACAATCCATGAATACTGATAAAATACTATAAATATAAATTATATTTATATTTAAATAAATAGAAGAGCAATAACCCTTAAAATAGTTAGATTAAAAGTACAAATGTTAGACCCGTTCCTAAAATTAAAACCACATCCTGTATAAAGATGACCTGAAATCAGTCTCGTCAAAATCCTTTGAAAAATTTAGAAAACAAAAGTATGTGCCACAAATAATCATTTACCAGAGTTGCAGATCTTCCCACATTTGGCCGTTCCTGCGTTACCAGGGGCAACCAGGACTTGCTGTACATGTGGGGACTGAGCGAGTTTCCAGGCCAGAGCGTGCTCCCGCCCACCGCTGCCAACCACCAGCACCTTCTCCGCCATGACACCTGAGTGACAAACATGTAGACAGTCGCAGCGCCGCGGTTAACATGCGGCACGTCCAACTCCGCTCTTCCACCTTCAGTCACTTGCGAAGTAATATTTTAATCACATGCAAAGAGTGACCTATAAGGGATGGAGTTCGCCAGGCTGAGCAGAAGCGCTGACCTTTTCAGAGGCCGAGGGTCTTATATTATCTTGTAATGCCACACTAAGAAGTGTCCAATCAGCTAGAACAAAAACGGCCGTCAACAATTAAACGGCGTGGTCACCAGGCAAAGCAACTGGAGGCAGAAGGTCACACACACGGAAAAACAAAACCATTATCAGAAGATCCAGTCACTGTGGACTCAGTTACTCATCCAGTCTGTGATTCATGATTATTTTAGATGCACACCACTGATTTGTCAGAGTATCTGCATGTGAGGAGGGGTGTTTACTGAGAAATGGACACAATAGAACCACAGTGAGGGTTCAATACTTTTACTTTTATCTAGAGGTAGATGTGATAAACATTGTCAGACTGTTACATCACACATGCACATGAGTCTTATTGTAAGACACACATTTGATTGCACTGACTGAACAAAGACAACCTGTATATGACCTATTGTTCTTTGGTTATGCTATACTTAACAACCCGAGGAAATGCAGGGAAAAAAAACTATTATAGATACACTGACAAAATTATTAAAAAAAAAAAAAGAGCTATTAGAATATTAAAGCAATATATAATATTTTGAAGCAACTAATAATTTATTTATTCAACATAAAACCTTAAAATTGCAGGATTAAAATATTAGACATGATTTATAAAGAAAAAAGTAATATTGTTCCAAATACCATTCAAGATTTCTTTAAATTAAGAGAGAGTGATTATAATTTACGAGGTTGTTATATTTTATTTATTATTATTTTTGTAAAAAACTGAGGACGTGAAATTTAGATGTATTTTGGTTGTGGAATGGACTTGATGAATTTAAGTCGTTCCCTTCTTTGACAAAGTTTGAAGTGCCTTAAGAATAAAATCATTCCTGAATATTAAGTTGAGATGGTAGATCTGTTTTTCTGTTGTTGATTCTTTTGTTCTGAGAATGTTTGATGCTGTATACATTGAAATTAATTTAAGCAGTGGATCAGGTCAACAGGATAGGCATAAGATAAGCTTCTGCTTCGAGCCTATTCCTTTTTTGTTGCTTGTGTTTGCGATTGTTGTATTGAGTGGAATGTTTGATGTGCGGACCAAAATAAAATAAATTGATTGATTGAAATTTGCACCAATAGTTTATATGTATATGCCCCTTCAGTAATGTTGCAACAGTTAAAATGGGATATACTAGGATTTATTTGTTGTGCAAGTAGCACTAATGTTGATTTAAATGTTAAAAACATAGGCATGTTTCATATTAAAAAACACAATCTACTTTAATTGGATTGACTTGATCCATTACCCAGCCCTAATATAATGCACAAAATATGTACATCACCATTTTCAATCAATAGTCATACAAACACAAACAGCAGCACATTAACTTCTGTTTGGACTCTTTAAACTCAAACAAAGTTGAGTTCAGAGTTCAAGCCAAATAATCCACAGAGACAAAGGTGGGTTTCATCACAACTATGCACTCTTAAAGAGTTAGAGTGATTTATTTTCTTGTGTATGGTCACAAAAGGAAAGAGTTAAATTAGAAACTCATGATACAAACCTTTTTCCACAGCACATTTAATAATTTTACAGCTGAAAAAGCACAAGCTGCATATTTTCTGTGCATTTTTATATGAAAGTGGTGGAATTAAATTAAAATTTTATTTTACAACAACTTAGGTGGCTTTGCCCTTTTCTATCCAGTGTTAATGCTAGCAAAACATAGCTTGTAGCGCAAACTGAGAAACGACAGATTGCTCCATATAGAGTATGAGGCAATCTGTCTATCAGTCCAAAGCAGTTTATGGAAATGCATACGGTTTCATGTCTCAAAATTAAAAACAAAAAACCCTAATTTCTCAGTTTTCATGTTAAATACAAAGGCCCTGACATGCATACACCTAAATGAAATGCAGCCATTGCTTATGTTAATTCATGTGTGTTTTGTGTCATAACCATACACAATAGTTTGTGTATTTCTACATGCTCTCTAAAATTCCCTATGTATAGTTTTATGTACACGTTCTACAAGTCGACTTGTTCGTTTTGCACATATGCTTTCATTTGCACATTCTTTATGTATCGTTCTGGATGTATAATTCTATATGTAGATACTTCATGTATGGTGCTTGTTGTGTATACTGTTGTGCATATGGCATTCTCATCTTTCTTTTTAGACAATCCTTCCATGTATGTGTGTATATGAACAGTATTGAACATTGTACAAGTATATGCATTTACAACTGTGCATGGAGTGCATGAGCTCAAAAACTAAACTAAAAACAATGTGTGTTGTGGATCCAGTACAAAGGGGTGAGTGTTGTACAGTAATTGCACATGTTCCACAATTAGTCCAATGAGCAGCTCTGATTGAAATCACTCACCTCATGTGACTCACATGTCCAATTCAAGATAAACTCCACGAAGAGTTGAACAATGCATTTATGAGTCTACTCTGAGTTATGAGATTTAAATGACTTCTTCTCTACTCATGCCATGTTATAGTCAGTATTATGCACAGTACATGAGTGAGTAAATGTACTTATCCTGATGTAGTATTCGTACACACATGCAAAAACATGGTGTAGTCTAATGTCTGATTCAGTCACTATAAAGCATGAACACACTTCAGTTTATCTCGAGTAAGTTCAGATGCAGTCTTCCCTCTTCTTTGTATCAATGTGAAACTTTTAGCCACATTAGCACATGCATGTGTTAAAACTCACCTTAGTGTGTAGTTAGTGTTTTTGCTTGAAGCTGGAAATAGCCGGAGTCGTGTGCAGCCTGCCTCAGATCCGTGCTAGCGTCGGTCTGAGCCTGTTCACTGACCACAAACACACACACAGTGTTATCACACCACGTCCATCCAATTTATCACTTATCAACTCAGCTGCGCCAAATGTCCGCAGGCGACACGAAAAGTTAGCTAAAGATGTCACAGTACAACCCGAGATAAAACTACAACCACAATATTTCCATAGCGGGCTTCTGTAATTTACTAAGACTTACCTTGGAGTCATGGACAAACTTTTTAAGCACGTTTTTTGGGATTTTCATCTTCCTCCGGATGTTAGTCACCAAGTGCATTATGGGAATTGTAGTTGTGTGTCGTACCAGAATGACGCCATCGCCTGGGACCAGATGAACGCACTCATTAACATTCTATGATATGTATAACCTAGAATTTATTATTAATTTGATAATTTTATTTGGTAAATTTCATATACATAAAAGCAAATATGCTAAAACACTCCCAAACTTTATTGCTTTTATATTAGAATTTGATAAATATATCCAATCACGAGAATTTGTATTTAATAACTTTTTTTTTTTTTTAGTATAAAAACCTTGACAACTTATAAACAGATTTTCCAATTGGACTGAATTTACTCTGTCATACATTCTTGTCTTTGTTTATTTAATTTGTATTTTAAGTTTTTATTATTTATGTCTTTATGCTTCTATAAGTTCTTGCAGTTTCTTGATTTGTATATTTTTTTCCCTATAAAATCCTGTTATGTTTAAAAATTAAATGTTTTGTATGCTTTCGTTCACTCAAAAAAGATTGTTAAAAAAAATAACTTATTAACATTCTACCCCTCAAATTACCCAATCAGAATTATATATAAGCAATTTAGATCCCTTCTTGAGTACAAAAACTAACAATGAATGCATGAGAGAAATAATTCAAAGGGATACAGTTTGTAAGCCAGATTTCATATTGATTTGGGAGTAATCTTTATGTTGATGTGGACAGGGGAAAAAGTATGGTTATTACTTAGAAAATTCATTACTTCAAATAAAGTATGAGAGGTATTGCTTAAATATTACATAGATGTTATCCAGTTAATTCAATTTTGATTAAATATAAGATTAATGTCACCCTACTTTCTTCTTTTCGCTGCAATGATAATAAAACATTAGTTCATCTATTTTGGGAAGGTTCATTCTGGTGTGATATTTGTATTAAATTTAAAAACTGATATTTTATTTGGTTCTTTTGTTGATTATTTTCATGTCAAAAAACTGTTTATTATTAATCTCATTTTATTGTTAGCAAAATTTCACATTCATGTATGCAAATTTGACAACCAGACGCCCAACCTTGCAGTCTTTAAATTTTATCTTAATTCTTATTTGGACACTCTTAAATTTTGTACAAATTCTAAAGCTTTGAAAACTAAAGCCTATAATGTGATAAATTTAAACTATATTTTATGTTTAGTTTTTTTTTTATTTATTCATGTATCTTTATTTTCTTCTCTTGCTTTAATTTACTTATTTGTATAATTGTATTATTTATTTTCTATCTGCCTTGCCTTGAGTGATATGTTGTTCATTACTGTTCATTGCTGATGCTGTTTCATATAATGCATTGTGTAAATAAAGTTAAAAAAAACCCAACTCATTAACACTCATTTAGAGTTAGTAAAGAATGCACAAATACATTAAAATTAAATCAGGCCTCAGTCCAAATGTATCCCCAATTTAAGCACCTTCTCTGAAAATGTTGAAAATATGCGTGTTTATCCACTGCTGTTACGTGAAGTACATGGTTAGGGTTGGTGAAAAAATAAAATAAAATTTTAACATTATTATCCCTTATTTCAGAGTTAAACGATGACAATTCTAGTCATTACATATAAAAATGTTTTAAGATCTAACAATAATATTGACTCCATTTATCCTTGTAATTAATTCCTGCAGTGTTTGACATCAGTATTCCTTCTTCAGCTGTCTTTCAGACAACTTAATTTAAAAATATTCACATCACTCGATAGTGTGCACCACTTGTCTCCATCTGCATATCATTACATTAGTCTATAATTAAAAAAAAAAAAGTTACCTGCCTTAGAAATTAAATGTGCAAAATGTTACATATTTGATTAATTGGAAAATAAATGACAAAAATGCTGGTTTGCTGAAGTTGTCAAGGTATATGATCATGTGTTATTTCACATATACATTTATACAATAGATTTCTAAATCTTCCACGAGATAGAACCTGTAAAGTGAATGTATTACAAAGTACAGACAGTGTTTTGCAGTAGATCTAGTGGCTCTGAGCCAAACCAATTTTCTCATTAATTCTCAAATTTCACATTTTGACCCAAGCCTGTATCTTGGAAACTTCAGCCAACCAACATTTATGATTTTTCTTCATCAGTGACTCACACGTGGTAAAATTTCACTACTTGTAGACCAGCGTTATCTACTGCTTGTCGTGTCATCAAAATGTGTCTGCTGTTATATTTTAGAGATGTACTGTATAAACTCCCCCCGTTGAATGTTTTTCATATAATTCATAAATGTCATTTACTTTATGTATCAGAGAATAAACTACTCTGTGAACCCCAAAAAAGATTATTTTCACTCCCAATTGCCACGAATTATGTCTAAACTAATGATTTAAAAAAATAAATTCTGTATTTATCACTCACAGCCGAATCACCCTTTTCATTAACGTTACTGTTAAAGGTAAATATTCAAGAGTAGTAACTATAAACATGTACTTTTGAGTAAAATGCTGAAAGTTGAGGGGTTGATTGAGTCACATTTTGGCTACATACTGAATGTCTCATCTCAATAATGCTATTAGGAAGTTAGAGTAGAACTTACCAAGGAGTTGATGGTTTCTTCTTCGACATATATACCTGCATGGCCTTAGTGCAGACATCAGACCGATACTGAAAAATACAGTAAAAATACTACATTCAAGAGTATAGTGACATGTTTACACATTTGAATGACAAAAAGTAAATTTTTCCCAAACGTAGTGGAGGCAAACTCTGCATATGGACCACCTGTAATCAATGCGACAGTCATAACACCACACAAAAACAAACCTATTTCAACAGAATTTCCTGATAAACACAAATAAAATGTTACCTGTAAGAGTGCCGACTCACTGTGAAGGAACATTAATACATGTTCAGAGAAGTAATAATAAACTGGAGATCAATAATACAGACTTAAAGGACATTAATATTATCCTTTATCAGAGATATTCTACCAGGAAACACTGAAAAAGACAAATACATACTGAGTTTAACATGTTAGATAAAGTGATGAGTTTACTAAAACACATTCATGTTTGGCAATATAAGATTCATTAAAAAAAATAAAAGTGTTGTTACCCGAAGGCCTTGAATATAAAATGGTTACAGAAAGTGTTGTTTGTGTTAACAGAGTAGCTTAAAGTTTTGTTTTTACAGATACCTTTTTGTTAAGTCTTCAGCTAAACACAGATACAGGTGAACTTTATTGATCCCCGGGGGGAAGTTAAGCTTCTTAATCAGCTTAATAAAACAAAAAGACAGAATTAAGCATTATACTGAGGTGTTACAATAAAATAGTGTTAAAAATAAAACAGCATTAAAATAAGATAAAAAGAAAGACACAATAAATTGATGCAGGAAAAACAGTTTCCAGATAATCACTCACAATACAGTTGCGGAAAAAATTGTTAGACCACCATGTTTTCTTCAGTTTCTTGTTCATTTTAATGCGTGGTACAACTAAAGGTACATTTGTTTGGACAAATATAATTATAACAACAAAAATAGTGCATAATAGTTTAATTTCAGAGCTGATATCTATCCACTTTCCATAGTTTTCTTGATAATAACCAAAATCATGATATCTTACATCAATATCTATGGCATTGTACTGACAAAAACAGTGCTTTTAGTCATTACATATTTTCTTTTCTGTCTGTTTTAGTCACATAATACACACAGGAGTTAGTACTTGACTGTTTAACCATTGTATGTGTTTTTGAAACATCTTTTTATTGAGGGTTTTTTTTCCCAGTATATACAAAAAAACCACACCCAACAATACAAATTAAGACAGCGACAAAAGGAAAAAAAAAAAAAAATAATAAAACACAGATGTCACGCCTTCTGTTTAACATAAGCCATGAATAGCTGCCATGTTGAATATGTCCGCTTTATCTTCTAAAGAGTATCAAACCTTCACAAGCTGAAAATATCCCATAATATCTTTGAGCAAAGCCACATAAACTGGAGGGTTCTTATGCTTCCAGTTTATCAGGATCAGCCTTCTCACTAAGAGTATTACAAAGCATATTGAGTTCATATCGAGCTCCTGTGCTGCAGATCCAACCCCACACACAGACAGGATTGGATCTCCTAACCATTATTTTTGTTGACTTTTGATGCTGTAATAATTTTTTCCGCGACTGTAGATGATTCACTATATTGGTATACAATGTGAACTCACCTGTATGATACACTTTTGTACAAAAGGAGTCTAAAATTAATGAATTTATCTTTCAATTGCAGCAAAAATTCTACACAACTACACCACATTTAGATCCTCCTTTCAGTTCCAAACCCTACTGACAAGGTAGAAAAGGGTCATTTGAAAAGGGTCACAAAAATTGTGTTTACTGACACCATAACTTTTTATTTGATTTTCATTCATTTATTTTCAGTGAATCATCC
Source organism: Fowleria isostigma (assembly GCA_029814645.1). NCBI lineage: Eukaryota > Metazoa > Chordata > Actinopteri > Kurtiformes > Apogonidae > Fowleria > Fowleria isostigma. The sequence goes on from JAPTGZ010000013.1 coordinate 1,427,137, forward strand.
ATGTGTTACAGTTGTCACACAAATGGACAAAGGTGAACGTAATACCACATAAGGGAAATTAAAAGAGAATCCAAGCATCAAAAACAGACCCAGGCCACAAAACAAGCTGATGACTCGCCCCTGGCTGCAACATCTTCATCACCTCTAATAAAGACCGTGGCCTTTGGAATAATCCGAGGACTTCAGTGTCCTGAGAAGAGAATGTGCACCCCAGGACATTCCACCGCTCAAATACGACCCAGAGCCCCGCCGTTTATCGCTTCCACAGAAATCGATGCGTCCTGAAAGTCAGTCGGAAAGTTAACTGGGAGGTTGTGTGTACGGTGGTCAAACGGCGACTGATGTGACCTGCTCTTCATGAGGGAGGGAAAGCTTTCAGACAGAGTTCAGATGGTTGAAGAAGAAAAGGTGAAGTCAATATAATCCATACAGGTCCAGAGTCCGTCTGTGGAGATGCTCCTGCTCATGTCTGAGGTAGAGCCAGGATGTTACCGACGTGAAGGAATTAATACAAGTGAAACGAGAATGACCAGGTTGTAGGTGTACTCGGGTTTCTGGAGGTATCAGGATATATAATTTAACGCTTTGTAATGCCCTTTTTAATGCTACTTTAAACAAATTTAATGCCTAAGTCCAACTGCAGATACAATATTATTTTATATATAAAGGGTGTCCCATTAATTTCCATACATATAGTTTTTAACTTTTTTTTTTTTTTTTTTATATTTTAGATACCCTAGATCAGTGGTTCTCCAATGGGGGTACTTGGAAGAAACCCAGGGGGTACTTGAAATGTTTTTGTAAAGATACATTAAATGTCATCATGTACCAATTACAAAATAAATAATGAAAATTGATGCTAAAATATAAAACACAATAAATAAATTCATATAATAGTTTTATTGCCAATCATCTTGTTTAAGCTTTGGTAACATTTGAAGAACATTTATATTTTATATTAATCAAGATGACTTTGAGTAATTGTTTTATTTATTTACTTTTTTTTGTGGATGAAAGGTTCATTTCTTAATTAATGATCAATTTATTTATTTTTCTTATCAATGAAAGAGGGCACTTTACAGTTTATATTTTGCACACATTTTTTTTTTTTTTGAAAAATGTGTTTGTTTTTATCCAATCCAACTTTATTTGTGAAGCACTTTAAAACCACAGTGAACCAAAATGCTGTACAGAATTAAAAAAAAAAAAAAAAAAAATATGATACAAGAATAAATTAAAAAGACAAAAATTTGAACAAGTAAAAACAATTAAAACAAATATGTTACTATATTAGTTAAATATATGTTGTTTGTTTCCTAAGTTTTGAAAATATAAACAGACACCTTTGGCACAGGAACAAATTTAGCCTAATTTTTTTCAATCAAAATTGCTGAAGTCAGAGTTGGGGCTACTTGGATAAAAAAGTATATTTCAGGGGGTACTCCACTGTAAAAAGTTTAAGAAACACTGCCCTAGAAGATGCATTTGAATAAAGAGTAACAAATTAAAATCATCCTGAGGGCTGGTTCAGGAAGCAGTCGCATGGTTGCAAACGCATAGAAATAAAAATGGCTTTTCATTCAAAAAAGTTTATTTTTCCTATGTATGGAAAATTACGGAACACCCTGTATAAATAAAACCAGGTTCTGAATAGTTCCCCCTCTAACCACTTTTGCTGAAACTTGCATTTTCCTAATATTCCCTTTGCCGTTTCGCCACAGCATGAGCACACTCACAGCACGTTGCATTCCAAGTATACGGTGTTGTGACTTTGTGCACCAGCCGTAAGCAATGGCCAATTAAAGGGCTCCACCTGTCAATCATCACACTATACTTTGAATCAAAATTACTTTATATAATCAAAATAAATTGTGAATATCAATGTTTTTTCCATCAAGTGGATTTAATTTTTCAGTGTCTCTGAACATTGAATTTAATGCCTTTTAATGCCATTTGAAGCCTTAATTTTTGCTAAATCTATTTAATGACTTTTAATTTATTTTAATGACCTGCAGAAACCCTGTGTATGCCGACATGGACCAGTGACTCAGACTGTCAGGTGATTTATTAATTAATTTTTTTTATCTGGCTTTGGGTGCTTTAAAAAAGACTCAAGGGGTATTGCTTTTGGTTTGGATTGTTTCATTTTTTAACACTTAAGAACAAAAAATTTTGATTGAACTCATACCAAATTGTGTTTATAGATTGCCAGTGACTCAGAATACATTTTGGGAGAAGTATGTCAAAGTTCCAATTTTTTTTATGAATTATAAAAATATTTCTTATTCCAATTTACTTATAATGTGCCAAATTTCACATGTCTATAAAAAAAAAAACAAATTTTGTTTCAATTTACTTCAAACGGCACATATATGGATGGAATTTTTAGACATCACTCTGACATAGACCTGAAGCATAGGTTTTTCCTTCTTATTTTGGGTAAGTTTTTTCAAATTTTTTTCCCCCACCGGTTACCTAACATTGTGGTATTGTGCCATTATAAACGATAGGGAAATCAGTAAAAAAACAAAACAAAAAAAATATTTTAATAAATTAATGCTATTGAAGAACTGATTAAACTTGCTGAGAGTTAAAATTTTGAGGTCTGGGGATGAAGGTTAGAGTCTGTGACCTTGAAAGATAGTAATATCAAGTAAATAATATCAAAACAGAAAAAAGTCATAAAAACATACCGTACATTTATTTTTTCAACTTCATGAATATTATCCCAACACAAAGATTTATAATAAGGTATGATATGTGTGAAGGGTGAGGTTTGTTGTGCCTGGCAAACTTATTATTATTATTAAATTGTCCTCATTCAGTGCAGGACAATAGTATAGAAAATATATATAGTGCAGCAGCTCTTTGACCTTCTGGATACAAAACAGTACAATATTATCTGAGTAAACAAAGGTTTGTTTTCAAGACTCTTCTTGTATGGATCTTGTACAGACTTGCGCAAATAGCATCCTTTTCTTCCCTTTAAAAATTTT
>JAPTGZ010000013.1:1459065-1473127 GCA_029814645.1 Fowleria isostigma
ATATAATCAATTTTTTTAATTATAAAATTATAATAATAATACCTTTTCACTGTTCTTACTGGAAAATTGCTTAAGTAATAACAATTATAGCCACTGGAAAAAGAAACAACACACTGGAATAACAAAATTTTCCCTAACATATACATATGGGCTGTCCCTAGTAGGCGTCCAAGGGGGAAAGAAAGGTTAAATATAGAGCAAGAAAAAGCCATTTGGGAACTGCCACAAAAGTAGCTCTAGGTCTTTATGGGTTAAAGGCTATTTTAAAGTAGGATACACAGAGCCATGGATACCAAAGCAAAGAACATTTTACTGCCCCACAACAGAACAAGTACAAAATGTATGTACATAAAAAGGTATGGACAATTTCTAAATGATGCCATAACTTTACTTAAAAACCCTTTATGATACTGCAGTGTAACCTGCCCATACCTGGTTATCTTTATAAACCATTTGCCCTGGAATTTCCTCACTTTGAACATTCAAGAACACCATAAATTAATTTATTTCAGTCACACCCAAGGATGGGAATTACTGAAACATGCCATGGTCAATTCTGATTATTAATCCAACTCTTTATTGATTGCCTTATTATTTCCCAAGCACCTACACAGATTTTAATGTCGACACAACTGCTTCATTATCTCTGACTAAATACAGTTCAACCTCAGGCCAGAGAAAAAACAATCCTGATCAGTATCACATGTTGAAATGAAATGGTTTGTGTTAGAAGATACTATTTACACATGTGCATGTGTAACCACAATGTAAATATGTAAATAATACAGGGTGTTCAAAATTTTTTTACATCATTTCATCACCTAATAATTTGTTTAAAATGTGTTTGCTCTTTTTGCTCAAAAAAAGTGTAATCATTTTATAAAATTACCATCCCCAAAATTTTTCCTTTGAAATTTGTAGAATAAAACATTTTATGTCCAAAATAAATCCTATTATCATTTCTACTGACCATGTAGTCACTCAGATATGGATTTCTCAAATGATGTCAATGTTTTTCAGGACGCCCTGTATTTCATCTGAATTCTAATTCTATATTTATATCAATATTTATATAAACACCAAATTTATTAATTTTCTCTTTATATTTCATTCACCCTAACTGTGAAATTTACCCACAGTAGGATAAATAAAGTCTTATCTTGCTATAATGTGAAATATTACACAATTTTAAATATTCCAATGGGAAGTATTTTGCATTACAAGATCAGTGTGTTCACATTTTAATGAAATAAGTCACAATTTTTTAGCAATGTGTTATCACAGCATAATGTGAAATTTTACCATATCTTAACAAGATAAATTATATAAATAATATGCTTGTATGTCATAATATCTTGAAAATAATTTGCTAAAATGGGAAAAACCTATTGCCATAACAGGAAGCTTGAGAGGTACTTTACCTCTGCTGATTTGGCCCAGTCCTGATATTTTAATACAGTTAGTGTCAGTGAGACAGTTCTGAATAAACCTGTGGACTATGGCTATTCTGTGTTGCAAGAAGCACTTGCGAGAATAAGTGTGAAAACTTCCATCACACCATAACGGCAATGGGAGGATATGATCATTATTCTTTCTCCCACTATCTATATGTTACTTTTTTTTAAGTCTCCCTTGTGATATGGAAGAAAGACAACCACTGAGCTGCAACTACATACTGAAAATGAAGTTCTGACAAACACAGAATTTTTTTATGCTGATTTGTTTTGGAGGGATTTAGTCATTTTACAGCCACAATACACTTCATCATGTGTACAAGCACCACCAAAACTTCTTTCCAAACCCAATTTTGCAAATACACTACATCCTGCTCTCATCATCACCAACCAACCAGGCCAGCAACGGACTCTGCAGTAATAACTTTGACACCTCTTCTGGAATAGATGGGATGATCTATTTACAGCAGTGGCACAGCGCTTACCAAATGTGGTGATAGCTCTGGACATGTGAGACTAGGCTAGGGCTGCAGCTGTTTGTCTTAGATATATATATATTTTTTTTTAATTAAGTGCATGTACATATGAACACATGCATGATGTGGTTAACTTCTCAGAGCTGCAGTTTGTCACTAATGCCTATTGGTGTTCATTAAATGTAATAAACGTCACTCTTACAGGACATAGTTAGTGGTAAGGGTGGAAGCAGCACACAGACAAACTAAAAGCTCTAAGTAACCTCAAGTCTTAAAGTTACAGAAATCAAACAAAGATAAGAGGAAAAAAATATTTTTCAAAAACGATTATCTGAGGGCTAGTCATGTAATTCTCTCTCATGGTCTTTTTTCTCCTTTTTTGACCAGAGGGTCAGTCATTTTTTTCATCTCACTTGTGAAGATTTACACCGGGAGGGAGGCATATTGAGTGTGATTTACAATCTGACTCTGCTTGAAAAAGAATCTATAAGGCTGACGATAAGCATGTGATTCTACGTCCAAGTTCTTGGTTCCATTCCCAGGTAGCAGAAGCTAAAAATACACAGAAGCACTAGACTGATCCGTTATTCAACATGCAGAAAGAGACTGCCACATCATACTGGGTACAAATTTGTGGCTTCAAATGTCATTATTAGATATATTGCCAGATGATGTGTTGAATGCCACAACTTAAAAATCATATATACATCAGTCTATCCATCAAATATGTGCATCTTCCATTAATTCAATAATCTGTAATTTGAGTCGATAAATACAGGGTTCCTACAGGTTTGTACAAGTTAAATTTAAGACTTTTTAAGACTATCTAAGACAGAATTTAATGCCTTTTTCACTAGCCTGGCCAACCATCCATCTCTCTCAATAAGAAGAAATCTGTCTGGAATCACAGGACTAACAGGCGCCGAGTAAACCAATCACAGATAAGACAGATGTGACACTTTTGTCAAAGAAACTTAAGAATACAGGGTGTAATCTGTAATTCAATCCTTATTTTTGAATCAAAGAACCAACAACAGTTGTATAGAGATTCATGGACTTGGAACTGACTTTGACTCACGACAAAAAGAAGACGGTGTGTATAAAACACAAAACACCCACCACAGAGAGTTGTGATTGGTCTGGTATAAAATAGACTGGGCATAATCCACAGCAAATTGAGCAGTTACAGACTGGCTTTTCAATAATGAATACACTGAGAAAAATGGATGACTGGCCAGGCTACCAAAACACAGCCTGGTAGCACCCACCACCGTTCTGAGTCATTTCTCACCAGGGGATAAAAAGTTAGCGATAACTGTTTTCTAATTTCAATATAAATTGTCGGCTTGGAATGAGTGGAACTGAGTCGACTAACATTACTGTCTTTGCAGCTAGAATATTTCCCAGACCCATTTAAACACAATACAGTGAAGAAAAAGAAGAATCTTTATTGTCAGTTTACACTGATATTTTTCCTCTGCATTTAACCCACCCTTGATCGTATATTACACACACATATTGCATGCTAAGGAGCAGTGGGCAGCCGTGTCAGGCGCGCCCGGGGAGCAAATGGGGGGATTAGGTGCCTTGCTCAAGGGAACGTCAGCCAACAACAACAACAACAAGTTTATCGCATCATACTGAAACTGAAGACCTATCATATCATAGACATTTTTAAGGTATTAAATTCAGATTTGTAAATTCAAGACTTTTAAGTTTTTTTGAGACCCAGCGGGAGTTCTGTTAATATGAGCGGATAGGAATGTGAACATCAGCAGCCATTCTCAGTAAAATAATATCTGCTTTATACACACTAACTTATCCATCTTGTGTTAAGTCAGATACTCTTATTACCATGATGATTTTTTCATAAGTCCTAATGAAGTCTCCTCAACATCCTCAACCTCACAGCGTTTTCTGAGGTAAAGAAAAGTCATTTGCAATGGAATGGCACCCAAAACTTCTGATATCTGATCACTAATCTCATTCTAGTTAAATACCCACATTTGTTGAACTCCATATGCAACATATTCGTCGCTGAATAAGGACAGCACATATGAAGGAGTTGGTGTGATGCCACACATCTCCTCTAAAACTAAAACTACTGACTCTCCTACATGCAAGAAATGACAATGGTATTTTCTGTCGAGGGGCTGTAAAATCTGGGAACCCTTTATATAACCCATGTATAAATATGAAACAAGTGGGAATGGAGTTTGGAAACGCAAAAGCCTGTAAATTATATATATCTTAAAAAAGAATGGGGAACAGACAATTTCTGCATGTTAAATCCTCTTTGGTTGCTGCTTTACCTCTTTTGGTAAACATGAAGCATCGCCTTAGATCTTTTTCTCATCATGTCCTCCCTTCTGACTTCCTTGAGGAGTGCTCATTGTTCCGAAGTGATTGGGCCCTAAAAGAGCAGCCTTTCTATACGACTCTGTTTATTTGTCTGTGTGTGTGTTTGACACAGACAGAGAAAGAGAGGAGAGGCAGAGGGACTGTTTTGAGGGCCCATCTCCTGATCTAGAACCAATTTCTATGCAAATGCTACGACCTGATTTGGTTGAAGCTGCCATTGTTCGGCGTGGGCAGGTGGGGGTTGGCTTAAGGTGTCGTGATGCTGAGCAGGAGCTTGAGCTGGGCCAACGTATAAAGCGCTGCACATGCTCATATTTCTTGCACTGACAAACTCGTCGGTGTGATGCATTTTAGTGCGGCGGCAAGCAACTGGCGGGCAATACTTTACACGGCTGTGACAAACAGCTGTAGGGGAAAATCACACCTCGCAGGGAGGAAGAGGCCGGCAAACTAATTGTGGGACTGCGGGGAAATGTTCGTCTTAGCCAATGGGGCAGAAACCTGTGCTCTCATATTTCTCGGACCACTATACCGCAGCCCTGAAGCATCATTCAGGTAACAAATATCAGCGTACAGTTGTTGCTGCGCTTCTGAACAACAGCCACGAAGCACCTTTCATCAAACGCTACAGGGGACAAAACATGGGCACTATTGTTGCTAATGGCTGCAGTCCGTGATGGTTAGCGATGGCTGTTGTCTATTAACAGTCGGGGCCACTTGAGTGAGCAGAAATGGAAAGTTGAAACATTTCTAGACAGTATCGAGGATGAAAGCGGAACAGAGAGGAGCTCCAGGATTCTCAAAATAATATATAAATAGACAGCGAAGGATTTGCTCACATTTGCTGCATCGCATTTTCATTCATTCGTCGTCCTTCACGCGCGCACGCCCACTTGTGCGCAGACACAGTGGTAACTTTATTCAGAGGAATGTGATGACCCCTATTTCACTTATGTGTTCAGACACTAAGCAATCTTGCCTGCAGCACTGGCAATGCACTGCCCTGCATTCGTTATGTGTGATTCTGATGTAAGCAGCGACTACCTCTCTCTGTGAGGGGAGGCCGTATCACACCTTCAAAAAAATATATTCCTTATCACTATGCAAACATGCACTGAAGAAAAAGTTTTTTGCTCTTGCCATCATGACGGGTGCAATGAGCCAACTCCTCCAGTTAATTACGTGCTCAGGCGGTCTCGCTGACACATGGTGCTGTAGATCAGTGGTACTCAAAGTCACGCTCAGGGGCCACTCGCAGCCTATGAAAGACTTCTGAGTGGTCCTTGAACACTTTCCAGCAAGAAACATATTCTGTCCTGCTGAACTACCTTTACATACATGAAGGGGAAGGGATCACTGATGAATGGTTGGAAACTCCATCCCAGAATGTTTTTTTAATTTTTAAATTATCATCTTAGATGTTACAAAAATTATTCTGCTGTGTTATTATTTTTATTATTTGTGAGTTACAGCTTCTGTTTCCATTTGGTCTTCTAATTTTTAGTCTTCAAACAGCAGTTCTACATATTTCAACTAGTTTTTTAAGATGTTTTTTGAGATCTCGAAGAATACACTTTAAGTCTGAAAAGAAAACCTACAATGTTCTTAAAACTGCCAAAACTGTACAAATTGCCACAATATTCACAAAAAACATTAAAACAATAACACATTGACTAGAAGTGTTTTATTAACTTACTCCGCTGCAATTACTGTGATGTTTTTAACAACCAAACTGAAAGAGCTATTAAATACTTGGTTTTAAGAGTAATAGGTTTAAAGAGCTGCGGTTTTACTTTGTTAGAACACTGGTCTTATTCCTGAAAAGTAGAACACTTATGTGCTGTGTTAATACAGGGAATTATATAACAAACAGTTTAAAAGTATTTTTATGAATGTTATGTTAAAATCATTTACATATTTATTGGGATTATAACCCTGAAAAGAGCTCTTGCAACCTCATGTAAAATTTTCTACATCTAACAAAATTAAGTTCATTTGTTTCATGTTGGTTTTATTAAACAGATTTATTACAGCATGACAATTTTTTTTTTTTTTTAACAGAAAAAAAAAAGAAAACATAAAAGTGAGACTGAAGTTCTTTCATTAACACATTGCATTAACATTAGCTTCAAAACCCAATCAAATTTTAGGACCTGTCAAGTTTGGATTCCATAGATTTTGAGGCCTAAGAGTCAAACGATTGGATTTTTAGACTTTCTAAGATGGTACTATGGGTAAAATCCTATTCTGACAGTGAGGAAATCCAAGAGCTTTAACTTATCATGTTATTGAAGTAATGCTATTTTCTCATGGCATCTCAGGAACAGCTTGAGGGACATTCTTCACATTTGGCACAAAATTTTGCTTCAAGGATCAAAGGCTGTTACCAAACAATATTTCAGACAAGGTCCATAGAATTGAACACCTGCATGAATAATCAAATATGAAAAGGTTTGACAGAAGCCAGTGGAGTTACAAGAGAATAGATGTGTCCCTGAAGTTTTATGAAAGATTTAAAAAAATGTTAGAGTTAAATGACAGAAGTAAGGCCTTTGGCTCTCTGTAGCCATTTTAAATGGGAAGAGGCAGAAGAAGTATTCATAAACCGTGTAAAAAAACAGCTATGATGCAAAAAAACAAACCCAAAACAATACATCATAATGCTGTGTAGAGCTGCAAGGAACTGCAGAGTCAGGGGGTAATTCTCTATGGGATTGTTTAGAATGAGTGAACTCCCGCATATGCACTGGAAATGGATCCATTGCCATAAAAAATATTGGTTACAGCACCTTTAAAGGTACGGATCCGAGTAAAGACATCATGGTACAGACACAGACTTGCTGCAGTGATGTGTCTTCACGAGCCGAGCTGTCATCAAAATAAAGAAACAAACAAAAAGTCACATTTCACCTTCCTCCTCAGCATGATCCATAGTGTACAATCAGATTAAAAAGTGAGAGGTGTGAGTCATAAAATGATAGGCTTTCATTTCCGTTCAGGAGATAAAATCAAAAAGAGATGAAATGCAAATTATTAAAGTAATAATTTCTGTGGCGTCAGAGACACGCCCGGATGAGCAAAATTCCATTTAATGTCATGCATTAAAAGATGTAAAACAAATAACTAAAGAGCATTAGACGATAAAAAATAAAGCATGAAACACACTCTGACACAGTGAATATGAATTTTACACAAAAGCCTGACTTGTCCATGAAAAGTAGATTGGATTAACAGGGACAATTATAGAGACGAGGATGAGAAGCGTGGTAAAAGGTAACAAACAGGGTGACACATTTACCAAGCTAAAATATTCAAAGTACTTTAATGCTGTTTTTCACAAGTTGACGTGCATTTTAGCTTCTGATGAACAATTTAACAAAATATGTACCTTAACCAATGTCTAAAAATGACATTTTAATACATCCCTGTCAGTCATGCGGAAGAAAATGTGTCACTTTTTAAAAATCATAGATACCCAGTGTCACAAGTCTTCATTTATTTTACTTGTCAGATTCTGCAAAACTCAAGAGTCTCTTCTATCCGCGGATCAAAATCACACCATACCGCTGATGGCTGCTTCTGAACCACTCAGAGCTGTTAACCTCATTTCATTCTCAGGATTAATAAGCATCAGAAGAGTGAAGCCTCTCAAGGTGCTGCTGAGATCTTTGGCTCAGTGAAAAACTGCACTACGCTTTTTTTTCCCTTCTGTCTCTCTGCTGCTTTACTTTGTACTCACTGGGTGTCTCATTACTGAGGTGCAGGACCAGGTAGGGGATCAGTCTGCTGGAATACTCATCCACTGACGCTTTAAAAGGATTACTACTCCAGTTCTGTCATTATACTCCAACTGCCAGTCATTTAAATTAATGTCTCATTAATATTTTATTACTTTTATTGGCCCCAATCTACATATAGAACCACCTCTACAGCTCTGTCTTAAAGAAATTACATCTGTATGCAGCTGTATTATCACTGCTAAAGTGCTTTTGTTTCATCATGTCTCAACAAAATAAAAAAAAGTTCACTATGTAGGATTACAGTAGGTTTGTGTTGTACTGGAAGCCATTACTTAACATCATATGACTCCATTTCTAAACTAATGGCTGTTTCATTTATGCCAATAGAATGTGTACTTTTTTTTTTTTTTAATTTCTACTTTTTAATAATTCTTTTCTTCTCACTACCATACCATGAAGATGTGATGCAATGACATGTATCATAGAGCTTATTTTCTCAATTACATGGGTTAGCAGTAACTGTAAAGTGGCTGTGTTTCACCCAAATTCTATCTATGTGTCACCTGTATCTCAAAATTGAGTGTGTCATTAAGCACCCACAGAAAATTGAGTGAAAATAAACATTCAGTCTATTACAAAATCCAATTCAAATAAAAGAGGGTTTGATCGACATCTGACTTGATTATCATCCCTTGATTTTGCTGACACTTGGGCTAAATGTGTAAAGATTCAGAAGTTAGATCATTTTAAATAAGCAGTGTGTGGCATCATGCTCACCAGTACAGTATATAATTTTTGCAGTTCCACTCTATATGTATATAGTCTGTATAGTTTTTATTACTATTACTTGTTTTTTTTACATATTTTTTTTATTTATTTATTTTATTTTATCTTTATTTGACCAGGAAGTCCCATTGAGATCAGAAATCTCTTTTGCAAGGGAGACCTGGCCAAAGTAGCAGCCATACAAAGTCCAAACAATACAAAACACATACACGATACACAAATAAACAATAAAACACAATAACAACTATTCAACCATAATGGACTTAAGGAAAAACAGTGGCATTCCTCCTTTACTGCATTCTCCAAGATACTTTTAAAATCACTAACTGAAATGAATGTTTGTAACTTAACACTTTTTTTGAAGATTATTCCACAACCATGGTGCATGATGGGAAAATGCTGTTTTTCCAAAGCCTGTCAGAACTCTGGGAACAGTCAAAAGCAACCACTCGGAGGAAGTAGATGGAAACTACTAGAGCTAACAGAAAGAAGATTACTGAAGTATTTTGGGAGTTTGCCCAGCAAAGCTTTATAAATGAACAATAACCAGTGTTTTTGTACTATCTTTATTTATGCACATTTTTTCCTCACACTTAACTCTATTTCTTTCTTGCCCATCAAATATCCCCATTGTGGGACCAATGAAGCCTCAACGAATTGAATTGAATCAAATCGAATTGAATCGAATCACAAAGGCCACATCAACTTCTCGGATCTAATTGGCTATTTTCTCTTTACAATTATCACTTCACTTTCTTTACAGGGATATTCTAGTACATTTCAATTATCTTTTTTTCTTTGATTTGATTAGTTTTATTTCAAATGGTACATGCCTTTCCTGTGAGGGTAGCAAAAATTAGTCTGATTACTCAGACTTGAGCCTATAATAACTTTATACTCGATAAGTAATTTGTGAGAGGCACGGACAACTGGCCTTTAAAGAAGTTTTGTTATTTTATATATAGATGTTATTATATTATAATAAAATCTATTTTATACATCTATATTTTATATATAGATAGGTCTGAAGTAGTTAAATTTGTACACGTCTTATATTATGTCTTTTTGGAAGTGAGATGAAATACGGGTCTCATTATAAGGAATAGGCAGCGCTAAATGATTAACAAAATGAGGCTCTTCACTAACATCTATAGTGTACTCAACTTAAACTTAGAAGGACACATACCACCACTTAAGGCATATAATGTGAATTACCTCTAGAAGCTATTTAAGCCTTTTCGAATCATCACAGGTTTGAGAACGCTGTACTTCAGTCAGTGAAAATGCTGAAAATGTCCATAATAACCCTGCTTTGCAGATATAATGTGTGCTACAGCAGGGACAGCTAATGGATGTTTACAACAGACAGCTTGTTCTGAGTTCCAGATGATTTGTCCAACTTTTTTTTCACCTAGTGGATGGCTCTCCCCCCTGCCTCTCTGTAATGAGTTTAGAGAGAATAAAACTATTAATATGAATGTGAATGATGCTCATAACTCCAAAATGGAGGTTTGGCTTTGAACTACCTAATCTTTGCTACCTATAATCACAACCTCCAAAAACTTGAAAAAGATGTTGGCTCAGTGATGAGTGACAAGAATTCATTTATAAAATTATGCTTAATTCTTAAAGGAGGTTAAGGTGGCAGTGCACTATAAAATGTTCAAAAATGTAAAAAAAAAGTCTGCTTGAAATTAGTTATTTTTCATATCATATAACGATGAACTATCCCATCAACCTAGGGAAGACTGTATAGAGATCTAGTCTGTCTATTTGTGTGGACATCATGGGCAGAATCAATGTTAAAATCCTACGCTACCTCCATTTGACGTGCACACAACACTGCAAATATAACAAACATGTTCTTGCCCTTGGATGTGTCTATAAAAAAGAAATGAAGTACAAGAGACCTTCCTTTATCGGGAAGGTTGCAGGTTCTATCCCAACTGACAGCCAGTGTGTATCCATCAAAAGTCGTTTATCCGTACCGAATGTCCTTCAGCAACACGCTGAAGCGCCGTCTATTCACCTCAGCTGACAGCTACACATCTTCAAGGCAAAAACTTTAAACACTATACTATAGACCTGCAGAATACCTGGACCGAGGCAGACACTGTTATGACTGAATGTTAAGAAAATCATACTAACAGTGATTATTCTTGAATTTTGATGACGAGAGCATCAACATTCTTTACAGGTTTTCCCATCAGAGAAATCAACCGCAACATGTGTACATCAACAAAACCTGCAGTCTCTCCAGGCTCCATAAAAGTGCTCCTGCATCCACCACATTCCAGGTCAATTAAGTTGTTTGATCAGGATATTCATCAAACGTCGGCCGCTTTTTCAGAGTATTATCAGGCAGGCAAATTTCAATATTCCTCCCAAAGCTGTTGGTCGATGCTTTATCAACTGACCCAGTTTTTACATGGCGGCTGTTGTGATGAATTAACTTCAAAGTGGCACAGCTACTGTGGAGCTTTTATGTGGGTCTACTTTCACCTTTGGTTTGATGTGATGCATTCACTGCACAGTTAAAAGTCTGTGTGGACATATATGATGGTAAATATAAAAGCATATTAAAGGTGGCATATGGTGAAAATGCATTTAATGGTGTTTTGTAGTTTACTTTAAACTTTGCGGTATAAAAGTTAAAGTTGTGAAAGTAAAAGCTTACTTGCTACTGCTGATCCTCTAGTGCCCCCACAACCAGATGGTCTCCGGGCAAAACAAGTGACAATATGTATCCTCTTTACACATTGAAAAATTTGCTAAAAAGATCACTGTCCCACCCCCCACTCACTGAGCACAGAGTGTAAGCATGTCAGGGAAACCATGAAAAGTGAATTCCTGACTTCAATGTACCAATTTATTGCAAAGTCTTCCAAAGGCAAAAATGTTGTACACCAGGGAATTGATTTCACTTTTGGAAACTGATCATATGTCAATCATGTTGCTTTGGATGAATACATTTTTTACTTTGAAGTGCGTACAAAACCAGGGGCTCTACAACATGAGTAGCATCTGCGTTACTACAGAGGAAAGCCTCCTTCCAATAATCCCAGACCATCCTCAAGTATTGAAAGCATTATAATAATGTAAATTCTATTTGAGTTGATTATGTTTTTGCTAACAGGTAGATGGCATCCTGTATATGTAAAAACATGGCTATATATCAGATCAGGTTTGTTAGCAATTAAGTGGAAGAAGAAAGGCTTCCCATTTGTGGTCGTGCTTTACCTGAATTTTACAGCTAATGCTGAACCAATGGCAACAACATTGATTTATTGTTGTTTATTATATTATTCATATATGTATGTATTAATATTAACATCATTGTATTTATCTCTCTTTTCACAGTAGGCTTCTGTCAAAATCCAATCCCTGTATGTTGATCTGGGTTTAGCCAATCTGAGCTTTTGCCGATGATTAATGGGTGGATTCTTTCTCCTAACAGTGAAAATTAACTGTGCATTGGTGGTATTGCACAAATGACCACAGAAATGCATTAAAAATTACCATCACCAAAGTCTTTATATGTGAAAAGTACAAACACATCTGCAAATTTAAAGATATTGCTTTAATTTTCTGTTCATAGATAATGCAGTCAGGTGCTCAGGTTTGTGACAACATCCACCAGATCCTCAATGTCCCATACAAGGATTAGGGTTGGGTCTTCAATAGTAGGATGTGTTTTATAGTAAATATACATAGTAAGTACACTCTTGAAGTTTACTTTTCAAATGAAGTAGAATACATGCCTTCTGGTCTGACGATTCCTTCAAGCCTAAATCTAACTTAAGAACCAGTTCCATGTATCGGGTTACGCCGAGTATTAAGTCTGACAAGAATGAGCATGGTTCCATAACAAGTCATGTGAATTTGAGGCCAACATTTGAGAAGTCTGAAAATTGAAAAGTCAAATTTTGTGTGTTTCTACAAACCAGTGAGGAGCAAAAAATAAACGCTGTTGTGTCAACAGCAGATGTCACACAGGGCTCTGATACAAAGGGTAGAAGAAACAGTGCACTCTGTTGTTGTTTTCTAATTAAAATGGTTGTGATGTCATCTTTCACATGTGCTACCACTACTACACTACTACTATTAGTAGTACTGGATGTATGAGGATATAAAGATGAACAATTGTAAATGCATCCATAATCCCAAAATCTGTTCACATATAAAATATAAAAGCTGCAATTGCAAAATCTAAATTTGGTAGGAATTAGTGTGATAAAACTGCAGAAAACAGAATGGAATAATAAACACAACTTTTTTTGTCTGAGGGATATTTTGGATTCAGTGACAGCGAGTAGAGGCCCATTAAAACATGCAAAGTCTAAGTTACAACATTTTTTTGTTTTTAGTTGTACTGTAACAAAAAAATCTATTAAATCTATCCAAATTGATTCTTGAAAGAGTTGGCGATGAATTTGGTAGTCGATTCATTGGTGCTTGAGCACATTAGTACCGAGGTATGCCCACACGCTGTGTGGTGTAACAGAGCGAAACACAGAGCAGCATGACTGGGGCTTTGGATGCCGAACCACATTTTTGAAGCTAGGGTTACATTATGTTCCCGGTGGCCATGGCAACCCCGTTTGGACCATACTGTACGTAATGTGTTGTTTATATTACAAAATTTGAATATGGAGAAAAAAATTAACAAAATCCCACAGCCCATTGCATTTCGGGCACACAGTGTGGCCGTGGCCACCGCGAACATAATGTAAACCTCGTTTAAGATAGACTATGTGTTGTGACTACTTTAGCCCACTAGCTAGTTAGATATTCATTAGTTTGATAGACTATAACCGGAGCTGGTTGAAGACTATAGCTTGCTAATGTGTATGCATAACAAGTGGGTTTACACTCTCTAACTATACCCAAAGCCATTGCAGGGGTTGTAATCATTAGTGACTTGTCTGTATCCTATATTGCTTTAGGTTAAATACTGATCTTTGAGAATTCAGTCGTGTTTATCAGATGAATTGATTAGTTATTAAAATAATCTCTATGTATAGTTCTTGATGTATAATTCAATATGTATATTTTCTATGTATATTCCCTATGTTTAATTCTATATGCATATTCCTTATGTATATTTATCTATGCAGACTTGCTCATGAAAATTTTGTGTGTATGATTTCTTTTTTTAAGCAACATTTTGAAGACATAATATATTATTCACTAATAATATTATACCTAATATCACTAATATACCTAAAATATTATACCTATATCA
>JAPTGZ010000013.1:1491860-1505254 GCA_029814645.1 Fowleria isostigma
TTTTTGCTCTAAAACATAGAGGGAAGGTTGGAGTTGTCATTATTTATATATTATTATGGTATTATTTTTTTGGTTCAGCCTGCTTCATATCATATTTGGCTGAATGTGGAACTGAACCAAATGAGTTTGAGACCTTTGACATGGTGGAATCACAGCAAAAGATGTCTTCTAAAAATAGATAGAATATACCGTATGTGAAAATAGTTGTGAAATGTCAGAGACAAGTAAATATATTGGTATAACATTTAATGTGAGCAAGTAAAGAGTTTTTATAGCTGCCTCCATGTGATATTGAGAAGACGATCATTTCCACTTGTAAATTCCAAATTCCTAATGTGTTGTGTTCAAGTGGTTTTGTTGTCATAATAAAATAAAAAATGGTTGACACAATTTATTATGACCTATTACGTGGGTAATGCAGTTTTGGACGTGTTAATTCATTTGCTACAGCATTTTTTTTTTTTTTAAATTCATTCATTCATCTTCTGAACTCTATCCTCGAGGGTTGCAGGGACATGTATACACTGACATATACAGAGATGAACAACCAATCACTCACATTCACTCCAATGGTCAGTTTAGTTTAACCAGTTAACCTATTTATGCATGTCTTTAGAGACTGGAGTATGTGTGTGTGTGTATACATTTATTTATTTATCTATTTATGTTTTTGTAAAACAGTTTTTCAGAAAATGGGTGTACTATAAATGTGTAAAATCATCATCTAACAGCAGAAGAACGTTTATGAAAGCAGTGTTTATCGTTCGTGTTGAATCCCTCGTTGCTCTCCGCCATGTTGGAAAGTTCAAAGGTTATTTTCATCGCAGCAACATGAGTATCAAAACATTTTCCCAAGTTCCCCGGCGGAAAATACAACATGAGGGGGGAGTTCATGTGCAATTTTCAAGTTTGTGAGTAGTATTTACCAGAATTCCCATAGTACATGAAGGCAGCATTAGAGACAGTTTGAAAGGAGGAAGGAAGAGTTCAGAAAGAAAAGAGGCAGAGAGGAGGAGGAGGAGGAGGAGGAGGAAGAGGCTGGACAGGAGGCTGTAATGTAATGGCCCAGGAGGAGGAATGTGGGATTGGAGAGGGGGCTGAACTTGTGCTGATGGAGGCGAATGTAGGTGTTTAAGAATCTCTTCATTCTCCTTTTTTTTTTTTTTTTTTCCTTTCTAAAGTTTTCACATTTTTATCTACCGTATTTTTTGCACTATAAGTCGCACCGGAGTATAAGTCTTACCCGTAGGTTCGGGCTGGGCGATATCTCGATATTTTGAAATATATCGATATTTTTTCCAACTTGATATAGAAAAAACTATATCGTTTATATCGATATAAATTATTTTGGGGTTAAATACTCCTTGCGCTGCTCCCTCCCATGCCTCGTCTGCCTCTGACTCAGCTGGGTACTCCGCCTCTCTCCATATCAGAGCACAACCCACCCCGCCCCCTTCCCTTATAACTCTGACGTCAACATGGCTACGAATACAAATGAAGGAGAAGCTAATGATGGTTTGCATAAGGAAAAATAATGGCTCGCACATTTGGAGATGGTTCGGTTTCCAGTCAACCAATGTGCAGCAGAAAAATGTGTACTGCAGGGAATGCTGAAAACTTATTCTCACAAAAGGTTTGAGTATGACCAATCTGTTCCACCATTTAAACAGGGTCATAAAGTCCAGTAGAAGTGTGTTTAGACCGGAGTCCATCTGAGAAGGTGGACTGGGATATGGGCCTTCTGGGCTCCAGTTCGGTACAGGTGTGTGTGGAGGTGGTTCATTGTCCAGCCCAGATCATAGACACTAGACCGGACACTACGACTGTTCACTGCTCTGATAACAGAGGTGACCGTCATCGTAACTAGAGCGGAAAAAAAACTCCTCAACCGTTGTCTCCTGAAAAAAACTCGGTTGTGGATCCATGTATGGACTCGACTTATCAACCGAACCACTGGTTTATATATCAGAGACAACAAAGGATGTTTTTACACTTAACCTCAAACAGGCTAACAGATAGAAAAGTATTTCTTGGGTTTGTCTTCTTCTGACTCCCGGGTTTGTTGGATAGCGTCAGAATTCCCTCCACATCGCCGCCATTGCCGTTTGGGGTAACACCCGTTCATACTCAAATAACGACCGTGGTGAATGTAACACTGTGGGAAAGGTGTGAAGTATCCAGTGTGGACATTTCACAGCCTTTGCCAGAAAAACAAAAATGGCATATTTGTAAATAAATAGATAAATCCTCTGACAGATGTCTTTGTATCTTTGTTTATTCCATCATCACTTATACTTTTATAACTCCATCCTGCCTCAGCCCATCAATACTTATCTCTGCATAATATTGAATGTCATGCATTAAAGAGTTGAATTTAACATTTATACAATGATGTATAGAATATTTTAAAAATATCGAGATATATATTGTATATTACAATATAGCCTAAATATATTGAGATATTGGTTAGAGGCCATATTGCCCAGCCCTAGTTGTGGTGCAGAAATTAATCACCTGACTAAGCACTAAACACATTTTCCTTACATCTGATGCAAATCCAAACTTCTGCTGGGCTACAAAAACCTACAGAAGGTGGATTTATATTACAGTCGCCTTGGTAACTAAAAATTAAGCTATTAATTTTACATGTATAATGACTTTATCTAAATTTCTAGTAGACCTCCCACTAGACATTTTGACTGTGTTTATCTGTGGAAACTGTACACCATGGAATGATTTATAAAAAAAAACAAAAACACATAAATATTACTACCTAATACTTCACAGTTCCTTCTTTAAAACATTTGTGTAAATCAATCACAGCATGTCGGAGTTCAAAAGTCAGATCAGCACCTCCCAGATTGAACAGTAATTCTTCACCTTATCTAGTCCATATTTCTTTGGGCATTGTTTCTTCAACAGCAACAAAACAACCAACAACAAAGAAAACCCACTTCACCGTACAAAGACACTAAACAACTATTACAAATCGACTTAATTAAACTCCGTAGTCTATACAACCCATACTGCAACGCTCTCAGTTAAATACCTTAATTAAACAAAGGATGTTAAAAATTAATGTGAAAGCAACTTTGAAAATATGAAACATGCAAAAAAGTGTTCCCTAAAATGTTCACATCTTCCTCCAGTGTGAGCAACACTTGTTACAATCCCCTGTGTCCTGCTGTCTGTCTGGCTGTCAGTACTAGTCAACAGGTTTGGGAATGTTACAGACAAGTTATGACAGTTGGAAAGCACCAGACTAATGCATTATTTATTATTGTTTTTTTTTTGTGGGATTTGTTGCCTTCAACTACAGAAATAGAATGAGGAGAGTCTTAACCTGAAATAACTTTTCAATGCTGATAAGCAAAACAAAGTGGTGCCAAAGCCAAGTAAGTGCGTAAAACTGACACCAAGTCATATATCGAGTAAAACCAAATGCTCAAATAGACACTATATTTACTTTTTATGGGAGGTTCTTAGTCTAAATTCACAGGCTGGGGTATCAACAGCAGCTCCAGTCCATGTTGAAAAAAAAAAAAAAAAAAGGAAAGGAAATCAATTGATCAAACAGTGTCTGCTGCTGCTCATTTATGGTTGGTTTTTAATTCCATGTCAAAGAAATATTGAGCGTCTTAATGAGCCACACACTGCCTCCAAGCTGTGACAACAAGATGTTACACTGTTCTAAGTTTAATATTTATGTGACAACTGCAGATAGTTGCACGATCTAAAGCATTTGAAGCAAGATTTATTTTTATAAATTGAGCTCAGTGCAAGTCTACTTTATGCATTATATATATTCAAGCAGACAGGAAATACATAAACATATGAAATATAAAAGTGTCTTTCAGGACAATGTTTCAGATGTGAAGAATTTATGGAGTGCTGTGAATACTGTGAATAGTAAATGCTGCTGCAGGGTGGCTCAGTGAGAGCAGACACTGTTCTTCAGCTGGATGATCTGGGCTCAGGCTCTGGACTTGGCAGGCATCTGTCCTGCTGTAGTGTCCCTGGAAACGACACCAAATCTTTACCCCTGACCACACTGTCAAAAGAAAACCAATTTCTCTGCCGATTCCAAATGAATCCCAAAGAAAAGAGAAGAAATACATTGTGAGCTGATATTTTCAGCTTTTGGATCATTCCTAATGCTGGTTTTTGTCTTTGTCCAACGGGCCGCCTCTTGATGTATCAGTATTTAACTGTCCCCAACTCTGTATATTTTCACAAAGCATGAGTAAAGAGGAATCAATGAGGCCCTTCATGTAGATGGCTCATTGGCCACTTGGCGTAATGGAGCATAAACAGAAACCGTGGCATTGGCCGCTACGTGTGATGTCTTGAAAGATAGATGGAGAATGAAATCACTCGCTGCCATTTCAACTCTATCATTCTCAGCACTTGGTCACTTTGCCAGGAAGACCAGTGGAACGTGACTATCCCATCTAAGCAGCTCTAAAACCCCGCTCTGTGCGCACACCGCAGGCACAAAGCAGGACAGCACCAAAAGCCAGGAGTCAGTGAACTTTAAGGGGAAAAAAATTGGCTTGGAGCTCATTCTGTCAGTTTAAGGAAGAAATGCATTACAGCCCAGATAAAACAAGTGAGCTCATTGAGGTTTATTCTTATCTCGTAGGTCCTAAAGACACCAGGTGATCCCCGTGGAGACTCGAAGAGGCCGTCAGATGAAACTGATTTGTAGCTTTAACCTTACAGCCAGGAAAGGGAGATGTGAGATTGTAAATTCTACCCAGAGGCATCGAAAGAAGAGGAGAAAAGCCTCAAGAGTCAAGACAAGTCTCATTGGCATTCAGGACATTAGCATGGGACCTGGCCCAGACATGTTGCATATATTTATGAATAGCAGTTCTTCTGAGGTGTGAAGAGGGAAATAGGGCATCTGTGAGAACAGGGTGCAATTTACTGTGTGGGTGCGCAGGCCTCTTTCTTGAACTGTCCTGACACTGCCAGGTTCAACATCCTGCCAAACTCCTCTTGCAATGCAAATGAGCAAGATGGCTGTGTATAATGTGCTAATTCCCACGATTCCCTGGTAATTGTTCACATGAGAGTACATCTTCCGCTGGTACACTTGTAAGATGTTTTCCTTGTGTACCGCAGCTTTGCACTTGGGTGCTCAGTGATGCAGTTCAGCTCCAGTCTCCTTGCTCAGCAGAGAGGTAGAAAGGAGCATTAATTCTTAACCCTGTGGGAGGAGTAGAGGAGAGCACGGCGGACGAGTGCAAAATCCATCTCTGTCTCGTCCCCCCTTGAGAGCCGAAAGGTCACTCAGCTGTCAGGAAGTAAAATTCAATACCTCAACCTTTCAAGCATGTCTCTATCCTCTGTGTCCCCCGTCAGAGCTACACAATACCTTTCTGATGCATCTCTGACAGTCCGGCTCCTTGCTGTATGGACGATTCATGTTCACTTCTGCAGAGATCCACATCCACTCTGACAACAGCAGTCGCAGCTGACAGCCTCACTGGATCTGCTGTGACTAATGGTTTGCATTACTGTGGCTGGTAACCTCAGCAGCTCACCTGATGACCAAAGAGTAATCACCTGGACCCTCAAGTATTGATTGTGTTTACATGTGCACAAGTATCCCACTGATAGGTTCACTGAGGTTCAGAGGGTGCAAAAGCACACACAGTCTTTACTCTAGGACAAGAACAGATACCTGTTTAATGCATCTTGGTAAAAGCAGAAATACTGATTCATTTTCTTCACTGCAGTGAAAGTGAAAGGTCCAGGCTCTGGAACTTAAAGACCTACTTCTTACTGAAAATGTAAAAGTAAAAAGTAGGTCTTTGAAGGACATTTCTACCTGCTGTTTCTGTTCAAAGCAAAAACTAATCTCATGTCATATTAAAATTGGACAATATATGAGTAACTTCAAGTAGAATAAAAATACTGAAAATGAGTAATATTATTAATGTATTATTGCTTTGATGTGTAAATCAGGTGTTAATATTGGCATCAGAACTCAATGTATTACTTTAATGTTTGTTTTTTCTGCATAATATGCATCTTGGTTGTGGAAGGGTGTTTGTTTTTACAATGAAATAGGAGGAGTAAACATAAAAGGTCAGAAAACTGTATTGAAATACAGTAAGTATTTTTATATCATTACCTTCAACTTCTGATGAGGTTTTATCCTGGTTTTAACCATACTGAGGAGAGCAAAAAATAGTTATCTGTGATGTTGCTATTAATGCAAGTGCCTGCAGCATTTACAACACAAAAGCCCGATTCCCAAGGGACTAGTAATCTCTTGGTAACCTCTGGGAAACTGTAATAATTGCGTGGGTCGTCTGTAATCTTGGTCTCAAGTGAGTTGGACATGTCTATGATTTGGTGGGATTTGCAGTCGTTTTTGTTACCTTGCTTTTATTCAGCTCTTTCTCTGGTCAAATACTATGGAGGCTGTGTCTGTGACAACAAATCAAAGTTTTAAAAGTGTGCAAATTCAGACGGCACATGTCACAATAGAGCATGGATATTCACTGAAAGAGAAAACTTAAATCCTTCAAAAAGGCACCATGTCAAAAGATGATGAGATGGATGATATGCTTGACAGCTACTATATGGAACATTTTTTCTGTCTTTCAACAGTTATCTGCAAGAACAGGAGAATAATGTCAGTCAAAGGTAAAAGCAACCTCTGCGTGTTCCATACAAATGCACCAAGAAACACAAACATGGGGGGTAATTTCCCAACCAGATGAAGCCAATAGGTTATACTGAACCCATGCAATTAGAGCTAATTCATTCATTCACTTTATTACTTCCTATTTACTTCACACTTGACTATATGTGCTCTATGTGGGGCAGCCGTGGCTCAGGATTTAGAGCAGGTCGTCCAATAAACAAAATGTTAGCGGTTCAGTCCTAGTCATGTGCTGTTGTGTCCTTGGGCAAGACACTTCACAGCGGCTGTGGCACAGTAGGTAGAGGAGCAGGTAGAGCAGGTCATCTAATTATTGAAGGGTTGGCAGTTTGAATCCCGCCTCCAACTGTCCACATGTCGAAATGTCCTTGGGTAAGACACTGAACCCTAAATTGCCCCCAGTGAGGTCTGGTAGTGCCTTGCATAGTGGCAGCTGCCCAATGGTGTATGAGTGTGTGCATGAATGGGTGAATGTGAGGCTTGTATTGTAAAGCGCTTTGGGCACCACTAATGTGTGGAAAAGTGCTACATAAGTACCGACCATTTATCATTTACCATTCACCCACCATTCACTTGGCTGTTGGGTGTGAATTGGCAGCAACGCTTTCATCAGCCTACTCCAGGGCAGCTGTGGCTACAAACATAGTTTATTACCATCAGAGTAAGAATGTAAGAGTGAATGAATAATGGATTAATAATATAAAGCACTTTAGGTGCCTTGAAAAGCACAATAGAAAATCTAATCCATCACCATCATTATTATTATTATCATGTTAATTGTTCAATCTAAAACATCCATAGGTGTCAGCCCAGTCAGCCCTGCATCTAACTGCTAACAGCTATTGAAATGCAAAAAAAAAAAAAAAGAATTAATTCATGTCCATTTTGCCTGGGATGAGGTAGTGTGCAACACTGGTACCACACTATTAACACAAAGTCAATCACGCTGGAAAAAAAAAAAAGACTTGCAACAATAAAAGCCTTCGCCCAAATGTCAAAGATGTGCAAAATTTGTGTACATTTTTCTGTCTTCAAAACATGAGGTCATTGTAATCTTGTTAGGACAGATACATAAAGTGAAGAAAAGCTGTCAAATGCAAAGAAAAGATAGATGAAAACATAGACAAAGGTATATTTAATTAACATTTTATTTAATTGATAAATGTGCCAGTCGACTACAAATAAAAAAAGACCACATAAAGTTGTTGATTAAGGAGGCTTCAAGGATCATTTACCTCATAACCTACTGAATGACATGTTAGCTCATCTTATCCATCATCATAAAACAATGTTACTGCCAGTGTTTTAGTCAAAATATTTTTAGTTTTAACCTCCTAATTGACCACCCGCATCTTCTTGATGATAGAATAGTTAGGTTGAATTTGTGAAGTTTAAAGTTAAAAATGCTATGATAAATGTTGTCAGTGCATCTGGTTCAAAAATTCAGTCCTCCAAAACATGACAATGTAGTCTAATGATGATCGATTATGCAGCTTGTTTATTTAATTAAACATGCTCATTATCAAATCTTGATTAATGTTTTCTTTTTAAATTTCACTGACTTCTTGAGTTGCAGCAAACCATGATTCTGAAATCAGGATGTGAAGTTTACATGCAAACACCCAAAAATGAGATTCTACAAAAAACAAATTGTAATAGGATTGTGAAGTCCATGTAAACGCATCTACTGTGGCACCTTTTCTGCTAGAATATGCAGCTTTCTGGACTGTGCTTCATAAATATTATAAATATAAAGCCAAATTGTTCGCCACTATGAAAACAAACTGTAGAATGAGTAAAGGAGGGACTCCTGGACCTTTTGCAGACAAAGATTGAGATTTACTTGGCAAGCCTCACTAGTTTGCACAACATTTTGTGAATTCCAATAAATACAAAACTATCTTTCTAACCCCCTCCATTTCCAATCCCTGGGCACGAGCACTTACTGGTTTAATGAGCATTACAACAGATGTCAAACAACAACTGAATGTCGAAGCAGATGTGGCTACATTTAAAGCTGCAACTCATCTAATGACCAAATAATGCTTAATCCAAAAATATCCTCTTAAAATAGACTTCTCTATCCACGAAGCTGTTGCGCTCTTCCATTATTTATTGTCAACATGATCTGAATATCAAAGTGCCAAACCATGAATGGACTGACAGTTGGTGTTTCAGTTTTTCTGTAGACTTTAGACATCTACAGAGGCTGTTTTCATGACCCAGAAAGCAAATGTTAGTGATTCGGCGATCACCTAAAACCTGTAAACTTTGTAGCAACAAGAGAATAGAATAGAAAAGAATACAATAAAATACAATACAATATATACAGTAAGAGCAAAATATAATAAATAATAAATAAGGGTAATTTCTCTGTACATAATAAATATAATAAATAACATATTCTGTATTTAGAGAGGTGGGGAAGTCCATAGAGATTTGGCAACTTTTTCAGTGAGCCTTTCTGGGCCATGGGAGCATAGTTTTATTAGACCAGTGTTTCTCAACTGTCATGAGGGGGATGCTTCCTTATACTACATACAACCAAAAACTAAGAACACTCAAAAACATATTCATATACTGAGCCATTTCATATTGGAATATGTTACCTCCAGATAACCTCCAAATAATGAAATAATGCTAAATTAATGTCACTATGTTTTTTCCTGTCAATGTGCTTTGTAAATGTAGAAATCCTTATATTTTTATTTTGAGAAGTAATCATGTTGTCTTAAAGAAATGTTAAAAAATCTCCAATCAATAGTGAAACAATGCTAGATTAATGTAACATTATTTTTGTTTTTTATTCTTCTTTTTGTTTTTTTCCTGTCTATTTGCTTTGTAAATGTCCAAATCATAATATTTTTTGTAATGTTATTTTTAAAGTAAATCTTAAGAAATCTGTTATCATTAATGAAACAATGCTAAAGTAATGTAAGTATGTTTTTTTCTGTCTATGTGCCATGTAAACGTATAAATTGTAACACTTTTATATTGGGAATGGACCCCAGGAAGAATAGTCTGTACTTTGGGGGATCCTTAAATAAAGAAATAAAGAAATATCTCCCATTCAATACTGAACTGCCATTTTGAAGCCAAATTTCCTGTTTGGCCCATTGCTTTTAAAGCTTTTTTTTGTCCTGATGTGATCATATTTAGACAAAAGAAAAGAGGTGAGGAGGTAACAGATGAGCTAATGCTAAACGCCATCTTACTGACACAGTAGGAGGTCATCTAACTTTCAGGTACTAAATTCATTCACTTTCAAGCTGCAGTCCATGGTTCTTGATCCTTTATTTCACAGTTTTACATCTTCAATCAAAAAAATAAATTGTATGTTTAGTGCACGGCTAACAGGGTAGAGAATCCAGGATGAAGTTTGCACAAGACGTCGAGCCAACAAACTGAGCTTTTAAAAAGACAAAAGTGCCATTATGATGTGTGGCATCAGAAAAAAATTAAGAGAAATGGAAAACTAATTATCCAAATGTCAACTACGCAGCTATGTTTCTGTAAATTAAGATGTTGAATTGTGACAGTAGGTGGATAAATCAGAAAGTAATACATTAAAAGTGGTGGAGTTATTACACTTGCAAATGCCAACGAGGTCCAGCAGCTTTCAATTTAATCAACTGTACTCCAGAATTCCTCAATATCTGTTTCTTATTTGACCATAAAAAAATACTTTAAAGCCTTAATTTCCCCCCTCAAATGAAAAGAAAAGATTTATAAAGTGTTGGAGCCCATCACCCTGGATATATCACCAACTCATCACAGGGCTGACAGATCCAAACAACCATTATTATGCTAAGCAATGCATGTATTAGACCAGGGGTTCCCAAACTTTTCAACTTGCGACCCCCAAAATAACAATGCCAGAGACAGGGGATCCCCAAAATCCCCGAAGTGACTGAAACATATATATTTGTATTTTTTTTTTTTTTTCTTTTAAGTGTTCACAGAACTCACACACTAAAAGGCTTATCCAAACATGGGCATATTAACACAAAAGAACAGAACATCCTGACAACCATGATAAGATTTAAATGATACTGTAGTGTAATGTTTATTAAGGTCAATGTATCTCTTTTACAACATTTACTGCCTTTTTATGTTTATTTTCATAATGCAACATCATTAATAAAACCTGTGGGAGCAACAATGATTTATCTGTTTGTCATTGCCAAGTTGTTGTCTTAGTGTCACAGTTTTTAGTTTCTCACTTGAAAGGCAAAAGTACTTCCTGTGTTCCCTTCACCATACATAGCAATCTTCTGACTTACAATTTACAAGTACTGCAACTGTGTAGATCTGCTGTAATCACCTGAGGGCCCACATCAAGAGGATACTGAAAATCATTTCACAACCACCCCTGTTGGCATCTCACAATCCCCTGGGGGGTCCCGACCCCCCATTTTGGGAACCCTTGTGTTAGACCATCTACATTTGTTACATTTTTTAATGCTCAATCACTTTAAATGTGCAGCTCTGGAAATCCAACCCCAAACACCAAATTTTCACATGTTGATGGCACCAAATTTAAAATTTCATTTTAATTTTAAGAAAACTAAAGTGACAAAATATATGACTTCATAAACAGATTTTTTTTAAGAGTTACAAAACAAGATGCATTTTGAAATGTTTTATAACTTGCAATCCATGCATGAATAAAGACCTTGAACTTCTTTCCACAAATAAAATTTAAGATTTATTTTTTTAAAGTACAAACAATATTTGCAAAATTGTAAAATGGCCTCATATCAGCTGCAATGAAAACGTTGATGTCTCTTGTTATTGCTGTGGGTCTGGTGCTTGACTCTGGGAGTTTAGGTGCACAGGCGTCTGTAAGTGTTGTCTGGCCTTTAGCTGTTTTAATCACCGGTGCAGTGGATTTTAGAATCAAGCTGTGGTTGTTCTGTCTGAGTCTTTGCATAGTGCTCATGTTACCTTACCTCATGTTGTTTATGTTGGGGGAGGGGGACGTACCTTGCTTACCTCCTACCTAGACGTTTGGATAGCTCACAGTCTGATAGCCTTCTGTTTTTTCACTTTGACGAGACATATCATCACGATTTATTCTCACGAGATCTCGACACACCCTTAGTTTTTAGTGTTCTACAGTGAATAAATATGAGTTAATGAGATTTGCTAATCATTTCATTCTATCTGTATGTACATTTTACAGTGTCAGCCTTTTGGAAATGGTGTTGTAATAAGTGGATTACTGTATCAAAGAGGTGAAAAGTCAACATTTGAGGTCTGAGGTTTCCTTTGTGGAAATAAAAGGCAAAAAAATATGCACAACATGTTTGCTTTCAAACTTTCAAATCAATAAACAGCTGTATTTAAATCAGAGACTACTAATCCCCAGTTTTTCGACTAAGAGATAAATTAAGCACATCTTATGTTAGGGTATTAAGAGGAGATGTTGAGGAACTGTTATATTGTGTATTATTATGAATTATCTGTGTTTATCACAGGTTAAACATTAAACTGTCAATTTGCTTGTGAGTTGCACAACAAATCTTAACTTGATAAAATTGTCTTGGTTTAAATGTAAGACAAAATTATCCGTGAATATTTTAAGAGAAAATGTTTACTTGTTAAAAACTTTCCACATAATCAAGTCAAAGTCATCAGTTCAGCTCTGACAACAACATCTGAGTCAAGGGAAATCATTGAACAGAATGAATTCCTGTTTGTTTTAAAGTGTGCACAGGTTTTTCAATGACTGAGATCTCGGCTACAGGACCAAATATCTGAAATGACAACTTCATGACACGTTCATATCAAAACACACGAGCACAAACAAAAGTTAAGCTGAGATTTCCCAATCCAAGCGTGTGAAGTTACTCCATGTTTATCTAGAGTGGCCACAGGTTTTAAAGGTTTCTGTTGTTTTGTTGTTTAAAAGAGCAAAAATGACAGCGGCACAACAGAGAGCCAGTGCTTTGGTTGTTGCTCTTTGATCGTCAGGCATGACGGGTGCCTTTTATGCCACTTTGAAGAGAAAGGTTGGGGAGAAAAAAAAATACAGAGACAAAGTGTTAAGTCGAAACATACACACACACACAGACACATCAACAACATCAATACAAGCGCGGACCCCATCTGCCGCAAAAAGAAATGTCACCGTGCAGACATGCCTTCAAATACATCCAGACTACACTATATATAGACAGTCAGGGGCAGAATATGGTACTATATTGCATCTTGTTAAAAAGTAAACATCTCAGGTGAAGTGAGGTTACAATCTCCAATGCTTCGGTGCTGTTGGAAAATGAAAAAGAACAGCCTCTGGTCCAAAGTGTCAGGTCTGCCTTGGAGACTGCTTTAATGTTTTTTTGAGACAGAAATCACTCAAATGAGTTTTCTCTAGCCTGGACCCATCATATTTTCAGTGTTCAAGCAGCTCAAATCTGAAAAAAGGCTCCTTACCGCAGTTTTCACCCAAGCTGGTAGGAGCAACATTACATATGCATTCTGCAAGCCCAAGATTCTTTGATACCCACAAAATTTAATTTTATATTCAGTTCACGATTACAAAGGTTCCAAAGATACCAAACACTGTATGTGTAGCAGAAGTACAAAGGGGATTTCTTTTTAGATGATGTAATAAGACTATCTATAAAGCTATAACTAGTACATCTGTGACTATATTATACTTTATTATCTACTAAGACCATGTGAAAGTATTTTCTTTCTTCTTTACATA
>JAPTGZ010000013.1:1595180-1624566 GCA_029814645.1 Fowleria isostigma
GATGGTGGGAGGAAACAGGAGTACCCGGAGAAAACCCACGCAGACACGGGGAGAACATGCAAACTCCACACAGAAAGTCCCCCCTTGTCTGGTGCTGGGATTAAACCCAGGACCTTCTTGCTGTGAGGCATGAGTGCTAACCACTGCACCACCGTTCCGCCCCCATATAAAAATTAAATCTATATCATAATGCTGAAAGGGCTCAGACCATCTGTGTGTGTGTGTGTGTGTGTGTGTGTGTGTGTGTGTGTTGTCATAATTCTGACCAGTGTAGACGTTTGTATCTGGTCAGTTCGGAACCCAACCACACCGCGCCATCTCGCAAACTTCATAGTCAGCGAGACTTCATATTTTTGGATATATGAATCATTTTATCAATATGTGCAGTACCTCGCTGCATGACGGGAAAATAAAGACATAGTGTTACGATGCATGATAGGAAATTAAGTTTAAAACACTCCGCTCAGTTACCATAGTTACGATGCAGTTGACTCCACTCTGTGCCATGAGATTAGTCTTTCCCAAAGTCTCATTGGTTACACGACACATGCAAATCTTACATTAATGTCACGTGTAAACACTACTGACCTGTCAGAGAGTTGTCTCTGTGAGTTTTGCGTCATCAATGTGTCGCCCAATGTTTTTTAAAAAAAAAAAAAAAGATTTAAAACACAACTGCAGTTCCACTCCACTGGTCCCAGTCAGACTCGACCTGTTAACACCCCCCCCCCCCCAAAGACCAATACTGTGACATATATGCTGCATTGCATTGTGGGTACTCGTCATTTGAATCATTGTGTTCTGTTTTATGTGCAGGGGTTCAAGGGGGGGTTTATGATACTGATTTATTTACGTTCATATGTCTGTTTGACAATGTTTATTGCCCTTTTTATGTTTATTTTTTTTTTAATTGGACACCATTTGTCAAACCTGTATGACCTGTAGGACTGTTGTTAGATCTCTATAGTTCTGCTTGTTCACTAACATAAGGTCAACGGTGTAAGATTTAGGGAGAGTACATAAATAGGATATCGTACTATAGTAGTAGTACTATAATCAATAAACACTAAAAATTGTTTTCATTTGGGTATAATTGTGCAAAACTAATAATAACTCTTTTTTCATTACCTTAAGAAATGTTTATATTCATAGAGAAAGCAGGGCCTCTCAGTAGAGTGCACCATGTTTCATCAGTAGCTCAGGTCCTTCTTCTTCAGTTATTGTGGTTTTTTTATATTTGAGTGTGGACCAGAGTTAATTAAAAATCATAGAAAAGAAACACCATACACTAATTAGAATGAGGAATGTCCTGTGTTTTTTTGTAGACACCAAAGAAGGTGATACATATGATAAATGATCAATATGACACTGAAATTAATAAGTTAACTGTCTATGATTTAAGTGTTTATTGGATACTGGACACGGTGGAGTTTCCCAGAGTCACGTCATGGATGTAAATCAGCAGCTCTGTGAGATACTGTATTTAATAAGGCCAACTACTGAAATTGGCCAGAGGCAGTTCCCCATTGGTTGATTGCTGGATGCTGTGGTTCCTGCACAGTGGAGCTAATTTCATGTCTCATTAACTTCTTGCAAACCCACACAGGACTTATGCTCATATGGTAAAGTTTTGTCAACATATGGGAAAGTATACAACTTTTTACTCCTTAGTATCACTCAGAATGAAATATCATTGACAAAGCAAGGGCTAATGTACAGCAAAGTAACTCATCAGTGCATCTCATTGTCCATTATCCCAGTTAACTTATGGCTTCCTAGCATCTATATCATAATACCAGAGGGTCTGTGTGTGTGTATATTTGCATGGTCCTGAGAAATTGAAATGTTTTTAACTGGCCGATTTGGTACCTACATTTGAGGAGTAGTCCCATCTCCACATTAAATATCTCGGCAAGTTGATAGGACCAATATTTTGGGAAATATCAGTCATTTTGGAATACAATGGCCTTACAATCCTTTGAGGTTAGTACTCTACTCATAAAAAGTTACGGATATTTGGCTTTCAGATGAAATTTATAGAAAATGCAAAAAAAATTATGCTTCAGTGGTATTATGTCATGAAAGTAGGACATTTAACTAGAAGCATGCAATGG
Organism: Fowleria isostigma; assembly: GCA_029814645.1. Lineage (NCBI taxonomy): Eukaryota > Metazoa > Chordata > Actinopteri > Kurtiformes > Apogonidae > Fowleria > Fowleria isostigma. The sequence continues at coordinate 1,597,295 of JAPTGZ010000013.1, forward strand.
TGATTTTCTTATCTCAAAACCCAACACCAATGGTGAGTATACAACAACAAAACAATTTAATGTCTCAATCAACTGTATCAGTAATGTCAATGTCTCAATCTCTCGATGTCCAAATGTGAACAGCATGATAAAGAGGACTGTTTAAACACCAATTCTAATTGAACCAGGACATTTATCACTATTATCGATTCATGGATCAAACACCTGCTGTGAGTTTTGCTGCTAAGCTCCTTGTTAGAGAACAGACAGTTGTGCAAAAAGTCCTGAAATACTGAACTGTTGGACATGTGCGTTCAAAAGTTTGAAGGCGGTCACATTTAGTTTACCTGTAAAGGTTGTAGTGCATTTTAGGTTTATCCTGAAATTTCACCCGAAAGCCGAATATCCCTAACTTTTTGTGAATAGTGTATATCCTTACCCACACTATACCTTTGACTTCCCCCAGGGCATTTAAACAAGAATGATTCATATTTACTCAGGATTTTTATGGCAGCCAGCAAGAAAGCTATTATGAGATGCTGGCTTCAAAAACACAGCCCTTCTGTGGACACCTTTATAAATATTGTGAATCAGTTACACCATATGACGCAGATCACTTATAATCTGAGGCTACAAAAGGATGGAGGGGAAGGACATTGTACAAAGTGGACCCTTTTGTTGGCTCAGTAATTTCAAAACTCCTATCTTCTTAAAACTGCCTGAGCAGGTGTACAGACATATTTAGACTGCATGACAATGTATATTTATGTATTTATGTTTTTTTTTTCCCTATGCAAGTTGTAAGTCCCTGATCCTGTTGCCGTCTTGTATAAATTCATACTTTCTCCAAAAATAACTATTGTAGGTAGTATACTTTTTAACAGACAGGTGCAGTAGCTTGTTTACCTGCTTGACTAGTTTCAGCTACTTCCTGTGGCCTTCGTCAGAAGCAACACATGATGTTGTTGTGATGTGTCTTATTGGCTGTTGACGAGGATTGGCCAGACAGCAGGGAGAAGTTATGCCCCCTGCTGTCTGACCTCACCATGGTCATCTGTGCTGAAAGCAACAAGTACCATCTTTGGATCAAAGAGCCCATTGAGATCAGAAAACATGAGCCAAGGACAATGAACAGGAACGACGGAGCATATACCCTATCACACACCTGGGATGCGGTCCTGGAGAAGAGGTCAGACAGCATATTGAAAATGCATATTACATAACAAGGACGTGGATATTAGTGCTTATTGCTTATGATTAAACACAAAATTCAATTCACAAAGCCCAGAGCAGGGACAACCAGGACAGAAATGACCATAATTCAGAATCAATATAAGCTATTTTTAACAGCTACTAGTCAAAGACGTCTTGTTTTTTTGTGTAAAGAGTCTCACGAAAAATATGTGAGGGTTCAGGATAGGAGAAATTATTGAAACAACCCAATCAGACAGATAATATATGTGTATTATCATACAAAAGTCTGTCTCTGTCCACCCACATTGCAACACAACGTTGAAGATTGCAACATAACACAGGGTCAGAGGTGGGTAAAAAGTCCTAGTAAGTTTTGTTTCTCACATGCATTGGTTAATAGCTCATAAAAAGTGACTTAAGAGATTAAAGTGAGCTGTGTTGTTCCTCTGCTGTCAACGTGATGATATCATCATGAACTTATCGACTCGACTTTGACGTTATTGACAGATAAGTCGATCTGAAAAAAATCTGGTCAGTAATGCCCTTGTGTGGACACAGCCATAGAAGTATCTCTGTAGAATGCAATCTTTGACCGATCAGAATCAAGTTCTCAGAGTTGTGTAATTAAAAAGGATATAGCAGGTCTTAATGAGAGTCTCAGCACAACACTGTGAAGTTTTTGAGGGAAGTGACACGCTTGTGTTGTTACGAAGCCTTCACACCAACAAACTATCTCATGTGATGTGTGTCATTGTCATTTTTTTCCTCTTGACACTACTAATGAACTGTAGGTCTTCAGTTTTCATCATATTCACCTCCCATTGTCTACTGTGTGAGGTGTGAAGGTATTACTGTAAACAGACTGTATCCATAAATAAATGTGTCTGGGTTCTCTAAGCTCCCGATTCCTCACAGAGCTCGCTGAAACTGTTTCTGTTCGGTAGATTTTTTACGCGCTATACCAAACTGTCACCCAGTTTTTCCAGCTAAGAGGACAGCTGGCTCTAGTTTGCATGAAAAAAAGTCAAATAATTAAAAGATATCTTGAAAATGGATGGGACGACTGTTTTCTATCACAAAATGTGTTTCAATGATCTTGCTTTGTTTGTAATTCTGCCCATGCGATTGGTCCAAACGGCCAGACCTGCTTTAAGTTACTGGGGTCAGAGTTAATTAAGACGTGGATCTTTCCTTAACTAGTGCATCTTTCTCTTTGGGTTTCCCAGCTGAAGACACACCCATCCCTGCACACATGTATGCAGACATGCACTCGCAAGGAACATTTTAAACAATATTCGGGAAACAAAGCAAACACAAATGCTAATGGCTTTTGACAGGGCTCTTTGATTATACTGCGAAAGCCTGCAGCTGTGAGCACCTCATGGTGGGCTGGGGAGATAACAGTGTGTATGCACCGCAGATATGTATTTGTAATCTGTAAGCTTCTAAGTGACACCAAAGCACAGCAGGACCGACTTGTTCCTTCCTCTGCTGACGTTAATTAAGCACAAGGCCATCTCTGTGAGGCCATAAAGGCTGACTAGAATGGCTGCTTTTCACTAAGATAAAATAGGTGGCCCGCAGTCTGAACCAAACTACATCCCAGGGGCGTTTGTTTACACTCTTATCTACATCTTTACATTTACATTGATTTTTCCTGCCAGCATATTTTATCATAGCTGCCATCCAGGGTCTCTTACAATGAGGGAAGTTGTGGTCAAGGACACAAAGCTGCTGGACTTTGTTCACACAGGGATCAAATACCTTGTTACTTGAACAGTGGCTACATCAACTTTTTTTGCATGACTGCGTGAAGAGAATACAGGAAATCTACCAAAACTCCAGGATGTATGTTTTCTTCTCCCTTTTACAAAGTCAGGTGTACTCAGTCAAAAGCCTTTCAGCTTCAGAGGAGATTCTGGTGTTTTGTTTGCTCTGGAGTTAAGACGAAGTACTGCAAAATCACACTTCATTAAATGTCAGACATCTGAGCCTGCCATTCCAGAATTTCAAATGCGAGTGCTCTCAGCATGGCAGTAACACACACACACTGCCTCCTCTCTAAAACTGTGGATAATCAGCAGTCTCTGTATGTCTAAAATGATGTGCAGCCTTCTTTTATACACTCTACGTGTGCAGCCAAGGGGCAACAACCACAGCTTGAAACTGAAGCCAATGCACAAGTATTTTAACGTCGAATAAAACTGATGGTTGCTGAATGTCAGCTCCAGAAGCACCGGGCTCTAACTGATTCCCAGACAAAAAACCCCATCAGTTTTTCTCTAGAAGTTCAAGGCACATGGTTTTTTCCATGAGACATTAGGGTGTCATTCGCTTTATTAGGACCCTGCATTGAGTGCACTGTGGGGTGTTAGGACATTACTGCTGTAATAATGAGATGTTAGGGCTCATAAAAGGCTTTGATTGGCAGCTGACTCACCTGCTGAGTCACACTTTCAGGACATCTATTTAATGAATATGATAAATTAAGACTTTCTTACCCAAAGAGACAGGTCTACTGGTGCAGTGGTTATGAGCTTACTCTAACGCAACTGTCAAAGAAACCTAATTTCACCTGGTCTGTCTGCCACATTCACTGTTTGCATTAATATGTTATTGCAATGTGGTCTTACAGCTAGCCCACACATTCATGTGTTTATACATTATGCAACTGTGTCCATTAATACTGCAAGTACATTTTGACACACAACATTTCCTAGTTTCTTGATACGGCTGCTGTTTTTCAGCAAGTCATTAATTTTCACCCTTTCCTCTTAAAAATGCCAAACCTCTGCTCCTTCTAGTGCCAAAACTAAGATGATGTCAGCAGTAGCAGAAGTAGTTAGTAAAATTAGCCCCCATACCAGCAGTGTTGGGAGTAACATGTTACAAAAGTAATGCATTTCAGTAACAGATTATTTTTTGTTGTAACACAGTAGTGTAAGGCATTACTAATCTATTTTTATTAATATTTTACTTGGTACATGTTCAGTAGCACTTGCGTTACAACACAGTTTTTTGCCCATAATTTAATTGCTCAACTGAAAACACCCCCAAAAAATAAAACAGCAAAACCATAAAACCTTAAAGAATCAGATATGCGGCATGAAAAGTTCCATTTTCTGTTGGTGTTTAGCCAATGGGTGAAGATAACAGAAGACAGTACATTGGCCACATGGTCATATGCTCATTACTAACCCTAACCCTGCTTGACAGAAACTAGTTAGCATGATCCCTGTGATCAGTTATGACAAGGTAAGCTAAGGTTTCTATGACCAGTCAGAATTATTTATCAATTACATATCAATTGAGTTCTACGGCACATGTGCCATTTATGACCTATAAAGTCCGTATGCAACTCAAAAGTAATACAGGAGTCATGTAACGCATTACAATTCAGACAGTAATATTGTAAAGTAAGGAAATACTTTTAAATAACAGTAACAAGTAATGTGTAATGTATTACAGTTTGAAAGTAACTTACACAACACTGCAAACCAATGGATGTCTTGGAAACTTCTACATGTTCTGATTCCCAAATCATCGTGTTGACACATAGTCAGGGCGTCATATTTTGACACATGCATCGGACATTCAGTATGGACACCCTGCATGTTTTAATATGCAGGGTGTCTGACAGACTTCTACTCAATGCTGTGTTTTGTTCAGATTAAGAGCCTTGCCATGAACTAGCAGCATGCCTTCCCGCAGTGTAAGCTGGGATATACTCAGGCCCCTTTGGGACCCTGCAGGGAAATAAGAATTTACAGAATATCAATGAATGAATGAATTAATATTGCGGTTTATGCAGAAAAATTACTTGGTTAGAGTTGGAAACATGGTCGAGGGGGGCTAAAATGAAAACAGAAAAGGGAAAAATTAAAAAACTGTGCAATTCAACTAATTTGGATGTTGGGCCATACCTCACCCAACCACCTCCCTCTGACACTTTTGTCTACTAAACAACGCTACCTTGGACATGTTCTCAATTTCCAGTGTTGAAAGACTTGCATATATGATGCTCTCTGGATACTCCACCATTGAAAACAGAGTCAAAGGGATCATGACAGAGTAGGTTAATGGATTCATCTTCTTCTTCCAAACAATCTCAGTGTGCAGCTTCACATGTATCAACCTTTGAAAAACTACTGACCCAGTTTTTCTTGCACTTGACAATGTTCAGGTTATTGCACTTTCACACTATAACTTGATTTGATCCTCTCTTTTGCAAGTCGCTTTGGATAAGTGTCTGCTAAATGCAATGGAATGTAATTTGGGCAAAAGTAGAATTCAATTAGTATAATTATAAAGTAATTTACAATGTAAAATTAACCATCTTTGTAATTTTTTTACTTTTTTTTTTAAAGTTAAACATCTATCTAGATTAAATTTTAATAACCTAATCCATATTCTGCGTCTGTTGGGGTGGGAGTCTATTCAGACATTCTACAGATTCCTCCTGGAGGTTACTGTGAATGCAAGGCTCGTCTGTCTGAACCTGTGGACCTGAGAAGGTTACTCATCTGCTCTAACAGTATCACCTCTGTGTTACCCATTGTACATGTATAGACAGCGACCCTGTGAGTGTTTATGGGCTATCAAAAGGAGAGGAAAAAATCCAGTTCTCTAAATAAAGACATTTTTACACCACTGTCTGCTGTACGGCTCAATAGCTGGCTGGAGGATACCAGTGCTTCTTCTACACCCTCACACGTGTAACGCAGAGTAATCGGAGAATAAATCTGTCACTGAGCCTCTAATGTCTGTGGAAAAGGCACACATTTCACCATCAGCTGGCTAATTGTTAACTTCTGCCATTGAAACCTGGGTTTATCTTTTGGAGGGGAGAGGGCAAAGTGAACAAAAAAACTTAAACTAGATTGTAATAGTTTAAAAAAACAAACAAAAATATGCTCAACCAAATGATATTTGTAGAAAAATGATGCCAATATAAAATAATAGATTCATTGTTATATACTCAAAAACTCTGCTCATCTATTGCTGCAAATATTAAATATTTCGGATAAATGTCTCCGAGTTGATATTAGTAAGCATGGTGAAAAAAAAAAAAAAAAATCTAGAAATTACTCATCCAAGGGAATAAGAAATGCAAACAAATTTTTTTTTTATCAGGTTTTTCTTGGTGGGGTAGTGAAAGGGTTAAACTAGTCCCATGGGTCGGAGTGCCACACCTGCACCGTGACATCACTTTCTGATTGCTCTTTCGGTGCTAAAGCAGCCTCCTGTTCACAAAATCTCTGTGGAATGACTCCAACACAGTGCCTGGTCTGTGCGTTTACCACCTTACTCATTTTAGCTCACCCTGTGCTTTTCATCACTGCATGCATTCTTATTGATAGCATTATTGATATTGTTGCAAGGGGTTGCAAGTCTTTACAACTTATTACCCCTCAGCACCTTCAGACTTGCACTATTGACTTCCTGTGAACTCAGTAGGAGTGTCTAAGCTTTGTATTATCTCAAGCATTATCTCATTACACTCAATGCGGCTCAGTGGTATGACTCAGGATATGGATTACGACTGCAGAACTTCAGACTGTCCACACTGACTCAAAGAAAAATTCAATTTCAATACAGCGGAGGGCTTGTTTTTGCCATCATTCTAATCAGTTATGTAACCAGTTCCCTATAAACACTCAGGGATGACAAGACACAAGCCTCTTCAGTGCAAAAAATTTATCTGAAAATGTTAAAGCCCAAAAATAACTGTATATAGAAGCTGTATAAATTAGCCAAAGTATAAAAAAATCCACCTGTGACCTTCACAAACTCTACAGGACTGTGAGGACATTAACAATTCAATTTAATTCAGTTTAATGTCATTGCCATAAGACCAGACAGTTGACATCACATTCAGGTGCAACCAGTGCAAAAGCTTATCCTTTAAATGCATAATATGAATCTTATATATATTTACAGTAAAATGGCGTACTGGATATGTTATTGAGACAGGATGAGAGGAGTGTGTGTGTGTATGTGTGTGTATTACATTATGGTGACTCACTCTGACTTTTGATTTGATTCTTCCAGCTCTAACCTTTAAGGACTGCTGTTTTTAGCCTTCCTACAGGTTTCCACAAGTTAAATTTAAGACTTTTTAAGGCCTTTTTAAGACTACTTAGAGCAGATTTTAATGCCCATTTCACAGCCTCTTTCATGGCCATACTAGCAAAAATTTGTGATTCATAGATTTTAGGAAAATGTATTGGCTGCAATACTGTGAGCCATTTCTCACCAGGGGGCTGCAAAGTTAACCATAATTGGTTCCTAATTTCAATATAAATTGTCGGTTTGGAACGAATGGAACTCAGCAGACTAACACTACTTTCTTTGCAGCTTTCCCAGACACGCAGAACATAGCCAAATAGTTTATCACAATGTAAATTAAGACCTACCATTTCAAATTTAATACCCTTTTAAGACTTTTTTAAGGTATTAAATGCATAATTATAACTTGAACAGTTTGTATCATCTACAGTGCCATTAAAGTAACAGCTCTGATATTGGAATGACTAAAGCTGCATATGTTAAATTAGATACTACTGTGGCCAAGAGAGTCAGCTCAAATAAAATAAAAACAAAAAAACAAAAAAAAAAACAATAGGAAAACATCATCAATTTGATAAAAAGTGTGGTATGTATAGGCCTATGTGCTTGGCTGCTGTCCGCTATAATGACCAAACAATATAACATATTCTGCTAATCACTATACACCATTATGAGATCAAATTCAATCTATTCAGGATCAGATTTCCACACTATAGACTTTGGAGCTTTTCTTACTGCAGTACAGACTCTTGTATCACTTCTTCATTCAAAAACATCCATTTTGTGCCTCTGCATCTGAAGAAAATGTTTGCAATTAAAAAAACAAACAAAAAAACAAATTTTTGTTGTTATTGCTCCAAATGTTCTGTGAAATTAGTTATTTTAATTAGACTTTTTTAATTACATGAACTCTTGAGATCATTTAGATACAAAAATATAAGCTTGGCCAAAGGACCACAACTCCAAACGAAGCCAATGTAGAAGTATCACAATAAAGTGTAATAATAATCACCGACAACCACTAAATGGTGGCTCCCATATCCTATAGATTCTCTGTCTGAGAATATATATTTTTTTAGTCCGAGTTATTTTATTTGTGATGAACTGACAGGTGGCCTAGTTTAAAATTATGGCTCCATTAACAAGAGTCCATTAATCTTATTGTGAATTGAGGGCTTTGCTTTCCACCATGTTGCATTTTGGACCTCAACTCTAAGTTACACCATAGACTGTAAAAACAATTAACAGTATTAGAATACTTTAAATTTGAAACCAATGCTCTCAGTCTTCCCCTGGTTTCTGGCTGAGTATAACTTATAGATCTAACTATCTTCCTGATATTCAGTGAGACATCCACAAAACTTAAACTCAAAGAACCCAGCCTATAACATTTTCCTCAAATGACATTTTGGACATTTTAGGTAGATTTCAGTAGCAGATTTGTTACCAAACCATCAGATTGTTCTTAATGTATTTCATCAAAAACATTGGCAAATGTTAACAGATATCATGACCAGTTCTGGTCTTGAAATATACAGTAGCAGGGAACGTTTCATTTCTTGTTTTGTTTTACAGCCTAACGGGTTACCCTATCAAGGGTGTCAAATAATATTTTCATGAAATCCATCATTTTACCATGCCATCAAGACAGAATTCAGCATGAGCTCATCCACTAACTCCCCTCTTGAGTCCTGATAGTGAATGACAAATAGCTATTTTGTTGTTATTCTCTATCCAGATTTTACTGTAAATGCCCATAGAGGACATAAGACAGGCACTTAAATGAAATAAAATTACACATTTCCCTGAATTAGAGGATGTTGGAAACATTTCATATAGCGTAAATACATAGGGCTTAGTCTTTCTAAGATATTTTAATACAGAAATGTTGCATATTACAGCTGACATTAAGCTCTTTAGGCCAATATAATAAATGTTCTGAATAATGGATAAATAATAAAAGCTGCATTGTTGAAGAAATATGGAGCTCCTGTTTGCCTTTTGGGATCATTGTGAACCATTCTGCTGCTCTTTACGTGAAGTGCAGCTTCATACCGTACGTCTGTGGCACTGTTTTGGGTTTGAGATATGCTGGTGCTAAATTATCAAGTTTAATATAGCCGTTTTGAGTTGGAACAGTAACACACAGCTCCACACAGCCTGTAAACGCCTGTGTGAGTTGCTGCTACAGTGCACGCTCTGACATAAAGCTGAGGTAGATGGTCCATGCAGTCTGGGTAGGCAGTCACTCAGCCCTCCAGCTCTGTGAGCTTAGTGACTCAGCAAAAGTCAGTCAGACCACCCCCCCCCCTTCCACTCTTCCTCCCCCTCTCCACCCCCTTCTTTCTTTTTCCATGCCCTCTCCCTGGATCCTTCTCTTCAGCAGACACTGGATTGGCACGCTGACAGATTTAACACAAAAATGGTACCACTGAGGCCAATGAATCAGACTCTGTGGGTGCCGTTTCATAAAGCCCTGCTTTGGCTAGAACCCCAAGTAAAATAGTACTGAGACGAAATCTGAAAATCGATTGTGCTATGAATTTCACGGGGGTGGGCTTTTAAATTGAGCGCTGTGTGATGAGAGGAAAAAATATGTTAGATCTACACATGCATGCATTCTCTGCGGGGTCACTCAGGCTACCGGCATGCACAAGAAAGAAAAAACACAGAGAAAACATGAGAGCACATACTGTCAAAGACAGAACACAGATACATTTATACATGCAGAACAGGAATCTACACGAGTGACACATGCAAATGAACTACTTCAAAAGTGAACTCACTGCACTGTATGAAAGGCACTGACTAATGTTAGTGAAAAAGACATTATCAGAGACATACTGTGGTTGAAAAGGTGGTTGGGCTGCTGTTGTAGGTGTACCTAAATGGTAAAAAGAAGTCTTCTTTTCTCATTTGTTTGAGAGGATTCTGTTCAAAACGAAGGCTGTACATGACTTGAAGAGTGTCTGCTATTGAACACTAGTTTAAAAGGTGAGAATTACTTCCGCTAAATAATTGAAAGCACACTTTGACACTGACACTTTGAGACAAAGGAGTCTAATCCTTGGGTAAAGAGTAGAAAAGACTTTATTCTGGGAAACGTTAAATGAGATCTTTCTAAAGCTACCAATGTTAGCAAAATTTTGGACTGGATATTTAGATTTTTATTGAATAGATTTGTCCTGATCTCTTTGGATTTTGGAGGTCCGCAAATACATTCTCCGATTGGTAAATTTATTATATGTAAAAAAAATATATTACAAAAAAGCTGCTATATGACGCAATGTACCCACAAGCGTCAAGATACACCCACAGCAGATGCTCCCTCTGCAAGCATGAATGGCCTGGTGACTGACAGACATTGATACATCTGCGTAGTTGCTAGAGTAATCAGAGCCTTTAAAAGTCTGTGTAAAGCAAATTATATTCTATTAATTAACAAGTCAGAAGATACTTGGTGAAGATAAAAGAGTTGGTAGTAATAAAGATTGCTAACATGCTTGGATGGAACAATTTGGATGAATGACAGAAAAAAGGAGGGTAGAAGTATTTGACAGAACCTGCATATCCCAAAAAAACAGCAGACAAGAAGACTGACTGATACCCAACAGTAGGTGTGTTTCTATGAACAGATTTAATGTCAATTTAAGATTGAAAACAATGAAATACTCCACTTCTTCTTGTCTATCTAATATAGTCATGTGTAATGTAGCCTCCACCGCCACCTGCTGGTAACACAATGTCAGTCTATGGGAGTGCATATGTTTTTCACTTATTATTTTTCAAATGTGTGTCCATTATATAGACACACAGCTAATGCAGTGATGTATAATGTGTAGCAGTTCAAGTTTCATAGAAAAAACCTATGTGAAGGAAAGGTATGGCGGTGAAGATATTCTAGTTACAGTGCAGACTTTTGCGTGTGCTTGTGTGTTTCTGGTGGGGTTTGTGGTGGAGTCTGGAGTTTTTCTTTCTTTGACATTAGCCAGTTCCTCTTCTATGCATACAACTGTTGTGGTTTACTACATCCATAACAGCTTGTAGAGGGATTTCTACGTACAGATCGCCTTGTGAGTTTTTGGCAAAAATCCTTCTGTACTATATTCCGTCCCGTCTTACTTAGTTACATTTTATTTAACTTTACTTAACCAGGTGGGTCAATTGAGAACCAGTTCTCAGTTACAATGACCTGGCCAAGAAACAACACTTTTCTGCTGGCTGACAGCAGTAAAACAGTAGGATTGGTAATGGACTTATCTAAGGAGGGACCAGCTCCCAAAAGTAGTCGACTACATGCTTTAGTTTCCAAGCTGCTTACTATTTTCATGATTTTGAAGCCTAAATTTACAGATTTGGTGATGTTTTTAATCATGGAATTTTGGCTGGGTGAGTAATAACATATTTTCTTTGGAGTGACAAACCCAAAACACATTTAGCCCTGCTTTACACAGACTTTAACACAAGAGTTAAAATAGCTGTGAAAACAGTCAATCAATACATGGATGAACTCACAGGTATGCGGCCTTGCCCTCTTCTATTTCCTTGCCCTTGCCACTTGTGGCTGTCTTCTTGCTGCACAGTGTGCGTGTGATGCACATCAGAAGGCCGCAGTGACGCAGGAAGAAGCAGCTGACGTCCACCAGTACGAGGAGCAGCAGCAGCGCTCCCAGGCCCAGGCCCACCACCGCCCCCAGCCCCAGGCCGCTGAACAGGGATTCTGCTAAGGCAGTGAAACACACACGCAGACACACAAACACAACAAGGAGAAAACACTGTTAGCAATTTCTCTACCACACGGACAGAGGTCAGGGTCAGGTGTAGAGCTGCATCACGTCAGCTAGTGGGGATTCACTGTCTCGCTCAAGGACCTGTCCTCCAGTTGGATACATGCTGAGGTGAAACCCACCCCCCTAGCCGAAGGTCAGAGTTCTCTTCAGCCCCTTATAGCTACACCTGAAGGATGCAGCAGTAAATGTGAAATCAGAATCCCCTCAAAAACTTTTCCTGCGGTTACTTTCAAAAACCGCTCGAAGGTCAGTGAATTCCTGTAGAGCGGGCTGGATAGTTTCCAACACGTAGATAAGTCCTAATCCAGAACGCCTGGACTACACGCAATCCTCAGCGGAGGATCTCAATTATTAGAGTGAATCCACCAAATCTCACCCAAAACAAATCAATTTGAGCCCCACAAAGTTTTTCTAAACACAGTCAATAGGAAAAAAAAAGTTCAAAGTCTAAAATAAATGAGTAAAAGGAGGCCTCTACGCTTTGCCACAGGAGGAAAAAGGCTTTATTTGGGGATTTGTTAGTAATATCACAAGATTGCAGCCTTGTATGTCTCCCTTAAGACATCTTTGGACCTTTGACAAAACTGTGCTTTTGTTTTATAGACCTAACACTATACAACAAACGCTTTTTCACTTGTGCCCTCAGGCTTCACATCTGCATTCTCTATCATGCTCCATCTGTCAACATTTCTGGTTCCACAGGTACAAAACTTAGTGCACACTTTTCAGCTGCAGTGTACCAAACTGTATCTCAAGGAAGCGGACGTCAGCACTAACATACTAATGCTTCGGCCCCCGTGCCCACAGGACGCCTCTTATTTTGTAGCTTGCAGCACTTAGCGGCCTCATGTGGGAAGCAAAATAGGAATTTTCAGCTGAAAGTTGAAAATGTTTCTCTCAGAGCGGTCAGCACTCTGAGCCCTAAAACACAGAGCACTCTTGCCTCTTTTGAAAACCAGCAGCAAGACCTGTTTCAATTGTATGTAATGAGAAAATGAAGGTGGTGCTATGAAGTAGGCTTCCCGTGGGCACTCTTCTCACAGAGTTGTGCCCTTAAGTGAGCCTGGCTCCAGCAAACTGAACATCTACTGTACAATCTGTGCTGATGGCTGGAGGTCAGAGCTTGCCAGGGGTAATCAACGATGGAGGAGTGAGACTGAATCAACTTTCCTACTTTTGAATGCTCTTATGTGGGTGTGAGTTAAACAGGGATGCCACATATTAATATAAAGGTGTCGTCTCCACTGGTTCACAAAACCCTCCTCTTTGCCATTTGGAAAACAAAGTAAATGTGAGCTGACTACAGTGGCAAACAGTCTTTGGTTTCTCCTTTGACAATCCTTGAATAAACTGAATATATGCGAAAAAGAGATTATTTTTCATCCTTTTTACAACCTGGAAGAGTGTGGTTGTTATAGTCTTCTATCACCTTTGACCAACTATAAAAGCATTCAGTATAAACTATTTGAAGTCTTGATTAATACTAATACTAAAACTAATATAAAACATTCTCCTATTCAAGCAGGAATAGTGTTATCTCATGAATAGAGACTTGTAGGTCAATGCTCACTCTTAATAAGATACTGTATAAAACAGAAAAATGTCCATTACTGCAATCTGCCATGAATGTTATCATTTCATCTCATCATCTTTTTATTGTTAATGGGGCTTCATCCAGTGTAGTAACATGAGTCTCCTTCAACTGACACCAAAACAACTGTCAAAATGTACAATTATTATTGGCAGTGCATCCTCCATAATGCCTTATCCAGGACCCCAAATGTAGATGTGTGCATGTCATTTACAAATATGCCTTTCAGGATGTTGGCAATTTTTTAATGATTTATGAATTCTGTGAAGTTGCAGGGGTCATACTGGAAAAAATGCAGAGCAGAAAAAATGACTGCAATGTACAAAAATTTCTTTGCACTTCCATGTTCAGGTGTTTTATACTGCTGTTAGACAGTGCAATCAACCTCAACACTAAGTTTTTGTGTTTTATCAGATTCCACATACCTTGGAGAAATTAACCAACCCATCCAGAATCAAAGCTTCAGTATTAAGAGATTAAAATACAAGAATGAAAAGTGAAATACAACTATGAAATGAAAAACAGGGTGTTTTTCTTTATAGTAGTTACAAATGAATGTGCAAAATCATTTTTGGATTTTCTGAAGCAAAAATATAAATCTAAAATCCCCCCAAAGCAAAGACCTCTCTACTGACCATCTGCAGCTGTACTTCCTTAGACCATATGTGGTCAGTAATTTGACCAATTGAGAGCAGTACTGTGAAGAGTAAATGCATCAAATTTGGGCAAACAGGCTTCAATTTGGTTGTCCGGGAGTGACTTACTACATAAGAAAACTTCAAAGAAGCTGGTATTTGTGGGTAGTCTACATAGTGATTGCATGGCTAGTAGGGTGACACACTGCTCAACTCAACAGCCATCAGGTACACATGTAGATTAATTCTGTTCCTTTCTCTTTGTGATTAAAAATGCATTATTACAAATAATAGAAATGGAAACCAATGTGACCCTTTACTTGGAAATGCAGAAATATTCTTCTCTACTGTATCTACAAAACTAAGAGGCTTCATGTTGACTATGTTCATTAAAGTACTGCTGTAACATCTGTCCAGACATGTGAGATGATATTCTCAAGCTGCTAAATGTTTGAACTGTTGCACATTCAAAACAGAGGCGTCTGGTTGGGTACAACTAAGGGCTTTCTTCTTCACCGGAAAATGCTGACAGAGACTTGTAGAAGTCTAATGTGTGATCACTCACATTTAAAGACAACCTGACAGAAGTCACAGATTAAGGGAGTTTGTAAAAACTCAAATTCTTACAGGCTCACTAATTACAAGACTGCAACTATATTGAGTGGGTTATTTTTGAGGTTTTTGAGTGAATTTAAGCTTCATTGCAACTGGAATTACTGAAGAAAATGTTGTTTGTTTTATGTGTATCCTATTATTCTAAGGATTGGGACTTTAGATTTAATGAAGTAAAGAAAATCTAGATATGTGAGGTTTTTAAATGATGAACAATAATGTCTGTTGAGTAGAGGGGGCAGTGAATGTCAGCTAATATACTCTACAATCTGTTCATTACTCTGCAGCAATAAAATTACCTCTCTACACATAGAACACACACCAGTGCTGTTTAGATCTAATTCTTCTATCGAGGGGCTACAACCTCAGCTTCAAACTGAAGCCAATGCAGAAGTATCTTATTGTTGTAATACTCGTGATGGCCACTGGGGGGTGACTCCAAGAAGCCCTGTCAGTAAATATTTCCCAGGCATTTTTTCAACCCCCAGACATTAACAGGTTCCTTAGACTGTAAATGATTTTGTGAAACTGTGCTTTACAAAGTTTGCCATTTTACCCAGGCAATAACCTAGTGTTTAGCATTAGCTCACCTCTGACCCCTCAGACTCTTGTAGTTCCAATCCTTTTATCAAAATATGGTAAATTCTGGCTTTATGACACATTAAAAAATTCTTCACAGTTCCTACATCTGTTGTTTATATCTGAGTCTGTGTTTATTGTTTTGCGCTGTAGAGGAGCTATGTTCATGTGATTTGCAAGAGACAAGGAGCAAAAGTTTCATTTCAAACAGATTTAATTTTGACATAAGATATAAAAATAACTATTATAAGACAACTTAGACCTAGTTTTATGATCCAGGTGATGAGAGTCTCAACTCCATCAACGCCATCATGATTTTCTTCTGACAAATTTATCTGTGCCACTGAAAAGCCTGTAAAGTTGCTTGGTGTTTACCCAACATGCTCATGCATTATTATTAGTTAAACAGCTTCAATAGCCCCTTTTACACAGTACGTTTGTTCTGGGAATATTTCACCTTTATCCTGGAACGATGTCTGTGTATACAAAATGGTGGATCATTTGGTGCCGGCTCTGTTGCGGCTCTGTAATGCCTCTGGAGGTAGTAACAGAATTGGGATAAAGGTGGGATTATGATTGTGGAACTCTGTGTTAAAGGAACACCTCTTGTTCCACACCCACGGTGTGACGTTTTGATGATGTATTGCTTGTGTGACCCCTATGCTGGGGGGGATTTAAAAATGAGCGCAGTACAGTAAACAAACTTATCAACGCAACCAAAAAGATGTCGACCTGGGGTGATGCCGAGATCAGTGAACTTTTGTCACTGCGGGTGGAGGACTCTATCCATGCTAACATTTGTGGGATGGTCATAGATGGGCTGACTGCAGAGATTAACAAGACTACTGTGCTTGGGGTATTTCTGATGCGCAAGTAATACCTCACACCAAACGCTGCGCTGCTTCACTGCTGCTTTGATTCTGGAATGCAGGTCCACTGTGTAAAAATCCAGCCTGTCTTGGCTCGGCTGTGGAAATCAGTCAATGGTGGAAAAAAGGTGGGATCACCATTAGAGCTGCACAATATATCGTTTGAGTATCGTCATTGCAATGTATGTATGCGTAATAGTCACATCGCAGGTCCTGCAAAGTAGGACGCAAATGAACTCAACGTGGTCTCACCTAATTTCAAGGGTACCTGACACACTGTATGCAGCGATCCACCAATCACAATTGTTCTTAATCAGTTTGAAGTAACAACATTGAAAATTAAGCAATGAAATGAAAATCACCAAAAATGAAGACTTATCTGTTATCTGGAATTATTCCACGTGTTATGTGTCTTGCAATTGTTCCTACAACAAGAGATAACGCAACTAATTTGTTTGACCATTTATGTCATCATCATTATATTCTCCAGAGTATTTTTTCATAGTGCAATTTATATCGCAGAGTTACACAAAATTGCAATGTAATTTTTTTTCCAATATTGTGCAGCCCTAATCACCATCTCACCTTTTTTTCCGGAATCTCTGTGTAAAAGTAGCTTATATTTCATCACCCTCCTCACTGGTTTTGTTGCCATGTAAATGACCACATCTGCATTTAGACCCTTTTCTTTATCTGTTTTCTGGTGATTCCTATGGCAGTAATTCTGTACCATCAGATATTGAATAGTTGCATACAATACAAAGACATTATAAAGTTCAATCATCCTTGTGTGGTATTTTCAGTTTGATTTTTGTGCTTGGAAATAAAAATGATAAAAAGTTCATTTATGTAAAATAAATCTATTGGCCCCAAAGACACTCGGTATGTATCATTTTGACTTTTTGACACTGAGGTCGACAGCTGTCTTTCCAGAGAGAACATGACCACAAATACAACAACAGGTCTATTAACATTTACAATTCATTAGTGTTTTTAAATTCATATTTGTTTATTCTTGTGTAGGCGATAATTCAGCCCATCCACTGAAGAAATGGAATCAGTATCTGTACCCAGAGCCTACGTTCTCTGACACTGCACAGAGGCTACATTGCTAAAGGGCTGTGATTCTTGAAAACATGTACAAATTACAGCTCCAAGTCAGCTCCTTAACCCCACGCTCATTTTAATTTTAAATCCGCGGTGCTGGAGTACAGAGCCAAAACTACAAAAAAGTGTGAAATGCCATATACGACATTGGTGCACTGTGCGTCTCTGCCCAAACCACTCTCATGTCGGCGACTTTGTTGTTGACTGAGAGCTGAGACGGCAGACAAAAGGAGGCTGGCGTCGAGTCAAAGCACACACACACTGAGACAAACACTGAGCCAGACACCCAGACCCGACCTCATGGCTAAGGAGCTCTAATTAAAACAATTTGCGTTTTTTGGTGAAATCAAGGATGTGGGATTTAAAAGTTGTAGATGTGATCGATATTTCCTTCCTGCTACAGGCTAGCGTTTTGTAGCTCATCCTTTGAGAGTTTATCTACCTTAATTTGCTGAAGCCACAGATTGAGAAGTGGTAAACAAAACCTCTCCAGCTCCCCTGAAGCATTCACAGAAGAATCCTCCAGAAAATAAAGGGAATACTAATCCACCACCACCGTGACCTCAAGTCTTCCTATCAGTGTTCACATTTCGCATCAGTCTGCATGACAATGAAAGGCAAGGTTTTTAATTATTTAGTCACACTTGTTTTGATTCAGAACTACAAATAGTTTTTGGATATTTTCACTTTACTCATATATTTTTATATTTTACTCCTTTTGTCACCAGTGTTTTAAGACAAATATGTGTACATTCTTATCCATACATGATAAAAAAAAACAAAAACAAAACAGTTTTATTCCTTTAACTGTAACACATTTGATCTGGTTATTCATTATATTATTTTGGATCATTGTGCACTTTGTCTACATTAACCTATAAAGACCCAAACATCCACCAATAACCAAAACCATCTATTGATACAAATGATTTAATACCTATGGATCCATTAATCCTATCAATACATGTAAATAATTGGTCTAAAATGCAGTTTGTCACCTTTTTACGGTCATCAGATATGATCCATTAGGACTCTATAGAGAGCGTGGAAACACCATCATCTTCTGCAACATTGATTGACCAGTAAAACTCATGTAGTTGGATCAATAACAGTGGATGGAGACACTACATTTATGTTCAGTTAATAATAGATTTTACTGAAAAAGTCCCTTTTTCTTAAATTTTCTATGGTTTTGATATATACCACTCAACTTTAATCTTAGATTTAATGAAAAAAACACAGAGGATAATATTACAATAAACAGTCATAAATTGTGCATGCCTTTGGATGGTGGGAGGAAACTGGAGTACCCAGAGAAAACCCACGCAGACACGGGGAGAACATGCAAACTCCACACAGAAAGGTCCCAGCCGTCGACTGGTGTTGGAATTGAACCCAAGACCTTCTTGCTGTGAGGCACGAGTGCTAACCACTGCACTGTGTCGTCCAAAGACATGCACTGATAAGTTATTTGGCTAATCTAAATTGTCCATAGGTGTGAACGTGAAAGTGTTTGTCTCTCTATGTCAGCTCTGTGAAATGTCCAGGGTGTACCCCACCTTCGCCCTTAAGTAGCTGGGATAGGCTCCATGCGACCCCCGTGACCCGAGTGAGGATAAAGCGAGTTCGGAAAATAAATGAATGAATAAAAATTGCTTAAATTAATTAAATAGAGAGAAATTTTTATTTGGGAACTGACATAAAAGTAGCACTGGGTCTTTATTGGTTAATGCTGAGTTCAACCCAGATGGATTGGGTTTACTGGGCTATTCATTGGTCCAAATCATGTACTGTATAACAACAGCATACAAAATGTAAAAGACATAATTAAAATAAGACTAGAAACAACATTAGAAGATGTAACAAGAAGAAAATTATGTGAAAGATGCTAACGAGAAATAGAATCCATAATGGCTTTCCAACGGGGGGATTTGACTGAAGAGTTCAGCATAATTGAGAACATTCAAGAAAAGAGAAAAAAAAGGGTCCCTGCCAAAGACAGAAAAAAACATAATTGTGTTTATGTTTTATACCTAGCATAGAAAGTGGGTGTGTGTAATGCCATATGGAATCTGTGTGATCCCACCCACATATGCAAAACCTGTGAGAGTGAGAAATTCATGATTTGAGAAGTACCATGTTGTCTGCAATGTTGTCCATGAAACTGTTGATGTTTGAGTGAAACTAAGCACAGCTGTGGGAAACATACAAAGTCCTTTATGCTAGTAGATTTCCACTGAGTAAAATGTCATTGCGTTCTGCTCTAATTCAAGGCAAGCATACAGCATCAGTAAATTTCAAAAAGCAACAACAAAAAGCCCATAGTGATGGAAACCTTGTAAAAGATATAATAAAAAAGAAATCACCAAAAACAAAATGGAAACAAAATAAAAAATGAGGTAGAAATTATATAAAAGACTACTTAGATTTAAAAGACTTAACATCTGGAAAATAAAGACACTGGGAAATCCATAGAGCTTGTGGAACTTCCCATGTCCATTGTTTTGAAATATTATCATGATAGAAATATTCAGTCAGTTGGTGTTAATTATTACAATAACTGTCAAAGTATGATTTTTTTTTCTCCAGAAAGTTACTTTTGGTTTAAAGCATGACAAATATTTCAGGAATGTGGGTGTAGAACACTTAGAATCATTCAAATAATAAAAATAAACACTGAATAATAGTAACTAAAAACAATCCTAGTAGATAATGTTAACCAAATGAACCCCGAATAATTTTAAAAATATTTTGGAATGATATTTATCACCTAATAAAATTATATTATGACATTTGTTGTGGATTTTCCAATACCTCACATTATATTTATATGATTACAGGCGGAGTTCATTTTACACACTGACAGCTTGTAGAAATGTTCTTCATAAGCCCACACCTTTCAGACTTTGAGTACATTTTATAGCCTGTACCTATTCAGTTTTATACCAGAAAATAAGTTAAACCATTCCCATACTTCTGCAGGAGGAAACAAAGTGTGTGCTATTGCCACCTCTGTCCAACATCCACATAAAATCAACGGAAGCATTAACTTTTAGACTGAAAACTGACAGACAATGTTTTATTTGAAGAGTTGCCCAGAACTATTTTGAATTTCCACGGTGGCATAACATTTGCACGGATAGATTTTATTAAAGTGTCATGCTTTTCATTTGGGACGCCAGCAGAAACTCTTAGGCTGAAAGAGTGAAATCCATAAACATCAGACTTTGATCCGATAAGGGGTATTACTCTAAAGTGCTTAGCAACGGCTTGACAGTTTGGGGTTGGGCTGAGATCTTACACACTTGTTTACATGTACCCATTTTTATTAGACTTACTTTTGCATTCACTCGCAATACAGTTAAACATGTAAATTTAGAAAGACAACAACTAAAGGAAAAGTCAAAACAAATGATATTAGTTGTCTAACAATGTCTTAACTTCTAACTTTTTAGTGTTTTTTTAATTAACTTATTTATTGTTCAGTTTGTATTTGTTCTTCAGTAGTTTTAATTTTTGTGTTAATTCAGTATCAATTTAAGTTTCTCAGGTATTAGGAGAAAAGTTTTAAGTAGTGCTGGGCCAAAACTGAAATTCTTAATTGCAATTAATCGCATGGATTTT
The DNA here is from genome assembly GCA_029814645.1 of Fowleria isostigma. Classification (NCBI taxonomy): domain Eukaryota; kingdom Metazoa; phylum Chordata; class Actinopteri; order Kurtiformes; family Apogonidae; genus Fowleria; species Fowleria isostigma. The sequence continues at coordinate 1,618,344 of JAPTGZ010000013.1, forward strand.
CTATGATTAATCACAGTTAATTGCAATGTTATATGCAGTGTTTAATAATTAGTGCAAAAGTGCATACTTCACATTTTTATTTTAAAGTAACTTCAATATTAACTTGAAAGTCCAGTAACATTTGGTTTGCAAATACTTTAAATTAAAATAAGCTATTTTTCAATAACAGTATTGTTTTTTATCCAAAGTATTGCTTACAAATAAAAGTGAAATAATATTTAGTTTTCAAATACTTTAAAGAAAAAAATAGCTTTTTAACTGCAGTATTGTATTTACACAGTAGTAGTTTAACCCTAGAACACTATCGCTAAAATTAGTCCCATTGGTTTAACATGAAAATCGGGTGAAAATCACCCGGCGATAGTGTTCTAGGGTTAAAACATTCTTGTAAATCTTAACTCAAATATTAATGTCATCAAATATAAAACAAAAAGCTGTTGCAGAAAAACTATTCACCTTCAGAGTCCATCATCATTTTATAACCCTCTGAACAATTAACTAAAGTTAACATTTAGGCATGTCTTTACTTTTTATGAACATGTACCAACATAAACTTTCTCTCTAATCAGAGCATAAACAGTTCATGTCCCTGTTCTGTCTCTGTTCTGTTTATATAAACAGTCAAATCATTTGATTGATTCAGATTTATTTAGTGATACTAAAGTACAGTTTTGAGCTGTAATCTGATTACTTGACTACCACAGCCACACAAAAAACTCATCAATACTGGATCAATACTGACATTAGAAATGGAATAAATCCGACATTTCATCAGTAAATAGATGAATCTGCTCTTAAGGTTGTCTATGTTTCTACAGTAAACAGAGTTTAATGACTGAGGGGGAGCGGTGAAAGTGAAACTAAAGACACTCATCCACAGACAATTGCCTACAACTGAGCGTGGATCTAAGTTAATATTCTTCGAATGTCTGCTTTCCGTGAACCGCATCGAGAACCTCCATGACCAAACTGTTTGACAAGAATTTGTCTTCCACACCGGCAGGGAAATAGCCGACTGAGCTTCGTCAGAGCCAGTGCATTTCTGGTTGTGAGTGACTGACAGGAGTCTTAGGACCACCCCAAAGCTGCCATTGGTTGAAATGCCTGATGACGCCATGCTTTGCCCATATGTATTCTTGGCACAAGAGAAACTTTCAAAATAAAATCAGTTATAATATACTTCCATTAACGCCGATAAAATAATTGTTGGTGTTATTTAATGAATGCATTAATAACATGTCAACTTGCCCAGCCCTAGTTTTAAGTCATCAATAATTGTGGAAAAAAAAGTGTAACACCTAATATGATTTAGAAAAAAAGGCTATTTTTTCCTTATAAACTATGAACACAGTTTTTGAAAACTCTTTTCAGCTAAATAAATTACTTTTTCACTGCTAGTTTTCATTCACTATAATAACCCTGACTATTTTCATTTAATGTTGCTTTCAGAACAATTTAAAACATTATGCTCTAATCTGTTCCTCTTTCCTCTTCCAATTAGAGTTCATGTTAGTCCAAACATTAGATTTCAGGCTCACCCAGTGGGTGCCCTCATGCCTCCCTGACTTTGTGAATAGAGGACAAAACATGGACTGAAAAACCCTTTGAAGCCAGATCTGCAGCTCTGTCTTCATCGTCTTTTTTTCCTGGTGCCTGTTTTTGTTGTTTTGTTTTTCATTAAATGGTTCAAATGCATCTCAGATCTCTGCAGAAGGAATTAAGGCATAAAAAGCAGCTTAACTTGAAATTTTATGAGATGAAACGTAGCCAAACAACTATGTGGCCATGAGTCAAAATGTTTTCAAGTCGAGAGCCAAGTCTTAAAGACGATCACTGTTAAAGAAAAAGGAACACAACATTATAGGAGCAAACAAGAGCTAATTATGAGGAAAGAGTATCTCATTAGATTAATGTTAATTTCTTGTTTTATGTGGGACACCCCTGTGGTCACCGACTGCTTCTGAATGTAATGAATTGATGAGGCTTTATCTGTGAGAGGGGCTTTGAAAACAGCTGCTCTATAATTTCACAGTGTCCTAAACATAGAGGAGGCTTTGGTGACTGAAACCTATTGATTGTGAGAACCCACACAGGTCAGTGACAAACACCCTGCAGGGTTTAAAAGAGACCACATTACTGTTTAAATGACTTAAACATATTCACAGACAGGTTTGGTGAACTTAAAAACAACTTAACCCACAAAGACCCAGTTCTACTTGCAACATGCTAGTTTCCAAATGAAATGTTCTCTTTATTTAACCTTTCTTAACTGATTTAACACAATTTATATTAATATTACCCTCTGTATTTACCATTTTTCAGTGAAATTTTTTATCTTTACCATATTTAATTTACTGATTAGGTAGATGCTGATAAAAGCTCAGATCGAACATGAGGATTAATATATCAAAAAACTTACTTTTAAAGGAAAATAGATCAATATTTGAACATAAACGCAGTGTCATTGATCTAACTCCTTAGGTTTTACTGGTGAATCAATGTTGTAGAAGGTAATGGTGTCTCCATGGTAACTACAGAGCCTCTGACCATTCAAATGGGTCATATCTGATGACCATGAAAAGATGACAAACTGCATTTCACAGCAAATATTTCCATGTATTGATAGGCTCAGTAAATCAACAGGTATTAAAGTTGTCCTGCCACATGTATTTCATTACTTTTGTGCTAATATCTGAAGTCCTACCATGGACTCTGTAACATTTTTTGTGGAAACAATGCCTTGGTTACCAAATTTCAAGGCATAGTACCATGGTATAGACAGCCTGATGAAAGACTCAGCTCGATTTGCGCCATTTTCATGAACATTCAACATATGCTAATCTGCTTGACTCTGATTGGCTAACAGCTAGTCAATGTACATATCACTTCCTGGAAAGTAGTTTCCCTCCAGAGCCGAAGATGCTTCTCCTCTGGGGTTAACTCCAAAAAATCTGTCTAGAATCTGTCTTGTTCATTGACTTCAAGTTACTGTTCTCCTTCAAAGTGGTTGAAGTTCACAATCGTTTTCTTTGCCAAATGTTTTGAGAAAATCTAACCAAAATATGAATTGAAATCAGCTGTGGGCTTTGTGTAGTTGTGAGTCAGAATCAATTCATTCGACATCTGTAAAATCTATTCCTTGTCAATGTCACAACAGAATAAGTCATTACATTTTCTTTTCATGTCATCTTTACATCCTGTACTCTTGGATTATTTATTGAATAAACGAGGACATTTACAGAATTTTGGAGGAAGTACTGAAGCTATTTATTTTTTTTGACATTGAATCACTTCTGACTATACAATTTTTGTAAAAGAAAACTTAAAATACCCTTTTTATGATGGTGAAGTAATAAAAAAAACATAGCATTTCAACATTATGATAGATCAGCTCATAATAAAGTCGTTTCAGTGATGGTATACTATAGATACAACTTTGACACAACCCAAAATATGGCTGATAGGAAGCTGAAGGATAGACTGTTGTGTGGAGAAGGGGTGGGATTAAATGAGTTACACCTCCTCCCTCTCCTTTTCAAATGTGCGAATGAAGTCATACCTTGTTTTCATGTATATGTATTTGTTGTTTTCATGTTTTCTTGGAATCTGTTTTATTTCTAAGGACTAAGTAGGATTACTTGTTTTTTGTTGCATATTCAAAATAAACTAAACTGAAACTGAAACAATAAAATAGGCTGAAGGCCTAGATTAAGTGATGTATGCTCCTGCGTAGTTCACAATATTCCTGAGAATGTGTTCAGCCTTTGTCCACCACCTTTGCTGAGTGCTTAGTCAATGTTTTCTGTTTAATTTTCCTTGTCCTAGCCTGAAGCTGTCCACCTCATGCAGAGTACAGGGAATTATAGTTGGCTATTTCAGCAAAGAACCAACTCCCAGCACCACACTGAATCCAACACAAACTTCAGATAAAGCCTCCACAGACTATAACATGTCAGAAGTCTGGACCTAATGAACTATATACTGTACTGACTCCAGTGTTACTAAGCAAGTCAAAGAACAAGTATTCAGTGTCATCAGAGCAGACTGTCATCCTGCGCTGCTAGGGTTGTAAACAATGGAGCTAAGTTAATGGTTGGCCTGTTACAACTGTAGCACTAATCAGTCCCTCCAGAAAAATGTGGGCAAAAATCTTATGTGATGCAATATGCATGGATTTTATGTGGTGAAATTGCGGTAATTTGAAAAAATACATAAATAAATATTTTTTCTTGACTCTGGTTTAGTTTCTAACCTTATGTTCCAGTTAGGAGCCAACAACAACTCACGGTAAAACATAAACTTTTTTGCCATAGGTTCATCATTTTCAGAGTCACTGTCAATGGCAGTGTGAGAAATGATGGCAACTGGTCTGGCCCGAACTCAGGTTCACTGGTCTGTTCAAATCCCTCTCCTCAAATGCAGCGATTTAATTTAGTGTGACAGTGAAAAAACATTACATTCATTTGGGACAGGGGAGGGGCTTATGGCAATACAATATTTTTTAAATTTTATGCGGAACACTGCGGGGATTATGAGCCCTGCGTATTTGCACAGTAATAATAATAATATGCTATTATGGCAGTGAACATTGTCAGTTTATGAAAAAATACAGACCCCCCCACATTATGTGTGCTATTTGCTTGATTATGCATTAAATTATGCTGTCACATGATTAATGTGAAGAGGACAAAAAATCCAAAGTCAGGGAAAGGAGGATAATGTGGATCTGGATGTGACTCAAAAAAATAAAAAATAGACATGGTGGGATGAGGTTGATTTTTTTGCTTGATAATCATACCTGATGGATTTGTGTGTCGTTTCACCTTGGTTGTTTGGAAAACATAGATGGTTAACGAAATGAAACTAAACTAAACTAAACTAAAATTCTGACTATCTATAGATACATAACTATGCTTACTCATCTTTCAACATGGACAAACAAAATCCCACCGTGCAAACGTGGCTTGAACAAATGAGCCAAAAGTGGTTCACATATCTGCTCAAACTCGTCACCCACATGTTTTCCCAAAGCCTCATTGGAAGAACTACTTTATTGTTGGTGAACTTTCACACACTCTTCAATTGTTGAATATCAGTAGACATTAATTCTTATTTCCCTGCTCTATTAACCCTTTTACTAAGTTCCTGTGATTACTTGCTGATATATAGGGCCATTAGTGGTATTATTCAATTGTTTGAGATCCAATTGCTTGTGTGGCACTTGAAACCATTCATACACATCTGACTTTGACAATGCAAACTCATTAGGCCTGGGCAGTGATTGACTGTCCCTCGATTAGATCTGAGAGGAAGGACTCGATTAATGATGACAAAATGAGCATTCATTGATTAGGGCGGAAGCGGGTGCTAATCTGCAGCGGGTAAACATAATCATTTGTGAACGTGAGCGCTCACTTTAGGCTGCACTAGGAGAGTTGGAGTTCAAGTTTTGTGTGGAGACCCTCTGGGGAACTAAACAAAATCATTAAATCCAGCCTTGTCTGAAGGAGAAGGATGAGTCCCACTTCTTATCCGTTTTCAAAGAGGGAGCAGATGATCACTGATGTAGCCTGAGTATACTCAAGAGCAGGCTTAAAAGAAACAAAACCCCACCGGAAATTACTTTTAACATAGAAGGACATGACATTTTCTTTTTCAACAAACTGAAATTTGGTGCAATCTCCTGTAATTGCTGCTGTCCTGTGTTGCAACTTATTTTAGGTATAATTTGGATCTATCTACCTTGAGTTTTGAAGTTGAAATTCACATTGAAAAAGAAAGATGGTCAGGTTAAGACTGATCAGTGCTGAACATTCTGATTAAGTTAAAACATATAGTGTTTTAAGGCTTTAAACAGGGCATCTTTGACATGTTTTACTAGTAAAAGACCCAGGAGAGATGAACAAAGGTTAGATGTTGACCAGCGACAGGTTTGACTGGACTGTGGATGCTTTTCAGTGTTGGATAAATCTATGTAATTTTCATTATCTACTCTATTGATCTCTATTTTCAGTGGGGGGGTTTTTTCTCTCCATGTAGACAAAATAACCATTTCACCCTTGCTAGAGATATGTTATGAGTTAAGGTAATACTGTACTGTTCTGAAGGTAGGAGACAGAGCTATCTTCCGGACAGAACTCACTTTCTTTTCTTTTCTTTCTTTCTTTCTTTCTTTCTTTCTTTCTTTCTTTCTTTCTTTCTTTCTTTCTTTCTTTCTTTCTTT
>JAPTGZ010000013.1:1631115-1642775 GCA_029814645.1 Fowleria isostigma
CTTATCTTATCTTATCTTATCTTATCTTATCTTATCTTATCTTATCTTATCTTATCTTATCTTATCTTATCAGTTTGTGGTGATGATCTGGTAACATGTCCATCACCACTGCATGTTGATAACTGAGATAGGCTCCATCCCCTCGACTCTCCCAAGGATTCAGTGGTTTGGAAAATTAATTAATGCATTCATATTTTTTGGTAATTTGACCAATAAAGTACATTGATAAACTGCAAGTGCTGCTTTTTGGAATAATTGCAGTGAAAATCAGTGATCTAGCCCGGCTCAGTCTCTCAGACCTACTTTGAAGCCAGCTATGGGACACGTTAAACCCAACTGACATTTATGATGGTGCTGGAGGATTTCTCTCAAGATACTACTTCAGACAAGAAACTGTTGAGAAGCTGAACTGGAAGACTAGACTAACAGTCCAACATGGCTAAGACAGTCAGTGCCAGTTACTACTGATATTTATCCATGTTGTTCCATTAATTCAAGCAACATGCATTTGTCAAAGGAGAAGAAATTACAGTTAGTTTACGGAGTTGGCAAATAGCAAACTTTTTTTTTTTTTTGGCAAAATAGCAAAGTAGAGTAAGCAAATATCTCAATATTTATGAAATGCAGTTTCATATCAGATGGATTTGCTGAATGGAGATTCTAATTAAATATTAGTGATATCTTCTGATCGACACACCAACTGAATACACCCCTCACTTACCCTCCTCCACCATCAAAAACACAAAAAAGACCAAGTTCATTGGAGCCAGTGTTTGTTTAGTCTGTTCTGTGTTTTGTTTTAGGGGATACTAACTATGAGCCACACTCTGATGTAGTAGATGACAGTAATGCACCATAATACTTGATGCCATCTGTCGCAAAATGGAAGAAATGAGAAGAGGAAGTCAAAATCTGTTCTGGGCTACATGGTAGTGCAATATTCTGAATGCCCTGGATGATCGGTTTATATTTCCCTCTGCAGAGTCAGCTCAGTCTAAGGTAACAAAACAACAAATCTCATTTTCAGGTGACAATAGTGAAAATATAATTATGAATACTATATTTCACTCCTGCAGCTAGATCCTCTAAATCCCTCTAAACCTTACACACTGAACCTTTAATTTTGAACCAGGATTTAGTCGCTTTAAATCTAGTTTTGCTAAATTCTGATTAGAACTAATCTTAGATTAAATTAAGCCTTGTTGGTGCATCCCACCCTAAGAGTGATCCCATAAAATCCTGCTTCATTTCTGCAGCGCAGCTTGACAGATTTTCTCTTTTCTCTATCTACTGTACATTTTTTTATTGCCTTCTTAACTGAAAAGCTCGGCTGTGTTACTCTTCTTCAAACAAGCACATTAAGAGAAAAGCACTTTCTGCCTGTCTCCTCTCTCCCAGGTTCTTTCCCACGATGCACCACTGTTCGCTAACAAGAGAGGACAGCCAATCGAAGTGACCCGCCTTAAGCTCGCTGTTCGCCAGGCTTGTTTTCTATTTGAAAAGCAGCACACACTCTCACAGGCCATTTAGCCAATGCAATAATGACAGAGGCAAACACTTGCTCGATCCAAAACAGCGCAAATGGCTGTGGTAACAGGCTCAGGGAGGAGAGCAAAGCATCACTGAAACACTTTTCCTTTTTTATGTGTGTGAATGCGAGGTCTGCTGGGGAAAATACACATGGGAGCAATGAAAGAATAACATTTTCATTTCAACACTACATGTGTTTGGTGTCTTCAATCGTGTGTATTCTAGCTTTAAAATGTAATGGTGCCGCGTGCTGCACACTTCAAAGCCTCCGTTTGCATTTCTGCATGCGTGCACATATGCATGTTAGCCTAAATGGCCTGTAGGACTTGGAAATGAGAACACTTCCTACACAACTGGGCTTTTGTGTGTGTGTGTGTGATTTTTTTTTTTCTACAACATTAAGCATGAGACTCAACCAAGGGAGAGCATCGCAAGTAGCACCTGCACACTTTATCAGGGAATGTAAACTCAACACAGGGACAACCAAGACAGGGACTTAAAACGATGTGTGTGTTTGTTCCCTGGCTTCTATGACTTGTCTGTTTGTTGGCCTTTTAAATGAGAAATGAGCTCGACTAGTCATGCAGAAGCAGTCTGTCTGGGCTGCTTTGTGTTACAGAATTGCAAAGCAGCACCACAGGAGGACCAAGAAGAAAAACGAAGGGGTAAAAGAAGACGACGATGAAGAAGAAAAGAATGATATTTTAAAGAAGCACACACCTAACACAGCCTTGGGGTATATGCACTCTGGGTCTGTTGAGTCTCTTTGAAGTGAACCCTGGTGTGATTGCACTATTTGTGCAGTTTGTATGAAAAGGTGTGAATCCATCCTCATGTGCGGGGACCCCTTAATGGGTCCACTTCAAAGGTGCAGAGGTGAGAATGGACATGGCCGAGCCAAGACATGCTTTTTACAGTTTTATAAGGAGTTCAAGCCCAGTAAATAACCTTCAGGTACAAAAATAAATAACCTATAAATAATGTACGTCTACGGGTTGCAAAAAAGGAGGTTTAAGGGATCAAGTAATGGGTTCATGGGTTAAAGCTTTCTACGGGAATGAAAATAAAAAGGTCCTTGCAGGTGTCACAGCTTTGGTTTATAACTTTCAACCCCGTAGAAAAGTGTTGGTGGAAACAGACTGTGAAGTAACCAGAATTATTCAGACCATGTTACACTTCAAGCACTGGAGGCACTGCTACCATAATGCACAGTGTTTATGGCTAATGAAACACCAGAAGGCCTTTTTACCCACAGACTTTAAAAAAAAACATGCTCTTATCTGCTTAGAAACAAAAATATATGGCATAAAAACAAAGTTTATTTCAAAATATGCTAAAATTTATGATTTAATTAATTTTTTGTTACTTTATGAAGAATAAAACATACTTAATGCATTTACTAGTGGCTAACATTTCTTAATTGTACATTTAAACTTTTGTATTCATTATTGTTCGGGTCATTTTTAAAAATTATTGTTACCTGGTTAAGAATGGGACTGTGTGAATATAATAATGTACTCAGAGTGTTGCTTGCCCACTGGAACAAACAGTTTAAACTATTACAGTAGATTTCCATTAACCCACTGATTAAAAAAGGTAAAGGTCAAGTGCGTGATTTATGCAGATCTAATTGCAGACATGAGACATAATACTCAGATTTGTTATTCAGTATCTTACGATGAGCTGTTAATATCTTCATGGGGAGTGAGTTGCTTTCTTAGTGTTGTGTTTCCTGTCCTGTTTTTTCTTGTTTTATAGGTGGAATCCAGCTTTAAGGTGCATCGTTGTCACCTACGTGAGATTTTATACGAGAGCTGAGCTGATCATATACTGTACACTGAAAAGCCCAAAACAGAAAAAACAAACACTGGCTTTCATATTTTTTGTTGTCATAGCGAAATGAAAAATGGCTGAAACACAATTTATCAAAACCTGCTAGTTGGGTAAAACTGTTTTGGATGTGTTCATTCATCTCATAGTTTTTTTTTTTTTTTTCCCAATTATTCTTTAATCTGCTGAACTTTATCCTCAAGAGCATTGCAGAAACACATACACACTAACATACAGTCACAGAAAAAAATATCAGACCATCAATAGTCATAAAAAATAAATAAATTATGCAAACAAGTACTAACTCCTGTATGTATCATGTGACTAAATCAGACAGAAAAGAAAACACAGAACGTCTAAAAGCACTGTTTTTGTCAGTGCATAGCCACAGATATTGATGTAAGAACTTATGTGATTTTGGTTATTATCAAGAAAACCATGGAAACTGGTGGGGTATCAGCTCTTAAATTAAACTCTTATGAGCTATTTTTGTTGTTATCATTATATTTTTCCAAACAAATGAACCTTTGATTGTTTCAGGCATTAAAATGAATAACCAATTAACCTATTAATGCATGTCTTTGGAGGTCAGAACATGCACATACACTGGGAGAACATGCAAACTCCACTTTTTTTTTTTTTAATTGCTTTTTTGCAAATTGTGAAAAATATAAACGTCTTAAATAATGACCTAACAGCAGCAGAACGTTAATAAAAGTAGTGTTTATTGTTCGCGAATAATCCCTCGTTGCTCTCTGCCATGTTGAAAAGTTCAAAGGTTATTTTCACCTTGGTAACTTGTGTATCCCCAGTGGAACGTACAACATGAGGGGGCATTCATGTGCCATTTTCGAGTTCGTAAATACTATTTACCATAATTCCCATAGCACATGAAGGTAGCATAAGTGCCTGATATACTTGGAATATTTTCTGTCCTTTACTTTGCAGTCCTGCTCCTCTTTCAAACCATTCAGACTCACCCAGCATTAATAGTGATTCAACCATCGCTTGCGTTACTCTGTGACTTTAGTGTCTATCAAGGCAATGTTTAAAGATGTGGGATGCTTTTAAGCTAATGGCAGTTCCAAAAAGAGCAATATAAAAAAGTTGTCAGACTCCAGCTGAAGGTAAGATGGTGGTGCATTGATATTGATTCTTCATACGCATCTGATGATATAGAATTACACGGAACATTTGACTCTACATTAGCATTAAAGAGTGAAAGCTCACACTCTCAAACTATTTCAAAACAGAAGGTGTGTTTTTTTTTTTGGCACATTACCACCGACACTGATGTCTCATTACAATTCAGAAAACAGTCATTTAACTTGGCTTACAGCTCAAAAACATGTTTATCCTGTCAATTCTGTGATACTTGATAATGTTCTATGTTTGTACCTGTAAATACGGATGCGGAAAAAATATTAGATCATCCAAAGTCATCAAAAACAATAGTTATGTAATTAAGTACTAACTCCTGTGTGTATCATGTGACTAAAACAGAGAAAAGAAAACACGGAATATCTAAAAGCACTGTTTTTGTCAGTACAATGGCATAGATATTGATGTAAGCAGTTATGTGATTTTGGTTATTATCAGATCTTAAATGAAACTCTTATAAGCTATTTTTGTTGTTATTATATTTGTCCAAAACAATTGTACCTTTAGTTGCACAAGGCATTAATACGAACAAGAAGCTGAAGAAAACATAGAGTGGTCTTATAATTTTTGACTGTATTATAAAGGTCAATGTTGAAGTATGTAAATACAATGAAATGAAACAGCGACACCACTGACTTAAGATACAATCCACTTCAGATGCATTTATCACTTAGTGGAAGCCAAACTACAATCCAAATACTTCTCTGGCTTCAGTAAACACCAGGTAAATATGTTTTCAAAAGACCTGTGATGTCTGTGGGTTTATTTTATATTGCAGAAACTTACTGGTCAAATATCAACGATATGATATTCTTCCCTGTTCACCATATCAGAGCTTTATAGCAGAATATTTTCAGCTTCCCAGTCTAGTCTAAAGTTCAGGTTTTAAGAAAAGTGCTTCTCTTTAGACTCACCAATTCAAACACAATTCAACCATTATACTGAAACTAGAAATCCATTGGCAAAAAGGCACAGACACCCATTGATCCACCAACAGCAGCCTTATTTGTGCAGAAAAAAAATATGCAGCAACAAGACATGCTACGTTCAGAGTCTTGCTTTATCTTGACTGGAATATTTTGCACTCTTGCCATTATTATCACCATTGATATTCCTCTCATCAGAGCCATATATAGCTTAACAAGTTCAGAAATATTCTCTTGGGAGGATTCACACAGCATTCTCCATACAGGATATAAAAGCATATTTCAAGGGTGTAAATCACAATGCAATTTTACCTGTAATGTCAGGCTTCTGTGGCATGAAGAACTGATAGAAGGTGGGCTCTGACAGGCCCTTGACATTGCGTGCTGTAATTTCCACTTCGTATCGTGTGTTCCACTGCAATGGTTGAAGCATCGCGAAATCATTTGCTCCTGGAACCAGCTTCGTCATCCACTGCTCCTCTTTATCCTGAGAGCGGGCAAAGAGGAGAGAAGAAAAAAAAAATTACATCTTTCTCTATACCACAGCTTTCATCTACCCTTCATTTGTGTGTCTGAAAGCATCAAAAAAAGTGCAAAGGTGAAGTGTCATTTTTACGTGATAAACAACATCGTAGCCTCTGTGTTTTTAATCTGGGGATTCTGAGAGTTACAGGGATCGGAAATTGAGGTGGATTTGTGAAACACCCACACAGACGCACGGGTAAATAAAAGGCTAATCATCTGGGTTTCCACAGGATGTGCTGGTTCACAGCTGTCCTCTGATGCCTCTCCATCCCTTGTGGCTTTTTCTCATTTCAGCCCTTCCTTATAACACTTTTTCGATGGTTCACTCAGACTCATTCCTTGCTTTTTGCCTTGAGACCAGCAGGAAGCAACATTTTATGGCTCAACAATACTGGAAACAACTAGTGATGACTACAATTACCAAGAGTGATCTTATTACTAGTACTTTATTGTGATTTCATTTGCTTTATTATTAAGGAAAATGCACAAATGACACACAGTACCTCTCTGTGCTTAGAATCCAAAAATGACCTTAAATTGCACATAATTGCACAGCCTGACATAGCAATTGTGATTCATTGTGTAGCTCTACCAGTAATATAAGCTATTCCATCATAAAAGAATGAACAGAAAACATATTTTAAATATAACTTTTTACACTGGTTTTTCCTTAAACAAAGGTTAGAAATAAGTGGAAAACACAAGAGTAAATGAGTGTTTTAGTCAGTAAAAATGTGCATTTTAACCTGTAGGAGTTTAATATGTTTTGCTGATACTCAAATATACAAAACACAACAACAGATCTATTTGTTATTATCTCTTTGAGATCAGTGATGCAAAATTAAAACTGTGTGAGGTTTGCTTTTTGTTAGAAGAACTAAAAATTTAATAATTGAAACTGGCATATCATCAATAATGCAATGCAAAACAAGCTGTTGCCTTCCTAATTCCCTCTGAAATTAAAAATTAGACTTTTATTAACTGGAATGATATTAGGCAAATAAGAGACATAAATGTGTTTGTTGACCATGAAAAAGCAAAGAGAAGGGACACTGCTAAACATTTAGAGTTTTCAGTGTGATAGTTGGAGTTGGAGCTGAACCATAATGTTTAAGTAATGAATGTGGAGAGTAATATTACTTGATTACTTTGTCCAGATCTAACAGAGGACTTCTTTGGTAGGTTTTGGGTAACTTTATTTGTGTTTCTATTCAAACAGCAGTCCACTGCATGATTGTGAAAATATATATATATATACTATAAAGTGCTTCAGCAGCTGAGATAAAGCTGATCTGAGGTGTGTGAATATCCAGATGTTGAGTAGTTCAGGGACATCCGTACAATAGAGAATCACAAGATAATTATGCAGGACCACAAACCATATGAGGCTCTGACAGGTTTAGTTAGATTATTATTATTTTTTTTTTTAGCACTGTAGAGTTGTTTTTCAAAGAGAGCTGAAACTCTGATGTATTAAAATTCAATGACAAAAATAGTAATTCTGTAGCTAGTATTGTTGTCTCTGGGTATTGCAATACATTCTTTCTAGGATTCAAATCAAAAAACATATTAACAGATCCAGGCAGTGGTTTTTTTATGAGGTAAAATTGCTGTCCTTGTGTAAGAACAATATAATGGAGAGATATAAAGAAAGAACTATTGATTTTTTAATATGCACTTCGTGATACAGAATAGTGTTTTGTTATGAAGATGGGAAGGATCATAATGATTTTTAAACAGGATGTAGAAAGGCAAAGCTGAACTGTTTCTACCTATAAGATGCAAAGTTCATATATTTGTTATTTTTATGTGCATTATCACCAGCATGGATATGTTTCATTACAATTGAGTCAAATGATTCTAAACACTAAAATACAACAAGATTTTTCAATGTTGTTGATTTTCTGCCCTTGCTTTTCCAAACTTATGAACAAAAATATCTATATCATAATGTGTATGTGTGTGTATCTGCACAGTTCTGAAAAATTGAGATGTTTTCTTAACTGACCAATTTGGTACTTAGAGTTGAGGAATAGTCCCATCTCCACATTAAATATCTTGGCAAGTTTATAGGACCAATATTTTTGGGAGATAGTAGTTATTTTGGAATACAATAGCCTTACAGTCATGTTGCTCGGTTGACAGGAAGTGCAGTACCATGGTGCATGATGGGAAATTAACTCTTTCATGCATTGTGGTCACCACAGTGGACACCACAGTAGAGCTGTTCTCTTATATATACATGGGATTAATTGTTTTAGTTCCATATTACTTTGTGCTACATTTTATTGTATGAAAAGTGCGATATAAATAAAGATTGATTGATTGGTCGATTAACTGATATTAGTCAACACAGTGGACACTTATGCACCATCCCATACACCGTAATTCATACCATTACTGTCACTTTGCTGTTCTTGATAAACCTGATCTGCACTAACATGTTTGAGTGTAAATCAATTGCCAATTGTTATTAGAGCACACTTAACAGTTTGTTTGTTTTTTTACACGTAAAGGTTTTTTTTTTTTTTTTCAATATTATCTCCATGAAGTGAGTAACAACCAATATTAAAATATGTTTAAATATAAGAAAACTTCAGATTAGCTGCATGAAAAATGTTTTATTTCATAGTTTTCACTCAGTATATCACTTTCTGATAATGGATTTTAAATAGCCTAAATGTGTCTTTGCTTCAAAAATTAAATGCATGTTGTCCAATTGAGTGGACATTCTGGTAACTCCATGAAAAACAGATTCATTAAAAACTTTTAATTGCATTTTTTCATATCTAAAGAGGAATAAAAACACCTAGGAAAAAAATCTTGACTAAGGCTCTGATAATTTATGCATGAAAGGGTTGTTAAAAACAGAATCGACAATTTACGAACTTCAGTTCCTAGATATTGGTATTAATATGACCCATCGTTCCCTACGGGTCAACGCACTAGTGTTAATAATTATGTTCAAAAGTTTTGTAAAACTATATAATACAGCAACTTTAGTTTTCTTGGGGTAGGAATCCTGATCTGTACACCCAGGAAAGACACTGAACGGCACTTAAACCCTTTAGAAACCTGAAAACTGTGTTGGCAATCTAGTCACAGTCTGACTGTTGTGTATGCATAGTGATGAGACTCAAGTGTATGGGATAAGGAAACTGTCAAAAAGAACCATGCGCATAAGCTAGAAATGCATGCATATTGGTCTATAGTTTTGCAAAAAAATTTAATATTTGTAAACTCTTGAATGAGTTCAGTCGTACCTAAAATGTATTGTGTGTATTTTATCTGTCAGAATACATGTCAGAATCATGCCAAAAACGCGTCATTACTTCACAGGCATTACTTCTTGAGCAAAGGATGTTTTTATCATTCATTTCGTTTGGGGGAGGCAAGAGCCCTTAGAGTTGAGGCATCATCTGCTTGATAAGTAATGTGAAGTTGGGAAGGGGTGATGTATTTTTGACAGTTGAGTCCTGTTGGTGAATTTGTATTCATAATGGAGAAAGCATAATCATAAAGTTGCATTTTGTATTTGTAGTTCTTGAAGTCAAAATTTTTTCATTCGCATTCTGACAGAGAAAATACACACAATACATTTTATGTACAACTGAACTCAACACGGTCTGACAGATCCTATCCAGTTTCCCATTGACTTCTTGCCTCAGTTGAACAATTTTCTGCTTGAGACAATCATTATGCTCCTTGATATCATTCTTTAGCTCATTAATCGCTCTTATAATATCTCCAGAGTCCGTGTTTGTTCTGGGATTCCTCTGACATGCAGCTGTTCCACTATGGGTGTTAGCTTGAGCTAGCCCGGTGTTGCTAGTATTTGGCATCAAGTAGTTTTGTTTCTTGTGCTTTTGGCTTTTTGTCTTTTATCCTGCTCTTTGGTGATTCTTCCCCCACTTGTCAGAACCTTGCTCAAATAAATATGAAGTTTTCGAGTTGCTAGACGAGTAATATTTAATAGGCCTGGAAGAGCAACTCCACCACATGTCTTACTTTGCCATCAGACAAACCGCTGACCGATTGAACTCACTCAAGAGGTTACAAATATTTAATTTTTTTTGCAAAACTACAGACTAATATGCATGCAATTCTTTTTGACAGTTTCCTTATCCCATAAAATTGAATACACAAATGTATATTTACATCTTATATACAATACAGAGTGTAGTTTCCAGTGTCACCACAGGATCCCTTAGTGTTAAAGGTCAGAGAGGAGGAGAAACAGATTTGGACAAAGTTAAGTTCAATAACATTTTATCTGAATTATTTGGTGACATTGAAGTGGTTATAAAAGTCATGCATCCTCGTGTGGGTGCACATTTTCTTTTAACTTATCCTTCACACGAGTGACCCTCGGTTGGGTGGCTTTGTCTTCCTGCAGACAGTTGGAATGGTGTTGTGTGAAGAATCTACTTTTGTTTCCTGTTCAGCCTTCTAAAGCATTGCGTATTGTCCCTGACCTTACTTTCTGCACCATGTTTTCATCTGTAGTGGCGTTATTTTCAACTGCAGTCACTTTCTCAACCAGACAGAGAAATGGCTGCTTGGACACATTAGCACTGGGGAGATAGGAGATTTGGACCAGCTCAAATCCACTTAGTCCTGTGAAGAGTTTTTGTAAGAGTGCCATCTATTCTGTTTCCTGGCCTCATCTCAGTTCCCCGCATTATCGTGTGAGTTTAAGCTGCTTTTTTTTTTGCTATTTTACAAACAAATGAAAAATATCATCTACTTAAATGGATGAATGAATTCTCAAAGCTTGTGTGGACCCTTTTTTAAAACGTGGATTATAAGTCACACAAGGATGGAAAAATAGAAATTCACGAGCGGAGAAATTCCGGGTGTTATTCACTTTGCCACCAACATACCCACTCAGACAGCAGGAGCAGCTCAAACCACATGCTCTCCACTGAGAGGAAAATGTATTCCCAGAGTCACATCGTGTGCAGCTATTGTATCAACCACAAAAAAACTACAATGTCCAGCTGTTTTTTTTGTGTTCCTTTGATGTTAGACAAAATTGCACTCTTAAATCATACACTCCATTTTAATTACGCAGCATGCTTACTTCATTCAGTTCCTGAAATGAAGTCAGCTTATAGTGATACTGTCAATTTGTTTGGATTGAAGAGAGGGAATCCTGCTGGAAAAATGACTGCACTATACGATAATGGATTCAGGAAGTAATAGCCAGAGGCAAGAAAAGACAAATTCTCACCGTACTTTCAACTATGTCAGTGGTTCTGAATTCAACTTGGAGCTGCACCCAGACACCAGTTTTGTAGCGAATTATCAACTCTCTTCATTCAGAATAATTCTTTCAAGAAAAGCTGTGGGTTTATTGTAGATCATGGAGTCATGGTAGTGTCCTGAGGCTTGGACTAGAAAGCAGGTTTCATGAGTTAGCGATTTATCATTTCAATGTCACAAAGGTGGGAGTTACACATCAACTCTGTATATTCCATAAATCTGATCCACCTTAACTCTTTCCCCCTTGGATGCCTACTAGGGACAACCCATATATATGTTACTTGGGAATATTTTGTTTTTCCAGTGTGTTGTCCCTTTTTCTGGTAGCTACAATTGTTACTTCGTTGACAAACTTCCAGAAAAAAAAAAACAGTGAAAATGTATTATTATCAAATATTTTATTAATTTTAAAAAACATGTAAA
>JAPTGZ010000013.1:1670102-1682582 GCA_029814645.1 Fowleria isostigma
TTTTTTTTTTTTTTTTTTGGGGGGGGGGGCTAAACATGCAGCCCAAATACAGATATTTATATTCAAATGTTGGAATGAAAAGAAACATTAAATACTTACGTGAAATATAATTACCTGAAAAACTCAATTACAAAGTATTTTACTTTGTTACCCTCCAACTTTAGAACAACAACACAGAACCATTACATCCACAAAAGCCACATATTCCAAAGAAACAATTACTTCCACTACAAATGACTGCCTGCATGGATAAAGTAGTCACCATCCTTTTCCTTTCTGATCTTATAAGGACTTTGTGTATGACGGCTGTATATCAACATTTACATACATATTTGCAGATCCAGTCCACTTATACATGTTTGCATGTTTAAAGGCCTGCATGTAAACACTGCGTACATCCCCTCCATAGACTTCTTGTGTAAATCGAAGCATCCAGGCCTTTCTAATGCCCTCCTGCCACCTCCCTGCCTCTGCTAATGCTCATTATGTGTCTAAGCCTCATAAGCCTCAGGCGTGAAGCCCCCTCTTCTGAATCACACTCTCCTTATGTTGTCACACATACACTGCCTGAACATTATCCTGTTTAGAATGGCTTATCTTTGCACTTATCATTGCAATACTATCAACTAATGAGGTGAAGCGGCTTTTAAAGGCTCGGTTTTGGTCTCTTTTGTGGCACCACTGCGCACATTGCTTTTCTTTTTTTTTTTTTTTTTTTTTTACCTCGCCAGCCGAGGTCAATGGGATTGGGAGAGTGTGTGTTGAATAGGAATGCTGGGGATGGGAGGATGAGAGAGAAGGAACAGAAGAGGAGGAAATCTTCCAGGAGAGAGCTTCTGAGTCAGGAAATTACTTGCTAACCCCCGCCTCCCCCGCCTCTTTCTGCCAACTGACAGGGTCTGTGTCTAGAGACGAACTCAGCCCCTAAAGCACAGCCTGTTTGATATGCAGCTCAGCTGAACGACAAGGCAAGCGGCCAGACGCGAACACAACAGCGATCTGCATGCACACTCATGGACACACACTTAGAGGCACATGTATGTTCCTGCTGCTGTGTGCTTATGTACATATATACTGTACACATGTGGGCAATAAGGGACATGAGAACACAGAGATGAAAGGCAAAGAAATGTGGAAGTTGAGGGAATATGGGAACTGGAGGAGATGAAAGAGGAAGCAGGTTATGGAAGTATAAGCAAAGGCAGACAAAAAGCAAACATATGAAATCGGCCTATCTAATCCACAGGGCTTCAAAAGGAGAGCATTTGTGCCCATACAGTGAACATACAAAGTCAAATCGTGAATTCAATCTTTAAATGGAGACATAAAAAAAAAGGTTCCTGCAGAGTTATTTTGGTCTAAACTGCTGGGTGAATGTTCAGATATTAAAAATGCCACATGTAAATGTCAGCTGTCAGACGTGTCAGATGGGAAGCACTTCCACTCGGTTTTTAGAAAGTAATGTGTATTCCAACAGTGTGTGGAGTTTGGAAAATAAATGCACAAGTATCTAACTGTTATACCGCTGAGGGACACTAGACACTCACTACATGTATTTGACTCCAATCCCAGCCTCAAATGACTCCACAAATGTCAACTCCTCTCTAGAAATACAGTAATCATCAGTCTCACTGTATTAAGTGCACTGGTTTCTAAATTATTCCTCTGTTGAGACTGTTTTAGGGCTTAATGCGAGTTTGACACAACTATCAGCTTGCTCATCTGCTTTACTGAATAACAATTTTTTTGTTTTTGTTCTCTTAATTAATAAGAATACCCTTCCTGTTAGCAAAAGACAGGTAGATTAGTTAATGCTATCATTAGTTTGACTTTGCATTATATTTTCTGTTGGCTGTGTCTGAAATTCATATTACATTTATCAAACTGGGAAAAATATTCTACTCCTGTGGTGAGAGAGAAGTATTTTTTCTAATCGTCTTTGAATTTTGCCATTATTTACACACATGCTGTTTGTAAAATTAATGTGATCATGAGATTTAATAAGATTATTTTACAAGTCAAGAAAATCGCAGTTTCTGGTAAAACTGTAAAACTATCAGACTGCCATCGCTATCACTCTGCAAGATGTGCTACACCACAGCTTCAATTTGAGCAAACTTGTAGTAATTTTCACCTTCATAAACACTTTTTCATCTTCACAAGATAACAGTTGTTTTCCTATGTTTGTCAAAAAACGTGACTTTCTCGACTTATAAAATGATCTGTTGAATTAACAAACGTTATAGGTGTAAATGATAAGCCAATTCAAACAGGATCAAGTAATTACTTGTTTCTTTCCATTGACACAGCAGAAGGAGCAGGACATTGTTCTATCTCTTCCTTGTATACACAGTTATTAACAAAAGTGGTAACATTAGAAAGTTGCTGCAATTACTTGGTGAAATTAACCCATAAAGATCCAGTGATACGTTTGTGGCTGTTCCCAAATAAATTCTTCCTCTGTATTTAACCTTTCTTGAGTTATTTATCACCATTTATCGTAATATTATCTTCTTCATTTTGCTTTTTTCAGTGAAAATCAGGTATTTTCCTTGATTAAATTTCTGATCATGTCAATGTTCATAAAAGCTCAAAATAAAGTTGAAGGTTGTTACATCACAAATAAAGAAAACTAAAAAAAACAGTGATTTTTTTTCAGCAAATATATTGCTGACCAAACATAAACCAGGTGTTTCCATCCACTGTCATTTATTAAACTCTATGGGTTTTACTGGCGAATCAATGTTGGAGAAAATGACGGTCTTTCCATGGTAACTACAAAGCCTCTGAACATCCATATCATATCTGTCATATCTGAAGATCACAAAAAGATGAATAACTGTATTTTACACCAATTATTTACAGGTATTAGTAGGATTATTGGATCAACAGGTGTTAAACACTTTAGATCAGTATACGATGTTGGTCATTAGTGGTTGTTTGGTCTTAATGGGTTAAACATACTATTTCCTATTTATCAGGTTTTATACAATCTGGTTCAAACTCAGGGTTTATTACAGTAAAACCACAAAAAAAACCAAATATTTAATAATGGCTTTCTGGAACAGTTACAGAAAGGAGGTGAAGAGCAGGTTTTCACTTTAACAAGTTTTCACAGGTTTACAACCTTGGATAAGCAGTAGAAAATGTGTATTTTCAATCTCTATTTATGCAGGATAGAATGTCTTTGTGACCAGTCAGTTACCTCCTGGAGGACACCTTAATCTGTTCTGTGGTCGTGAGCACCTGCTTTTCTGCAAATACACCTTTTAATCATAACTCACAATCACATGTGACTTTTTCCTCTGAATAGGTGGAAGATGGTCAGAATAAAAGCTGAGTTTAATGAACCACATGGAATGCATGATGCATCCATGCAAAAGTGTAAATTATTATTCGCCTTTCAGCTTTGTATGTTTTGTTGCACAAAACTCACACATGTAACAAATACAAAGCAGTGAAACAATACGCTGACTACATTTCTTCCTTGGTCCATAATCAAATTCGAGCAAAGTCTTCTCATTATTCTCTTACTGAGGGTCAAGGTGTTAGTTGGAAAAGTGAGAACTGAAGCAACATTATGCAGTGAGTAAAACTAAGCCCTTTGAAGCTTAATGTGTCTCACAAGAGAGGAGTGTGTGCAGACTGGATATGCAGATTGGAGAGCAAATTGAGAGAGGAACATCCTGCTTTAAACCTAAATGACTAACGCCATCCATCATGCCCCGTGCTGCACAAGCCGTGTTTGTCTTTGCGTATGTTTAGGTGTGTTGGTTTGCGCTACGCATTTCCATAATTGCATTTGCTGTGGGAAGAGAAGCACTTACTCTCATTTTCGGCTGTGATTTATCAACCCGAGCGATTCGAGCCAATGCACACATTCATTTATCTCTGCGGTGACCTTTTTCCCGAGCAAAAGAGCGGCTGCCATCTTTGTTTTTTTTTTACGGCTTCAAGCCCCCTGCCAGGAAAGCAGTGATGGAAGTGCATATAGTTCTGACATTGATGGCAGCTCGTTCCAGAATAATTACTTTCCCAAGAAAACGTGGCAGCAGCTCATTCAATTTGTGATTTGTGAGACTGTTCTTGAAAACATGGATCAAGGTGAATGCTCATGACGTTAGTATGCAGCTTGGATATTGTAAGAGCCTTTGAGGGTTTCATATTACGTATGACATAGAAGAGTCTAGTCTATATGTAACAGTTAATAGAAAAAGCACCCCTTGGCATGTTGCATATTTTGTGAATCCATATATCAAATGGAGGAAGAATCAATCAACAACATGTGAATGAATATATCATTCAAAGCATGCTTTAACCAGGCCTTGAGCAGCACTTTGACAAAAGAATGGTTGACTGAAATGTACAGCAAATAGCGCTGATTATGTTGTTTTTTTAGTTCATGAGGACATAATACAAGTAATTACACTGTAATGCTCATTCTGTTATTATTCAACCAGACACACGATAGCTCCACACAAAGACAGTAATTGTTCACAGCAGAAATACCAATGATTTCTAATTGTCACTGAAAATGAAAACAACATTTTGTCATATATGCTTTGTTGAGCATATTTTCCTGTTGACAGGTTATTTGAGTAACCTGTTCATTACAACGCCATACAGTGTTTTCCCTGGGTTTTCAGGAGGCTTAGGTGCCATATAGTATTTTGCTATTTTTAAGTTTGTGGAAGGTTTAAGCTCTCGGGTGGGGGGGGATTTAGGTTTCCTATCATATGACAACTTTACATTTTTAAATTAAAAAACAAAACAAAAAACAGAACATTTCAAGAAACCGAAATCACATATGGTCTTACAGTGCATCCTGTATTCAGATTAGCTGTCCAGATCAGGAAATCAAGTGAAGGTGAAAAAGTGTCATGATCAGAATTTGACTGGATCTTTTTACATCTGGTGATAGTCTGGTTCATAATATGTAAGGCCAGTGTATATTATGATCTACAGCAGGGGTGTTAAACTCATTTTGCCCCGGGGGGGTCACATTTAGCCCAATTTGATCTCAGTTGAGCCAGATCAGTAAAATAACGACATAATAACCTATACATAATGACAACTCCAAGTTTTACTCTTTGTTTTAGTTACAAAAAAAACCATAAAAAAATTATATTTTACAAAAAAAGATGTGAAAAAAAGATATGAAAAAAGATGGAAAAAAAAAAGAAATTTCATTTGAAAAATAAGTGCAATTTTAACAATATTATGCCTCAACGTGTTATTTATCAATGTGTATTACACACAGTGTTGCACAAACATTTGGTAACAGGCAGAATATTCTTAAAATTTTTGAAATTGGAACTAAAATAAGAACAATTTCTACAATATTACATCAACACAACTTACAGATCACAGTGGATCTACAAATGCACATAACATTTAGAAACAGGCAGAATATTGTTAAAATTGCACATTTCAGGTTGTTCACATTTGTTTTTATGTATTTATTTGTATTTTATTGTAAAAGGTTGATTTGTAAATGTAAATATTTTATAATGTAATGTTATGTTTTTTGTTAAAAAATTTTTTCACATAATTTTTCAACAAGTAAATTTGTAATTGTTTTAATTTATGGGTTATTCTGCTATTTTACTGTAGATATCATAGGTCGGTATGTAGAACCTGATTTGAAATCATTTGGACAACCTGGTCTGTTAATGTTTTCAGTGTCATTTTTGCACTTTCATCTCGCAGGCTGGATCAGAATCTTTAGCGGGCCAGATTTGGCCTCCAGGCCCCATGTTTGACACCTGTGGTCTACAGTATTGGTGTACATTAAGAAACACGATACTTTTCAAACATTCAACCTCACATCTCCAACGTATCCACTGTTGTCTGTCCCTTCGGGTCTGTAGAAGTCTATATGTAGTTTACATAATATATTAACATTACACAGACTTCTCATTATCCTTATAGTCTTGTTGGGCAATGTTGTTTAGTTCTGTGTTTTATGGATCCTATCTAGAAAAAGCAGTTCACACATCCATTATTGTTACTGCCACCTTTTGTCTGATTCGCATAAAGTCATTTGTTTTTTTTGTTTTTTTTTTATGGTGCAAAGGCCCAGAAAAATCCAATATATGTTCCAATAAGTAAAAATCTTCAAACAAAAGAGAAGTGTCCATGTTTTGCTTCTGAACCGACATAAAATATGTCATTGTGTTTATTCTTGTAACTGTGAGGACTTTGACTATGTAACATTCACATTTTAATCACTAACCAAGTTGTTTTTCTGGTCATGCTTACCTAAACCTCACACTATTACAGCCTAAATTCAATAGTTCAAAAATTCAATTTTCTATGTTAAAAAATAGAGTTTGTGGTCTTTGTATCCATTGGTTTGAGTACATATTGTAGTGTGTATTGCTCTACTAAATGTCTAGGTATCACATTTTTGACCTAGCATGAAGCACTGCTGACTAAGTCCCAGAACCCACAGCCTTGCAGTAAAAACAGATAATGTTACATAATAAGAATGATAATACACTCCTATTTTATGCAGTATTTTGGTGCAAGCATACTGTAAATAGATCTAATTATAGAGTGTTAAAAAAGGTCATGTTGGGTTTGCTGTAAAAGCTCAAAACCTCAGAACACAAACTTTCTATGCAGTGAAGGTTAGTCTAGGACACCCCTGTTGTATTAAAAACTTTCCAAACTTCATTAGTGACAGCCATGACACCAGCCAGAAAACAGATTTGCTTTTCAAAGTTCAATTTAGAGCTGATATTTGGAAACTTCAAGGTTTTGCCTCTGCTGTAATGGCATTCAGAATAAATGAAATATATGTTGGACAAAATATCATCAACCTGCAAACGGGAAACAGAACTGTGCAGGCTGCATGTATGCTATTACCCCCTAAATCCCATATCAACTCTGTCTTGCTTTCCTCTGCTATATTTGGTATTTCATTCATGAGTCCGCTGCTGTTTACTGCATCCACTTGACGAAGCTTTCAATCACATGATGGAGAGAAAATTAGGTTTTGGGTCATCAGTAGTATTTTATATTGAGTGGGTTGGTTCATGGTTCATGAATTGGTCAACAAGGTGCCAGCGTGAAATAAAAACAAACAGTGGGGGTGGTAATCCACAGGAAGAGAAAAGCTAATATATGTAAGGGTGGGTGATATGGCCTAAAAATAAATCTACAATTTTTTTCATAAAAAATACGACTAACAATTTTTCCATTTTTTTCCCTGAAGAAAAGAATGAACTAATAAGCAGTACTAATGGAGCATTCCTTCCCCCCTGCTCTTACATATCAGATGTTTGCCAACTGAGCATGCATGGCGTATTGCAGTTCACTGTCACCTCAGCTCCTAAGAAACCGCATTTAAAATTTGTTTTTACTGTTTCTTTGGTGTTTTAACAGCAACACCAGCTTCATAAATAGTGCTCCACCCAGTCAAGCTACTTATTTTAAACATCAAACTGATGGATCAACCCCGGTCTACCTGCGAGGCCAGGCCGCAGGTACCAAAGGTTTCTGGATCCAACTTTTGACAGCGTGGGGAAAAACTGATAGCGAGCAATACCTAGCTTACTGGATTCCCAATCACCTCACCGGGCTCAGTCTTTGGGCCCATGCCAGCGGCACCAGGTTACCACATGCTAACGGTGAGCTATGTCTCTCTGTTACAATCCTAGGTCTTGGGTCCTGTCTCCGACCCTCTCCTGTCCTGTCCAGTCCTGTCAGCGGGCTCTCCAACACCACCTAGCAGTGGGGTACGGCAGCCCAGCTACCACCAGGCTACAACTGCCCAGGCTTAGCTGGCAAAGTTCAGCCCAAAAAGTTGTCTGCCTTGACACCTAGCCCCTCTAGTTCCCACTCAACATATCATCAAAAGGCAAAAAGTTGTCAGGGCCAGCCATTGGGAATGAAGGAGCTGCTAATACTCATCCTGACAGGGTAAATGATGTTACTGATCATGTACTCCTCGATGCAGTAAAAAAATACATGATTAAGGAGGCACTGTCAACAGAAAACCTATCACAGTGAGATGATGGACAAACAATCAGACAACTTTACCAAAGTTATTAAGATGTTTATGGAATCCACTAATGAACGTTTTGATAGCTTAAACAGACACGTTCAGGAACTGAAGGACAGTATCCATTATACCCAATGTGAAGTGGATGAAATTTAATCTAAAACTTCAAAAATCTCAGGTGATCATAACACTTTGGAGAGTGGGATGTGCATTATCTGTGACAGTCTTGTCTCACTAGAATCGAAAGCTGAGTATCTGGAGAATCAGTCAAGAAGGAACAATCTCATTTTTGATGGGATTTGTGAATCTACACCTGAAAGATGGGAAGACACTGAGATTCAGACTCAAAGGATCATATCAGATAAGCTAAAACTGGATGCAGGATCTATTAACATTGAACGAGCCCACTGATTTGGAAAAATGAATGATAGAGTGGGTAGGAGCCACCTGTGACCTATCATAGTCAAGTTCTCTAAATACAAGGATAGAGAGCTGGTTTGGAAGAATCGGAAAGAGCTGAAGAAGTCTGTCCCAGGAGTGTATATTCAGGAGGACTTCTCAGAGGCGGTGAGGCAGAAAAGAAGAGAGCTTCTGCCTAAACTAAAAGAAGCTAGGGAAAAAGGGAATGTAGCTTATCTTGTATATGATCGTTTGGTACCACTTCCTCCCAGAGAGCGAAGAGACCAAAAGTGGAACACTGCCTAAATCATCTACTCCAAAAAGCACCATGAGTGAGTAAAATGTACTGATGATATGTTGTTTTAATTTGATTTTTATAGAATGAGCATGAACCTACCCCACAAAGGGCTTAAACTTGCCCACTTAAACATTTGCAGCCTGAGAAATAAAATTCATGAACTGTCCTCCATATTGCTTGAAAACAAAATTCACATTATGGCCATCAGTGAGACACACCCGGATAAATCCACTGAGGACTCTGCTGTAAACATACGGGGATGCTGTGTTTACAGAACAGATCAGGACAGATATGGAGGAGTAGCTCTGTATATCCAGGACCAAATTCCTGCTGAAGTGAGGAAAGACCTGCGTGTGACAGGTTTAGAAGCTTTATGGCTTCAACTGCACATTCTTCATGTTAAGCCTATATGGGTATGTTGCTGCTATAGACCGCATAGTGCAAATAGTGAATATCTGAATAATATTTGTCTTATGTTACACCAAACAACAGACACTAATAATGAAATATTTGTTTTTGATGATTTGAATGTAGACTGGCTATCCAGTCACTGCTACATGAAAAAGAAGCTAAGTGATGCAGCTGTTGTTTGCAATCTAATGAAGGTTGTGAATGTTCCAACAGGAGTCAAAGTGAACTGTGATGGATCAGGTTCTTCTACATGCATTGATCACCTTTATACAAACAGTGTGAGGAAGTGCAGTAAAGTGATTTTGAAACCTGTGGGCTTTAGTGACCATAATGTTATTGTAGTGGTCTATGACAGAAAAATTTCTAAACTAGGAAAAAATATCAAATTTAAGAAAATCTAAATCATTTTGTGAAGATAACTTTAAATCAGACTTGGGCAATATACACTGGGATACCATTCTGGAAGAACTGCACATAGAGAACAGGACATTGAGAAATGTGGTAAAGAAACCTTATAGAATAAGAAAAAACTGTATTATCTATGTAAATTTGAAGAGTAAAATTGTGACAGTAAAAGACTGTGGAGAACAATCAATGAAATTTTGCAGAAGAAAGGACCAGGTTCAGCCCCAGCATTTATTGAAGTTGATGGTGAATTATTAACATAGCCTCAGAAAATTGCCAACAATTTTATCAACTTCTATTTAAATGAAATTGAGGACATAAGAAACCTAATGCCATCAAAAAAGAATAATTTGTCTGTCTCCATCAAAGGCACATCTTGTCTAAAAAGGACTGCTGATTTGAGTTTAGGCCCATAACAGTAAAGGATATTGAAGAGCTTCTTTTGTCTATTAAATGTTGGACTAGATGGTTTGGATGGAAGGCTCCGCTGACTCTCAACAAAGTGTACTGCTCAGCCATTATGTCACATATTCAATCAGTGTATTGAAAGTAACACTTTCCCAAATCTGTGGAAGATTGGTAAAGTAGTTCTTCTGGTGAAAAACTCAAGCGATCCCTTTACTGGCCAAAACAGTAGGCCTATTAGCATCCTACCCATTTTAAGTAAATTATTAGAGGAGGTCATATTTAAGAAAATACAGGACTACTCTACGAGTAATGGTCTTAACTCAGATCTCCAGCATGCTTATAAGCCAGGGTATTCCACTGCCACTGCACTGGCAACTCTCTCTGATGAGTGGCTTAAACAGATTGACCAAAAATGACTAGCTGATGACGTAACTCTTCATGTGTCTGCTGAAATGAGTAAACAATGAAATTGTCTTCCTTAACAAGAAATCTAATTTCTAGTTGGGCCATTGAAAACAAGCTAAAAATTAATGCTTCACAAACAAAATATATGGTTATTGGCTTCATAAGATCTATGAAATCAGTGCACAACCTACGTCTCTCTAGCATAGTATTGCTACTGAGCAGGCAACTGAAGCTAAACTGTTGGGAGTCACTACTGATTCCATTTTATCTTGGACCCTCAGATCAAAAACACAATTGCTAAAATGAGTAGAGCCACCTCAAATATAAGAATATGTGCAAGTTTTTTAAACACTTCAGTTACCAAGCTGATCATTCAGTCACTGGTACTTTCACACCTAGACTATTGCTCCATTATCTGGTTTAGTACGTCAAAAATGGATCTTACAAAATTACAGGTAACCCAAAACAGAGCAGCTGGTCTACACTGGGATGCCAATTTAGGACCAGTGTCAGTGGGAGTCTGTCTTGACTCAAAGTTGAGGACAGAGTGGCCTGTAGCCTAATACTGTTCTGTAAAAATGTATTTACTGTACAAAAACCTCTTGGCTTGTTCTCCCAACTACAGCTAACTAGTGTTGGGCATGGTCTAAAAACTAGACAGGCTTCACAGAGTCGTTTTACAACTCCGCTGCCCAGGACCAATGCTCTTAAGAGAACTGTTGTATACAGAGCTATGGTTCTATAGGACACACTCCCTCCTTCCCTAATTGCACTGACAAACAAAGGCTGTTTTAAAAAGATGCTAAAAAAACATATTCTTAATGGAGTCAGTATTGTATATTAATTACACTTTTTTACACTAAGATTTATTTTATTATTTATGACTTTTATGCATTGTAAATAACTATGTTGTATAGTGTGTTTTAATGGAAATGTAATATGATGTAATATTTTTGCTTGGACCCCAGGAAGAATAGTCTTTGCCACGGTAAAGACTAATGGGGATCCAATAATAATAAACAAACATAAATGAACAAACATATTCCCCCTGTTTTATTCATGTTATCATAAGTTTCACTCACAGTTTTCTGAGCATATGGTGTGTCCGTACTTGTTGTATAGTATGGCACAGACCCCCCATCTTCATTCACCCCTTTCATTATAATTCAGGTCTGCAGGTGCACCTGGGTACCATATCTAGTGATTGGCAAAGCGACCGCTTCACTGATCGCTCTACATCGTGCCTCTTTCTAATCATACATGGTGCCTTGGGTAAATGATTCCACCACAGTAAGCTGCATTTTAGCATGAGTGTGTCGGTTGTAGTGGTCTTGTTTCCCTCATAATAAGTGTCAGCTCTCCCACTCAGCTGGATGCATCTGTTTTAGATGCTGGAATAAGCCTTTTGTTCAATGTGCTTTAGATAAACTTGGTAGCGTCCAGTCACTTGTTCTACGTCTGTTGCCGCAAACCCAAACCAGTTCCAAACCACTGATGATACTATTTATTTCTTGGGGAAAAATTTGTTGCTTTCAGAATTCTATGGAAGCTCCTGGGGGCAAAAGGCATCCCGCAGCAAGAGGAGAAAAAACTAGAATTCAAAATTGTTTAAAACATTCACAAAAAAAACTCAAATTCATCAATAAAATCAATATATCACCCTGGCCCATTATATACCTATTTTATTGACTGGTTGCAACTTATTAAGTGATTCAAACATAAAATTAGAGTTAACTTCCACCAGATCAATAGGGTTATGGTCATTATTAGAAGATGTGCCATGTCAAATTCAATCTAATACATGCATTTTGGCCTTGAACAGTTTCCTCTACTTTAGGGGCAGGATTTCATGCAAAAAGTGGATGTTAAAAGGTTACAATGGACCAAGTTTGTTTGTCAGTCTTTAGTTCTTACACTCATAACACTAGCTCCTGCCACTGGATACTATAGGATGCAGCACAAACACACAAAGCCAGATGGACTTTCTGGCAGTTTCTACCTTGTCTCCATCCACGAAGGTCTGCCCGTCACTGGCTCTCCTCCAGGAAATGTCAGGCAGAGGCTCGCCCTCAGCCACACAGGAGATCATGGCAGCGCTGCCCTCCACTGCTGTCACGTTTTTCAGCTGGGTGATATGGGGCTGGAC
>JAPTGZ010000013.1:1712090-1729264 GCA_029814645.1 Fowleria isostigma
TAATAATAATAATAATAATAATAATAATAATAATAATAATAATAATAATAATAATAATAATAATAATAATAATAAACCTGTACTGGAGCAAGAAAAGCTGACATTGGGTGAGTAGATTTCTGACAAAAACACTGAGGTTAAATCCTGCGTACTATTAAAACTTTGGATAATTTGCATACAGACATATATCTGAAACTGCACAGTTATCATCTGTCAGTGCCTATTTTCCAATTCTTTCTTGAAATTTTAGTTCTATTTATGAGACTCCTCAGGAACACTTTTATTTTTCTTCCTTTTTCGTGTAAAAACATCTTTTCTTTTCAGTTTCATGTCCCTCTCACAGTATGCCCCTAACAGCCTCGTTTTGGGTTGAATCGCTTCAATTCTTGGGCAAAAGCACAACTGTACTTATGTAGTTTTATGAGGTGTTACCTGTCAACCAAGCACCTCCAATTTATGATTGCTTAAGTTAAATCATTCAGAACGTGTGGGTGAGATTGTTTGGTGTATCTGGAGTCCATTCTCTGTGAATGTCAGTGTTGATGCATGAAGCTCAATGTCAACAAGAAGCAAATACTGTGTAAAAAACTATTTAAAGACCAGGTTTAACTTTAGTCCTTGTTAGAAAGGATGAGTGACTCAAAAAAGGCTCAATTAGAAAGTTGATGTAAATTGATAAAACTGGTTGCATTCTTTTAGTACGATTCACAAACCATCCCTAAGAAATGTACCACATGCTGTTACATCATTAAAATCAGATTTTCCTGGTTTGCTCCTGTGGTGAAAGACAACGTAGCCCACCCAGGAGTACATAAAATCTCTCTTGTTGGGACTGAAAGTTAGAGAAAGAGATAAATGAGCCTCACAAAGCTAAGGATGCTTCCTGCTGTGTGGTGTCTTCAGATTTTGTTTGCAAAGTGATGCATGGGCTTCACTTTTTGTGGCGTGAACCACTTTGCTTACAAACTACAACACAGGCACTTGAATTCTCATTATATCTGCATCAGTCATGGCGCCTGCGTCACATAAAATACGGCAAAAATGTGTTCATTTCACCCTACTCAGTCTAAGTGCATATTTCACAGGATAATGAAGCTTTACAATGTTGCAATCATCAGGTTAAATGTTAGAATATGAACCCTCTCTGTCAGGATGATAAATATGTAAATACAGGTAGCTGCTTGTTTGTTGATGTACATATTGCGACTCATTTAACACCACTTAATTTAGACTGTTCTCCTTGTGTGGCTACTCTTCGTGAAGGACCAACTTGTGCAAAGCAAAAAATAAAATCTACAAGTTCACTGGCAACCCATTTTATTGTAAAGGGGTCATATTTTACTAAACCCACTTTGATTAGTCTTTGATACATTTATTAGTGTATTTGGTCTTTATATTCATTTTGGCAAAAATCAAAAAGATTTCTACAACTCATTTTAATTCCTCATTAATTTGTTACGTCTATAACTAGTTATGTCACAACATTTGCACATATAAGGTCCAGACTTCCGGCGGATATGTCTCCGAGTATGTGGCTAAAGGGGACAGAGCAGCATGGTCAACAACCTGGAGGGGCGAGGTGTGAAGTGTTCCGCTTGTATTTAAAGGGCCAGCGCTCAAAACCACCTCTCTGGTGTCATTACTCAAAAATAGGATTGATAAAGAATTCAGACCCAAGTATAGCATTTACAATTTCTGTAAACCACATGGAAATGGTTTAAAGAGCATAATTTTATTTAAAAAAAGAAAAATATCCCTCCTTTAAATAACGAAACTGAAGGCTTTAAAATTAAGTATAACACACATTTGGATCTATAAATATATATGACCTTAAGCACAAGTTCCACTAACATTTATTTAGAGATGATTTTCCATGCTTTACACAAATATTGAACCTTAGACATTCTGTTAAGTGCAAAAACGTATCATTAAAGGGTTCTGCCACACAAAACTGTTTTGACTTGTATTTTCATTTATTTTTTAACATGTTTGGTTCATAAGTGTTTGCGTTATGTGGTGAATGTGAGTATGAACCACTACCGCCTCTGTCTGCTATTGACACTGAAAAGAAATAAGTGGAGAAATCAGGTCACTTAGAAAAGCTGCTCGGTGTGACATATTACTGGTTGAACTCATTACTATTCATAAGCTCGCTCTGGTGAGACCACGCCCACAGAGTTCATCTGGCTCAGTCAGAGTTTTTGTACACAACAAGGATGGCTGAACGTCAACATTCTTGTGCACTATGCTCCGACAGAAGTCCTACAATGGAGAGGTTTCACAGTACGGTTGGTGTTTGTTATGAGATGTGTCTGAATGTGCAGATATTTCAGTTCACGTGTGCAGTGATGGACGTGTGAATGTGTGCATACAGTCGATGCGTGTGTGGCTGTGAATGTTGGCGGTTCATACATGCATGAGTATGTGCTGAAGGTTGCAAATAGTTTAGGTTAGGCTGGAATAAGTCCAGTTAACTGGGGTGTATAGTCC
Source organism: Fowleria isostigma (assembly GCA_029814645.1). Taxonomy (NCBI): domain Eukaryota; kingdom Metazoa; phylum Chordata; class Actinopteri; order Kurtiformes; family Apogonidae; genus Fowleria; species Fowleria isostigma. Next base: position 1,714,581 of record JAPTGZ010000013.1, read on the forward strand.
AAGAATAAAGGCCCTCTTCAGTCCAAACCCAGCACTTGTATCCCTATCCTCTGACCGACATGGAATTTTTGGGAGTTAATCCCAGAGGAGAAGCATGTTCAGCTCTGGGGGAAAACAGACTTCTCCCCTGCGTCCCCAACTACAGTTAAGAAACCAAAGGAGGACTGGTTAACATGTTGAATCCTGGAGCAGTATCATCACGGTAGTCTACGACCAGTGCTCAGACCAGAAGTACAACAAGGAAGTGCTATGTACATATACTAGCTGTTAGCCAGCAGATTAGCATTTGTTGAATATTCATAAAAACTGGTGCAAATCGAGCTGAGTTTTCCAGCAGACTGTCCATACCACGGTAAAATGGGTGGAAACTTAGTAACCAGGACATTTTTTCCACAAAAAATGTTAGAGTCCATAATCGGACTTGAAATATAAGCACAAAAGTAATGACAAATGTGTGGCAGGGCACCTATCATGTTAGTGATTAGAAGTGCTTCAGTTGGTACTTTGTGATCACAGCATAAACTTCTTGGAGATCACCAATTTGGACCATACATTTTAGGAATAAACCCTGCTGCAAGACTTTCACTCTGCCATAAAGGCTGTAACACAATGAAAACGCTGAAACTACTTAGAATAAAAGTGTAGGATAGGTATGTAATTAACATATTTTTCAGACCGTGTCACACCAGAGAATGAGTTGCACCAGTCAAAAAATGGATCATGAAGAAGAAAAAAATATATGTAAGTCACACCAGAGTATAAGTCGCACCCATAGGTGTATGTTTGTTCAGTTTATTAGATCCTTTGTCTGCCTCAGAACTGTGTTTATATTACAGATGCAGAATTTAGTCAGTTGAATCTAGCTGTATCTAGTGTTGATGAGACGTGTGATTCTTGTATCATAAAAATTAGCCCCGAAATAATAACGTGCTAATGCTAATGGGGCTGGAACAGTGACAGGTGGCTGCTGATGTTTGTTAGCTCTTAAACTGTACAGCTTAGATGGGGAGATAGATGTCTTTATTCACCCCCAAATGGGTAAATGAAAATGCCATGGATTCATAACACAAATACAAAAAACACAACATCATTCTGGACTCTGATACAGACCCTTGGAACAACAACAACAGTCCAAGAGCAATTTCAAATAAAAAGTTCATTATAAAAATAAACAACAGGTACAAAAGAGTTCCTCAGACGTTCAGCAGAGCACCGGGGCATCACCATTCACTCACCAACTAAATAAAGTTAGCATTATGATCCTAGCAGCTAGCAGCCGATAAGCCTTGGTTTATTGGTTAGCTGTGCAGCTCATTGAGTCCCTGATCTCTGGCGTGTCAACCAGTCCCATGGGAGGATTCATCAGTGGGGAACAGATCTCACCAGGGGGCCCTGGAGGTGTTTTTGTGTCTTTGTTTACCGCACAACTAACCGAAGAGCCGAGGCTGTCTGCAGACATTAGCATAGCGTTGCTATAAGATTAGCCACAGAGCTAAAGAGCAGCTGTGGTTATGTGATGTCCTCTGTGACGTCAAAACAAATGTCTGAAACTTCAATGTTCAGATAAAGTTTTCCATTCCGATGTGCCCCAGTGCGCAATCACTATTTTTTTGCCTTCATTATGACAGTGAATAGTCCTCCGGGGGAAGTCCGCAGAAAAAAAACACCAACTAAGAAGAATCAAACTACCGAAGAACAAACTGGTGCAGCAGATACCAGTAGTTGTTACAAGCCTAGCACGCCCTCTGGTGGTAGGTAATGTTTACTCCTTGGTCATGTTGGTCAGCGTGAAAATCACATTTAAGAACATGTGAAATTATATATTTTAACATGTATAAGTCGCACCGGAGTATGAGTCGCAGGATGAGCCAAACCATGAAATAAAGTATGATTTAGAGTCCAAAAAAATGCAGTATGTTCATTATAGACCTAAGTATATTTTAAGCCAGCCATACTTTATTCCTATTTTAACCTCTTCATGAAGCTACTTATAGCCATTTTTCAAGGTGTACTTTGATTTTTAAATGTGTTTCCCTTTAGCTCCTTTAAGGCACATTGATTTTCATCCGTTTCAGTACAACATGAAAAACTTACAGAAACCTGAGGCCAGACTCAAGACAGCAATCGATTCATGTGAACACACAGTTGGACATGTTCTGTCAACCATGTCTCTGATTATCTGGAATTAATCTATGAACAAACTCCAAACTAGCTGATAAACTGTAATAAATTACTTAAAGAAATTTCAAGTTTGTTCAAGTTGATTTTTCCTCTGTGGCAAAATTAATAGGTGACTCAGAAGCAGAAAAAGCACATTCAAAACTCAAATGCTGTTTTGTGCTTTAGGAAACTGTCAGTAGTAATGTAATATATAACTATTTTGTACTAAATGGACCAAAACATAGATATTTAGTGACTATAACGGCTTCAACTTCACTATAATGCAAATAAAGTGTTATCAATAGATGCTTAGGTGCAAACAGCTTGTCATGATTGGGTGGGTGAGTGGGTGCAGGCTAATTATTTAATGTCGAGCTGTGGAGTGGATAGCGGTGTGTCAAATGCTCTTCAGGTGAAAATTTTCACACTGTTGCTATGTGACATGTGATATTATTGTGTGGTTGCTGAGGGCAATGTGCGAGGGTGGACTACAAATTTATCAGCTGGGGTGTCAAAGAGTATCTACTTAATTTGTATCCACACTAATGCAACAGTATGGGCTGTTTCCTTTTAATCTATATTAAAGGTACAATATTGAGAGAATATTTTAGAGACCACTCTTAGGTGTAATGTTAGTACAGTACAGACAAGATAGAACCAGGGCGGCAAGTCATGAAGTACAAATGCTTGGTTACCTTAAAGTTATATCTACTGATCTGACATGTTACACAGCACTTACAACCCGCCTCCCTTTAAAGTCCCGCCTACTCCCTGAGCTCTGACACTCCCCTCCTCCCCTCACACACACGGTAGGAAGCAGAGGTAGAGACGGAGGTGATGTTTGTTTACCCTTCGCTCATCATCCATCTGCTGTGGTGCCTGGATTTTCTCAATACCAAGAACACAGAGTATGGTCTTGGCAAGAACGGTCCCAGAAAACAGACTTCCTAAGAATCTCTGTGTAATTGTACTGGTGAACTTTAACCCTGTCTCTGCTGGATTTACACTATTGGCTCCAACGTGTTTCTTAAATCACCACAATGTCACTCGATTTGATTTCACAAGTATTTACATTTGATTTATACATTTTGTATATTTTTCAAAACTGTTCAGTTGGGCACAGTTGGCCGCCCGGAGCCCTGGCATCAGAACCCCGGCTCTGTTTGTTCCCCTCAGTTGTTGTTTCTGTTCATTAATCTGTTCTTCCCTTCTCCACCGTGCATTTGAGTTCTACCCATTCACATTCCTTCACAGGAGCAGCGCCAGTGAGACGACAGATTTAGAGGCATCGGAATCTGATTGGGACGTGGCTACGGATGACTGACAAACAGGAAGCTTGGCCAATTATTTTATTCAGACCAAATAAAGTAACTGGTCAGACTTTTATCAGAAATACATAAGAATTTAAATTTTTTGAGTTTCCAATCCTGCTGGATTCCTTTTACATTTTAGTTTGCCACATGCTTATTAGGAGCAATTTAAGTAAGAAAAGTAAAGTAAAAATGCCAGATTGTACAGTATAGCTTTAAGTGGAAATTTTGGTTATCTATACTTTACTGAAGTAATTATTTTTCAGCTGACTTTTTACTTCTACTCCTTAGATTTAAAAAAAAAAGCCTCCTTATTCCTTTTTAATTAGTTGTTTTCATTCTTGTCATTGTTCAAATAAATAAAACTATCCAGATAAATGGTGCTATCTGGATAGAGTGAATTTGACTGTAGTTGGATGAGAAGTATAAATATATACCATTCTGACACACTCTTGGTTTGTACACGTTCCAACGCACCTGACCTTTTGCACCATTCCAATGCTTATATTCATCATATTATAGTCACCATATCTTCCACTCCATGAAACACATGTTAATGCTCAGTAGGACATATATATGCTTCTTTAACACATTTGCACTGGATTCAAATGTGTCCATTTTCAATGGGCATGTATGTGGCTGGAACAGGTAGACTAGTGCATCCAAAATGTTTCAACATTAACATTTTAACATAACATTATTGTCATTATGGCCTTTAGAAAAATGTTTTTGGGAAGGTGGGGTAGTGCACCATAGGCCCTTGTGGCACCACCTAAGCTTTAGTCCTAATGGCTTTTTTTTCTGCCTTACATTTACTTTTTTACTTTAAGTAGTTTTAAAACCAGTCCTTTTATATTTTTACTTGAGTAAAAGCTTGAGTTGATACTTCAACTTCTACAGAAGTCTGTTTAAACCCTAGTATTTATACTGAGGAATGAATGGAAACACCTCTGGACAGAACATAATAAGATTCAGTTTCAATCATTAGGCCAGAGATTGAATGCATAGTAAATATCAAATGACTGATGGATATGGAATGATTAAGTGCGATTAAGTGAGTTATATTTCATTTTCATAACAGGTTACTCTGTGATATTGAGGGGATCATGAGCAAAATATTTCCCATAAAGAGAGAGAGAGATAAATGGTCTTTTAATAAATGGCAAAAATACAAACACAGAAGAACTTACTGTTTCAGAAATAATAAGTACTGTGTTGATGAACACAAAGTCCTCTATGTGCACAGCTGCAGTCAAGAACATTACTTTAGTCCACAGACACTGGTGTTTTTAATGTCTCCCCAAGGAGGATGGACTCTGTAGTGAAGGAGGAGTGAAACTTAAAGTGTGCGTCCCTGTTTGTTTGAATCTCCTGTCAAGAACAACGTAAGAGATGTTCTCTTTTTCAAAATGTTCCACTTTTAATGTTGGTTTCAGTTGAGCTGCTCTTTAAGGTGTTCTGACACCAGCCGCCTTTAGTTAGTTTTAGTCAAGCTCTAGTTTGTTTTGACTCACATTGTGGAACATTTAGAAGGTGTGAACACAGTGTATATATTTGCTGGTTTTAATGAAGTCTGGAGCCATTCATTTTGTGGTGGGAACACTATCCAACCCAACCTCTGGGTGAAAAGGCAGGTAACAGAATGAACTGAGGTCCCGAGCCAGTGTGTCACTCACATAAGTGTTAGTCCAGGACCTTATTCCTAATCCCAAATATTAGATCAATAAATGTGAATGTTAATGTTCTCACCAGGTTTATAGCGATACATTTTGGTTCATGTGGTCTTTTGAACTGTATGAAAAAACACCAAACAGAAGAAGCACTCCAATTTCACAAACTCACTGATTCAGACAAGATCAAATGGACAGTAGGTGTGAACCAAGGTTATAATAGTTTTGGGTTTTTAAACACAGTTTAGTTTTATTTAGTTTTGACTTTGTATTCTCTAATTCATTCATTCATTTTCTGAACCCGCTTTATCCTCACTAGGGTCAGTTAGTTTTAATTCATTTTTAGTGCAGGTTTGCTAGTTTTTATTAGTTCACATTTTTTTTCTCAATGCTTAGTTTTAGTTTTTTCATATATTTTATCGTCCTCAACATCATATTCATACAAATCTCATACAGGACTCTGCTGCTTTCAACCCATCTTTAGTCTCCACGTTTCAAGGTAGAGATGGAGCGAGAAGATGACTCTAAACCCCAAGTGTGGTTTAGAGGTGCGGCCAGCTATAATTTCTCAAATGAAATAAATCGATTTCATATCAATCTGATATTGACAAAGAGGAAACAAAGGGAATTTTATCCGTAATTTTTATGTTTTAGTTAGTTTTGTACGCACACAGTACATTTTCAGTTAGTTATCATGTTTTATTTTAATAATGGCATCTATTTATTTCAGTTAATGAAATGTTTTTTTCAATTCTGGTTTTCCTCATGTCATTATTTTTTATTAACAATAATGACCTTGGTTTGGACAGAACCTCTTTTCCCTTTTTGTAGTAGTTTTCGGTTGGGAAAAAAGACAAAATACTTTAAGACTAAAAAAAAAAAAAACTCAACCAGACAAACAAAGAAAAAAACATCTAGTGAACCATTTTGACAACTGCATCTATATATTTGGTGTGATTGTATGTGTTAGGGATGTACCATACCTGTGCCAGGTGACCACTGGGTCAGGGGATCCATGGGTGATGCAGGTAAAGGTGACTGATTCCTGATAATCAGCTGTAGCGTTGAAGGACTGCTGGAGCACTGATAACTCTGGAGGCACTGTAGACACAGAGTGGAAAATGACACAATCACACAAGAGCAAGACCAAATCATGAGAGAAAATAGGGTTAAACTGGACAAAAAAGCCAAATCTGACGGCAGATTGAAAGGCATTAAAAGTGGAATAAACTGCCCTGCGAGTGGCCTGTTTGCTCTCAGTGAAAATGCTACTTGTGCTATAATCCCATGGGGATTTTAAATAACACTGTGACCCAGCTTTGGTAAAAGAGAGCCCAGCACATTGATGTGAAACCATAATACTATTGTGTGATGCCGAAATGCTCTAAATCCATATAAACAATGGCAAGGCGGAAAATATGCTGTAACATCAAGAACAACTGTACCATCAATGAAAACCAGAGCTTTTCTCTTGGGAATAAACTATTTAAACCTTGTCATGTGCTGGAGATGGAGCTATTGTTAAAACAGTGGTGCTTGATTCTTGGCATCATAAGAGCAGTGGTTTAACATGTGAAGTCAGAATGTGTTTCCTGAGATATGTGTATATTTTTAGTACTGCATTTAAGAACTGAACTGAAAATATGGGTGTTTGACACCACTTGAATTTGCTTCAATGCTTAAGCTCATGTAATAGATGTGACAAAAATCCAAGATTTTCCGCATCTCTTCTAAATACTCATTGGTTACAAATGCATATGGAATCATGCTCAAACATGCTGTACATGTCAAATCCCATTCAACATCAATAAAAGTGAATGTTAAACACTTAAAGCTGTAATGCTTTTTTTGGAGTCATTGAAGGGGGTAGAATACATGATTGACATATGTAATGCTTAACACACAAACTCAGATAAGTGTCTTCTTTCATCCATAGTGGCATGACATCGGATCACATTTATCCATCTTTATATTAAATCTTTTCATTTGGACTGAGAGGAGAGAGCTATGGAGGCATTTTAAATTCTGTCATTTTTCTAGATTAAGCTCCTGCAAATTCAGTTGTATATTTGTGTACATATGCAGTGTGAAGAATGACTGAAAATATTTTTTCTTTGGAAGACTAACTATATGCCACCTAGATTTTTATCATGTTTATAAGCAGAGTGTGAATTACCCCTCCATAATTGGGGGCAGTCCCTTCACTTCTTCTATGACAATCATCGTCCATTACCACATCAATACGAAGAGCCACACTTGCCACCAAGTTTAGCCTAGTATTAAAGTGTAAGATAAGTGAGGCATACACACACTCAAGGTCAAGACAAGAAACAAATGAGAATCAGCAGGCTGCATAATCTACCACCCAAACAGTTAGGAGTTTAATGCATTTAAATACAATAGAAATGACTAGTAAAAGTAATACATCAACAAACAGCCTACATCCTACTTCATGAAATAGGGATATTTTGACATTAAATTTTAAGGTTTTAATAGTTAACATATTTATAACTAAAGAACTTGAACCATAGATTATGAATGTTTAGATAGAATCTTGGTAAAATGGGGTTATTGCCTCAGCTGTGATAAATGAAATAGATGGAAACAATGTAATATTCACAACAGTTCAGAATTGTAGTGATGGGCAATAATACAAAGAGGGTTTATTTCAAAAGATAAGCAAAGAAGTACTCAGTTTTTCTTCACTTTAAAAAAAATAATAAATTAACTGATTATAGTTTGTATATGCATATTTATTCAATCTTTGACAATGTATCCTGTCTATAAAAAAAAGCCTGTTGTATTTATAGCTACTGCCTGCTGAGCCAACTGCATAGAAATTTCATTTTTGATGTAAAAATCCAAACTGACAAATAAAGTCTCAATTAATATGGATTATGAAGATGAATGAACATCTTTTATTCTGTATGAATTGAATTTTGAACTAGTTGCTGTCAAATGTAAACTTTTACAATACTGTCACTAATTGGACTATTATTATATTAATTATTCACCATAAAATGAGAATTTTATACCTTATCATGCTAAGAAGTTAGCTAACATTAAGATGGACTGAACCAACCTCAGTAGAACAATGTTAAGTAACTGAACTTATAAAGATGTCAGCTTGTATCCAGAAACAAACAAAACACTAAAATAAGGTGGTAAAATGATACACTTCCAAAAAGCTAGATGTCTGCTAGCAACTTACATTTACCAATCCATGTCTGTATCATGACAGGTGAACCGAATTTAGCACCTCAGTTGCTTTAGGCGCCACCATGGTTAAAGTGGAACGGTCCTCAATAGGGGTGTATGAAACCATTTTATATTAAACTGTTCCTACACAAAAAATGGCAGTGGACTTGTATTGTATTATTATTTTCTTTTTTATTTATTTTTTCCCCCCTACAAAATCAGAATAATTACCCAAACTCCCCAAAACTGGTATTTTTGTCTCTTTAGGGGTGGTCTAGATCTTCATTAAGGTGTACAGAGCCCCGCAGTAACATCCATTATTCGGACTATACTGATAAGAGAGAATAAAAGTTAAGGCACAAAAAACTACATATTTTATTAGAAAAAAACAAAAACTAAAAACTAAAAAAATAAAACCTGTAGGATACCAACATATTCCTTGTTCTGCAAAAATACAAGTTGCATCCATGAAAGTCATTGCATACAAACAGAGATTTACTGATAAAATACTCTTGCGTCATCCCTTTATGATTTATGGTGTTAAACATATGTGAACACAGAACGGGAAAGACTAGGTGGTTTAACAGAGGCTAAGACTTGGTCAAAAAGGTTCAAAATGAGACACTGATCTCCAGTCCTCGACACGAGGGTGAAATAATGATCAGTACTGTTAAAATGATTTAATATTTGCCATCTTCTTAAGAAAAGCCAGAGTGAATTGCACAAATATTCGTCTTGCATTAAATCGCATTTGCTTTCATCAAATCATGTCAAGTTCCACTGCATCACAACAAGGTTGGGATCATATTGGACAGCTGGAGGAGTTGCTTTATATTTATTTTCCCTGTATCAGATTGTGGGTATGTGACAGAGCATGTTCCTAATGCAGATAAACAACTGTGTAAACCGGTCTCTTAAAAAACCTGTACGGCTTGTTAGTTTTTGATGAAGAGTGGGATCAATAAACAGCAGTGATTTTGACGACTTTATCAGGAGTATATGGCGAGTGCTGTCAGAGAGTGAAGAATGCTGCTGCCATCCAATCAGCTGAGGACTGTCAGCTTGTCAGGGAGGAGAACATGCCTACTCTTTTCTCCGTCTGCTTTCTGTGGTGACAAGGGAATGACAGCTTTATGGCACAAGCATGTTTATAAGGTGTCTCAGGCCACCTCTAAAGCCTGTACACACTCTATGCTTGTGCTTCCACCACAACGACTCTGATGCAGCCATTTCCCATTGTGATTATGCATGTTTACAACAGCTGATTGGAGCACTGGAATGTTCACTCCCTCCGTTTGCTATAATAAAAAAGGGACAATGACACTTGCAAACAGGCAGGAGTCAAAAAGGTGCACCTCCTAATCACCTGAGGCCACTGTAACAACAGGTGTCCCTGCTGCAAGCAATGTCTAATCAGCATGAGGAAGAAAAAATATTGGTTGGTCCACTTCTAGAACTATGGTATTAATAAAATAAGACAAAATAAACAGAAACATACCAAGTCTCTTTTTAGTAGGACAAAAAAACAAAAACAAAACAGCTATACAGCAGAATGCCTCTCCTTTATTTCTAAGCTATAATACTTTCACATTGCATAATTATGGAGATAATGAAGCTGAGCAGATTAACACTAGGTCTACTTTAAATGTAAATGCCTGTGATCATTATGTAGATAGCACATTCACATAAGAGATGCATGTTAACATTCGTTCTGTTTGAAAAAATATGAATTTAACAAGACAATGGATCAGAAAAAATCTGTAACACACTGAAGAAAGCAGTACAGTTTTTGGTGTCATTGAAGTCTCAGTCAAACACTACACATCTCTGGACACAATTAACATTACACTGCAGATGTCCAGACCTTAACCTGGTTGAAAAACACTGGAATGTGATCAAGAAGAAGATGGATGGTCAAAAGCCTCCAAACAAAGCTAGGGGTACAGCCAAGAGTGGCATAAAACAGCAGCAGCAATGTTAAAGACTGACACAGTGTATGCTACCATGCATGTTATCAAAAATCCAAATACTGATTTCTGAACCCTTAAGTTGAAACATTAGGATTGCGTTGCTCAGATATGAATATAAAATGTTTTTTCTTTGGGTTATTTGAGTTCTGAAAATAATATATTATGAACCAAAATGTTAATGTTAAATGAACCCATAAAGGGCCAAACAGCCACTGGCAACCACAAGCATCTACCAATCTAGAATGTATAGTAACTTCTGAACCACTAATCCTATCAATACATGTAAGGAATTGGTGTAAAAAAAAGTTTGTCATCTGTTCATGGTCATCAGATATGACCCATTTGGATGTTCAGAGGCTCTAGAGTTCTACGACATTGATTTACCAGTAAAACCCATGGAGTTGGATCAATGACACTGAATGGAGACACTTGGCTTTATGTTGTATTATTGATATCTTTGCTGAAAAAGCCACTTTTTTCTTGAGTTTTCTCTGTTTCTGACATAATAACCCTTGACTTTTGTCTGAGCTTCTATGAACATCTACATGATCAGTGAATTAAATATGGAAAAATACATGATTTTGTCTGAAAAAAATACAAAATACAGAGGATAATCATATAATAAATATTGATCAATCACTTTGAAAAGTTAAATGTAGAGGAAAAATATTTTGGAACTGCTACAAAAGTAATGTCCAGAGTGTACCCCGCCTTCACCCTTAAGTAGCTGGGATAGGCTCCATGCGACCCCCGTGACCCTAGTGAGGATAAAGCGGGTTCAGAAAATGAAAGAATGAATGAATGCTACAAAAGTAGCACTGGGTCTATATGGGTTAATATTGTGTATGTTATGTTGTAACCATCACAGGCACAAACTGCAGCAGTATTGATACAAAAGCTCTGCAAACTTCATATCCTTAATATAATCAAAATGAGGATACACCTCATAACCAATGTTTATTGAAACATTTAAGTAATTTCCTTAAAAAATGTGAACTTAAATGATAGTAATTTTTCTTTATAGTGCAAGAGAAATGTTTTGCCACTGTTTAACTGCTCAACATGCATTACATAATGAACCCATTTGAATATTCAAATCTGCTATTTTAACTGACATTTAACCTTCACTAGTATTTCAATGTGACCATCTGCCATATTTGCAACCTATTAATAGCCTATTTATAAACTAGAGCTGCTCCATTATTGCTGTCATTATGTGAAATAAATATAATCATAATTTAAAGATGCAATTTAATGTATGCAGAGGGATATTTTGAAATTGTGCAAAAAGAGATACTGTGCAAAAAAATATGAACTCTAAAACACACTACTTTATTGTATTGTACGTTTGTCATTTTTTTAGAGGTTTTCGTGTATATGTTTGAGCGCAACTGTAACTTAAAATTTTTAATTTTCCTTCACAACCAAGCAAATAGACAAATTATAAATTACAGTATTGTCCACAATAATCACACTATAACTTAATTTCTTAAAAATGAATTTTACATACTATGGATTTGATTTTTTTTTTTCCCCAGCTTTGCATATTTTAAGAGGAAAATTAACCTCTAGAAAATGTCAGAGCTTAGGATCACATTGCTAGCTTTTAGCGTCGATCAAAACCCATGTCCTGGCTCATTGATTTTTTTTTTTTTTCAGTGTCACCATTGAGTGTCTTCTGGTTTTAATCTCACCTAATTGCACAGCTAATGCTCAGGCCATTTCCCTGTCAACAAAGCCCATACAAAATAGCTGGTTCACACAACAAACACTAGATATGTTGTTTCTGTGATTTTCCAGGCTGAGGATAAATTGCTTTTGAGCTGATCTTATCACTCTTTACAGACCATGTCAAATAAAGATCAATGATAGATTTAAGCATAATAACACATACAAAAATCTACAACTGAAAATAAAAGGTGGTTTGTGTTTGGTCTTAAAAGCTTGCTTTCTACAAACATACTTGTGAAACAGATGCTGTTTGAAATACATGCTACTGTAACTGGTAGCTGCAGTGATATTTTTTCACATCATGTGCTTTTCTCATCTTAAAAAAAGGCCATTTTGTGGGAAATTGAAGGGTAACCATTTCAAAATTATGAACTGACTGCATTTAGCGTATGTTCCTGAAAGGTAATGAATTGAATTTGCCTTCCAGGTGATGTCATCTAGGGGACATTTGTTCCGTGTTGGTCTAAAATAAAAAACAAGGGTGAACATTTAAAACTACATATGTGGCTCATCGTCTCATTAAAATGCTGTTGAGACAAAATAGTTTTGCCGGAGTCAGAGAAAAAAAAAAACAATTCAACATTCTCTGGATAATGAATAGAGAATTATAATGAAAACAAAACATCATCGTAGATGCCTAATGAACCAAACACTGCAGTGTATTGTAGTGTTCCTTAAAAGATCAATTACACTAACAGCAAGAGTGAGCATTAAAGTGTAAGTAAAAAGGCCTTTACGGTACATCTAGAGTCCACTGTGTCTGATCATATATGACTGCTGTCTCAAAGCATCTATTTATCTTCCATTTAATGCTATGCATGAAAAATGTGATTTTTTTTTCATTTTTTCTGTACAAACACACATGCACAGTCTAACACACATCAAGGTGCAGAGAGCTTTTCAGGGATAAAAACAGCCTAAGCAATAATCAAACACCGTGAGTCCTTTCCAATAGCACTGATTCAGAGACTGAGAGGAGCAAGCATCTGCCTGACATGATAACCATTGATTTCCACGCCAATACATCTCCATTCTCCAGTGTCCCTCTCTTCCTATGCAATATACTCCCACATCAGTGAGCCATGCTGAAACAGGCCTGTTAATGAGACACACTGCCAAGCAGAAAGACTTCAAAAGAGCATATCAGCAACAGGCTTTAAGCGTCCAAAAAGAATCTGCCAAGCTTTATGAATTCTTCATGTATTAGTCATATCCTTGAAACTTCAGAGGCTCGTTGGAGATAATGTGAGGTTTACAGACATCCCCACAAGCATAAGCGTACACTACAAACATACTTCTAGATACAAACTTGCCTGGACACTTTTAAATGAATTCATGACTTCTTTTCAGCACTAAATGAGGTGAACATTTACCATGTGTGGGGACTTGAAAAACGTTTTTGCAAAATGTCACAACCTTATTACACCCACTAGAAATTCAGAAGATCACAAAGGTGCTTAATTAGGATCTATGTTGTCTTTAACAAGACAAAATCAAACCGGCTCCTCTGTAATTAGGCATACATTGTAAAGCATCAAACACGGCTTTACAGTCCCTTCCTGAAAATCCTTACTGTTATGATTGATTTCACTGCATAATAATTTGAGGAATCTTGAAGGACACAGGCAGTGATTTAAGCTGACAGCTGAAAAGCGGTAAATTGCGGGTATGGAGGGTGGTTGAGTGAACCCACAATTAAGAGGATGAGTCTGTGGTAAAAGCATGGGAAATCAGGAAGTTCTAATTTGCATCACCACCCATTGCCATAGAAACAAAGTGTAGCTACAGTGGTCTGCAAAGGGAGAACCGTGGATATCCGGCCTGATGAGTAGTCATCAGACATGATTTCACTACAAAAAGAGCTACAGTCGAAATCTAAACTAGGAAGATATATTCACGGAAAAAATTATTAGACCATCCAAAGTCATCAAAAATAATGGTTATGCAATCAAGTACTAACTCCTGTGTGTATCATGTGACTAAAACAGAAAAGAAAACATGGAAATTCTAAAAGCACTGTTTTAGTTAGTACAATGTCATAGATATTGATGTACGAATTTATGTGATTTTGGTTATTATCAAGAAAACCATGGAAAATGGATAGATAGGTTCTGAAATTAAACTCTTATGAGACATTTTGTTGTTGTCTTTATATTTGTCCAAACAAGTATACCTTTATTTGTACCAGGCATTAAAATGAACAAGATGAAGAAAACATAGGATGGTCTAATCATTTTTGCCTGAGTGTATGTTAGCCTTTCTTAAAGATATGACTCTATCTGATGTGATGCCACACAGAGGATGAGGAATGTGTTTGTCCGGTTAAAATATGTCACAGTTCATGGGATTCCCTTCAACATGCAGGGATGAAATATTACATTATGTCATAACGTGAAGGACAAAACTGTTCATGATAACCTGGAAAAATGGTGGATGAGTCACAGAAAGGGGACCATGGCAACCAGACAGCTGAGCTACTGAACATCATATTATAAATGTAAAAGCTTAGCCTATCCTACTTTTATTATGGTATTCAGAAAAAAATAATAGGTTAATTGGTTAATCTACATTGTCCATAGGTGTGAATGTGAGAATGGTTGTTTGTCTCTATATGTCAGCCCTGCGATGAACTGGCGAAATGTCCA
>JAPTGZ010000013.1:1737775-1750185 GCA_029814645.1 Fowleria isostigma
TGTTTGTCTCTATATGTCAGCCCTGCGATGAACTGGCGAAATGTCCAGGGGTACCCCGCCTTCGCCCTTAAGTAGCTGGGATAGCCTCCATGTGACCCTAGTGAGGATAAAGCGGGTTCAGACAATGAATGAACTGAAACATATAACCCATTGTTTTTCAATTATCATATATTAAAGTGCATGTAAATGCATCATATCTGATTACGGCAATTATCAGTTTACTCCCAGTTATTGGATTTTTATGGTCATGTAAACGAGGTTATTGTTTCTTATGATGAACATCCTGGTGACCACACACTAGAGTGTCTTTATAAAGCCTCATCATGTAAGATGAACTCATTTAGTGGGAGTTTTTTTTCTTTCCCTGCAGCCTGATTTTGGAGGTTTCCTAAATGTTATCAAATTAGAAAAAAAATATTTTTTGCATGTATGTCTATGAGTATGTGTGACAAAAAGTCTTTAATGCTGATCCAAAACACATTCTGGTGTTGATTGCTAAAAAATCATTACTGTAAACTGGAAAGACATTAGCCCACCAACCATAACTGAATGAAAACAAAAGGTAAAAGCAAGTGTGTGTATAATGGAACAAAGGACTGCAGACCTGTTCACTCAGAGGTGGAACCCTAAAAAACTGGACTTCAATTTATAACTCATGGGTTGTTGAACTAAAGGAAATTGACCCTGTCACAAGGTTAATGTGGATGTTTTTATTTGTGTTATGTGTACTATTGTACACTATTGAAGTTGAGAAAAAATACTTATGTGTATTTTTAAAATTTATTATTATGTACTAGGGGTTTAGCAAAATTTTGTGGCACAAAATTTAGCTGAATTAAAAAAAAAAAGATGAAATACAATTCAAAGACCCATGATTTTTGACGTCATTTTCGGCATTTTCACTTCACCTGAAAATGAAGGAAGACGAGAAAACAGTGGACGCTAGGTCTGCCCTGCACGGGACAACCTACCCTTATAGACCATGTGTTTGCGTTGGCGCTTACTGCTTGACGGAGCACCGAGTGTGTGGGCCTTATAATTCACCAATGTTTAAGTCGCCCACTGTCTCATCTGTGTAGTAACTATGCATGGTATGGGCTTGTCTCTCTGTCCGTCTGTCCATCTTTCTCTCACACATTTATGTATTTTATGTTTAAGAAATAAAAAAAAACCACTGAGATCAGTAAATTTAAATTTGTTTTCATTTTTTCTTTATAATATGTAGAACAAAACACACCCATAGTCATACTGTCCAACTTTACACACAAATGTGTTTTCATCACATTCTTTATCTTCATCAGGTGATTTTCTTTCATCTTTATTTTGTATTGTGACTATTTCCTATCACGAGCCCTGTATCATATTTCGTATCGTTTTGTGAGATGACTATTTTGTTACACCTTTGTGTGTTGCTTTTTTTTTTTTCTTTTCCCTGTCTGTTAATTGTTACTGTTTTTGTCTCAGGGAATGTTCAATTGCACCTTGTAAAAAATTTTAAAATACAAAAAAGTAGAAAAAAACCCACTAAAAATCACAGATTTTTTAAAGTAATTAAAATGTAGAGCTGATTTCCTATTAATAGCGACTCAGATGTTCTTTTTTTTTTTTTGTTATTTTTTTCTCCACTTATTTTATTTGCAATTTTGGTGTGTAAGTGTCATTCACATTTCACTAGTAACTTTAATTGTAACCAATATCTACTGCTGATATCCATATTTTTTCACATGTGCCATATGGGAATGTTTGATTAGATATGTTTATGTATGTAAAATGTCTTGTATATTTATATGAGCAAAACTAAATAGAAATTAAGTTTTAAAAAAAAGTGACTCAGATTCAGTGTCACGTTGGCATGTACGACTTAAAATTCAACTCACCATTGACGACCACGGCGATGTCCACAAAGTCAATTTCCCCGCGCGTCTCGACACTGGCCTCACAGCGGTACACGCCCTCGTCAGCTTTGGTTACCTTGTGGATCTGTAGGTTGTTGTTTGGCAGCACCTGGAACCTGCCTTCATGGAAGAAGATGGAGAAGACAAAGGAGGAAGATTGAGAGGAGTGAGGGGAGGGAACGACCAAAGAACAACAGCGTGTGATAGAAGAAGAGAGAAGCCAGATAAGAAAGTTAGAAAAACAGCGGGAGAAAATTGCCATCTCCACTCTTTAGTAGTTAGACTGTCAATCTTCACTTCAGCACATTTACCTGATAAAGTCCGCATAGATAAACACTCCTGCAATTACAGTTCCACACTCTCCTGCTGTGGCCACGGTGAGATTAGCCACGACTGATGAGGAAGCCTCCATCTCATTTCTCTCAAGCAAAGATATTTATACCCACGCATCGTAATTAAAGCAAAATGATTAAAAAAAAAAATTCCCTTCTTCTTCATGTTTCATCATCACCGTGCCAATGAAGATTCAAATTTCAATTAAAAAATGTGAAAGATTCAAGGGGTCACTCATTCTAATCAGTGTTCAGGCACATATTTTGTTGAGGAGGAGGATGGGGAAGCGGTGTAGAGAGTTGTAAATCAGAGAGGAGGAGAAGAGGAAATGAGGAATTGTAGTATGGCAGTTCCTTCTATTGCACCTGTCTTCTGTCACCGGTGAATATTACTGAGAGAGAATCAGTCCTCTGAGGTGCTCCCCTTCCTCTGTCTGCCTCTCTCCTCTTTTACAAATTAAGCAGACCTCCCTCCTGATATTTAACACTATCAGAGACGGCGGCGGGTGGGATCACAGCGCTCCGCTGATAAAAACGATATGCATCGGCTGCAGATCAAAAAGGACAGCGCAGGCCCGGCAACCTGAGTGGGAATTATTGTCAGTCTAAGCAGTGTGTAAATACATTTATTGGAAATAGGCTTTTTTTTAATTGTTGCAGGGTGCTGGTTTGTGCGTTATCTCATGGGATGGAGCGTCTTTGAATGTCACCATCCAACTGCTCTATAATCCATCCTCTCAGCTGCTTGTTAACATGGTTTCTATCCAAGTTATACGCCTCCTCCAGAGCTGATGGGGTTTCTATTCATAGAATTTGATATCCTTGTCTTATTGTGAAAGCAAACAAAGGAGAGAAATAGCATTTCCTAGAGAACCCTATTTTTTGGCAGAGTAGTGCGTTTTTCAATGAGAGGAAGAATGGGGCATTTTGGGACTCATAATAATCAACTAAATATTCGAGTGTATTTGGCAGGTTTACATTCAGAAATGATGCTTTTAAGTGCACTGCTTACATGAAACATTCATTATCATCAGAGTGGATTCAACACCACAGTCAGATGAAGCTAAGCAGCAAGTTACTTCATTAATTGACTTTTATTAAACCTCCTGAAAATCTGGCTCCCAGTTTTATGTTATTTTCATCTAAATTATATATTCATGAAAAGGAATTGAGAAAAAAAAAAAACTTACTATATTCATATTTTTTCATGATAATAACCTGGCAACATGATGTGGAGTTCCATCCAAATATATCTCAAATTTTAACAGAATTTCCATAAAGTCGGCAAAAGAAGATGCTAATTTATGCGCGCTTCCATCCACTACTGTCAAGTGAAAATTAAGAGCTGGTTCTTCATCATCATTATCATCATCAAGGTTTGAAATTTCCCCAGATAGATAGCATTTGTCACAATAACACACTACCTGAGCTGTTGATGAGGAGCTGGTTATGAGAGGTAATCTGTTTTTGTCAATGCTCTGAAGCTGTGGCCTACTGAATGAACTGCTGGTCTGCTCCTCCACAAGCTTTGTCTAACATTTGTTTTTGCACCTCTTGACAAGTGCTGGCATTTCATTGCTAATTTCTATCTAACATGGCATGCATGCTCATTTCTATTCTTGTTTCTCCCTAAATCCATTTTTATTCTATTTTTTTCCACCACATGTGTGTATCTTGTGACTAAAACAGATGGAAGAGAAAAGATGGAATGTCTAAAAGGACTGTTTTTGTCATTTCAGTGTCTTGATGGAAGAACTTATGTGATTTTGGTTATTCTCAAGAAAACCATGAAAAATGGATAGATATCAGCTCTGAAATATAAACTCTTATGAGCAATTTTTGTTGTTATCATTATATTTGTCCAAACAAATGTACCTTTAGTTGTACCAGGCATTAAAATGAGCAAGAAATTGAAAAAAAAAACCATAGGGTGGTCTAATAATTTTTTCTGCAACTGTATGTGTTTTGTACTTAACCAAAATAACAGTATTCATTCATTCATTCATTCATTCATGTAATTTTTTAACAACTGTGGAGCTCATGTGTGACTTCAATCCTACACAATCCAGTCCTGTCTGTAATTTGTAAAGTAAAAAAGATTCCTCTGTAAAATAGCCTACTCTATTTTATCAAACAAAACACCCTGTGATATTACTGGTTCCATGCAAAATAGTGCTGTTGACATTTCTGATTTTCTACATTTTTGTTTCAATCGTGCGTTTATTTGGTCTATTTCCTGGTCAAGGACCATGGTAGAAATAAATAGTTTTGGTTAAAAAGGTTGTGGGTAGAAATTCAGAGGCTCACGTGGCAAAATGTTAATAGGCATCTTATAAGGAATTAGAGGGGCCTAATTCCATTAAGCAAAACTTATTACAAGGATTTACATTTTTAAGTGTAACAAGTAATATCACGTCTATGTAAATGTGGAACCCAAACTTCAATGGTGATTGGACTTTTTTTAGGTTTAATATTGCGTCAAAAAGAAATGCTTCGGAGACTTTGATCAAAATTAAACTCTCGGAGTGGAATAATTACAGCTTAGCAAACTCCATCTGTGCTTTCATTTCCACCACCTATTAGATCCTGGCCTTTCAAAGAAAAGCTAGCATGCTGAGCCTTCAACAAAGGCCACTAATGACAATAGCAGGAAATAGAAAATAAAAAGAAAATTGCTAAATACCATTGTATTGTCTTCTATTTGACCTTTGTTTTGTTTGTACATGTTGTATGATCTGAAAATAATATGTACCAGCTTTTTCCTGCAGCTCCATTTATCTTTACATTGAAAATCACTTATATCTGTTAGGGTCACAGAACGTTCTGAACATGTGCTTCTTGGTAATTACCACTTCATTTCGCAAAAGCCTTTGAAAGGACCACTCTAAATAAAGGAGTTTTGCACTGAAATGATCTTCCAGTGAATGTTCTTTCCAATTTACTTCCCAAAACATGGGAAAAAGTGTGAATTAACACAGTAAACATACTCCAGTAATGAGGGCAGGTGTATGTAGAGAACTTACTGTGGGGCTCCTCTGTGATTTCTCTGTCCTGGTAGTACCACACCACCATGGGTACGGGTGAACTGATGACATCACACACCACCTCCGCTGTCTCTCCATGGCGGAACTCCTGTGGTGACTGAACATCCCGAAACGTCAGCCTCTCTGTAAGATCAAACAAGATGGAGATTGAACAGTTTTTTTTTTTTTTTTCTGTAAGCATTCAGAGCAGACAAATTATTGCAGGTCTGAACATCAAAAGGAAAATAAAAAAATAAAAAAATAAAAAAAAAACTGCTGTGCCGCTGTCCTTTTAAGTACGACAGTTTGGAGACATAATTTAATGTTCAGGGTTTGGAGAAAAGTTGTTTTAAAAAAAAAAAAAGCTTTTCTCCGATATTCTATCTAGGTTACATCCTACGGTTGAATATTTGTCTTTTTAATGTACTTCTGGGAGTTTTGTTGGAGGATGTGTTGATGCAGCTCCTCGCCAAAACTCAAAAGACATGCATACCGTAGACGCAGACATGTACGCGTGGCATTCATCCATACGATCAAAATAAGCTAAAGCTAATTCCTGCTTTGCCTGTTTTCTAGGACACACAATGAGATGCGTGCGACAAAACAGCCTGTTGGAGAGAAAAGAGCTGCATCCAATCACAACTATGAGAAAAATAAATCAATGAGTAGGGGTTTTCTATTCAGCAGCGTCTTTGTTGGCAGAATACGACAAGGACACATGCAACCTTTGATTCCCAAAATGCCGACTTCAATAATAGATTCCCGCTTGCATCAGTTAGAAACAGTGTCCTACCTTTTGACAAACATCAGGTGTTTTGACAAATTGCTTTTTTTTTTTGAAGGGACACTGTTCTTGGACCAACACTCCTTGACAAAAGGCACGTGATCCCTCCTCGAACTGTTCCGATAGCGAGCTTTTATGTGAGTCGCGGCTGGCACGGCTAGCGACGCAACCACCTGCTATCATCAGTGTGCTGTATTGTGAAGGTGTGCATAAATCAACGACAGCTCCCCTATCACTTCTTTCCCTTCGTGAGGCTTCTCAGCATTAGCATTTTGGTGTGTGATTTATGCCAGGCTGCTCCCTAAAATGAGCTTTCTCTCCCCGACTGCACCCTCTGTCTGTGAACGTGTCTGGCATTCCAGTGTCTTCATTTACTTCAAGGATGTCTTTGCATGTTTTTGTCACTCATTTCATTGCTTTCTTATCAATTTCCTCTTGCGCTCCACTTTATATTTTCCAAAATACACTACCCCGTTTGTCTCTCCTCCTTGGTTCAAACAGTTCGGTGTCACTCTCTTTGGCGTCTCCTGTTTGTATCCATCTCTTTTGTAGCAAAACTGCTCAACAAGAGAATCACTGAGGGAAACATTCCATCCCCAGCAACACTCTGCTGCACACTTGACATTGGTGAATTGAGAATATACTCACTACTGACTCTGGACTTTTTCTTCAGCTTTTTGTCTACACATCTGAGTCTAACAGCCTTATACAATATGTGGATGAGACCATTTCTCAGCTGGGATCCAGACACGATCAAGTGTTTACTGGCCAAGTTTGCTAATTTAACAAAATTGCTTTTCCAGGGTTACTGTTTTTTCATTGTTTTGTGTACGCATAAACTGGAGGGAAATGAGAAAAGCTTGCTCAGACACTGTATAAGCAACTTTCCTGTCACTTTGTGTATCTGCTAAGCTACTAACTACAACAGTTAATTAAATGAAATCATCTGCTTTTCCCCAAGGTGCAACAACGCAGCTTGGAATTAAAGCCAATGTAGTAAAGTGTCGACGGCTATAAGATGCTGTCCCCATTTGACTCCCATTCAAAAAACTATAACCTCTCAAATCAATCTTTTTTTTTTTTTTTATACAAAGCTTTGGTGGCAATTTTGTCAATTATTGCTCCATTAATAAGATTTTAGGGTTAACAGAATGTGTTGACATCTGCTGTGTAGGTTATGATTGACAGCTCAGGCATTTAGAGCCTATGTTCACTGAAGAACAGGGTTTATTTTTTCTCCTGCAAGACAGCTCTACTGTTGTTATGGTTGAAGTGACAGCTGAACAAGGCTCTTAAGAAGTATGTGGTGAAATTGTCACGATCATAATATTTACATCAGTTCTTTATGAGACCTGGTTAGTTAGTGTGACTTAGCTTCATTAATGATGGCATTCTTTTAGTGTTCTATTATATAGGCTGTTCTATTATATAAGCTGTCTGTCATTTCGTCCAGTGTTTAGTGTGTTTATATATAAAGGTGACATTACTGTGATTAAATACAATGTCCTGCCAAAAAAAAAGTGTCCACCTGATAAAACTAATCACATAGGTAATGGCTTGGATTCATTCCATTGGATTCAGTACCTTAAGTGATGCAGGGAGTTGCGTCTCATTTCTTAAACACCCACCTATTTGATACAGAGCATCAATTTTGGACTGTGTTTCAATGGAAAAAGGTCACGTGGTCTAATAACTCCAGACTGACCCTGTTCCAGAGTGATGGGCGCATCAGGGTGAGAAGCCAAGTGGATGAAGTGATTACCCATCATGCCTAGTGTCTACAGTGCAAGCCTGTTTTTTGTTTTTTTATTTGATGTCACTGTTTAATCAATGACAATTTATTTCGATGGTGTTTTTCTTTTTTGATCACAGTTTTTTTAAGCTTCCTGTGATTTTTCAGTCTCAACTTTCTGGCACGTTTTTGGTGTGGAGGGGGGCTTTGAAGGGAAGGGCTAGGAAGAGTGCAATTTGCATGTAATTTGCATTTTGAAAAAAGCAACACTTGGCTCAGTCGGCTGGACCCCACCGGACTTAGCAGTGTTATGATCTGGGGTGTGTTTGGTTGGTCAGGTTGAGATGTTGTGGTCCACAAAATGAGGACAGCTGAATATATTGAATCAGCAAGTTTTTCCATTCATGGATTTTTATGTCCCTGTTGGTAAGGGCCTATTCCAAGCTGACAATGCCAGGATTGATCAGGCTAAAATGGTGAAAGAGTCCAGACATGAACCCCACTGAGAAAATCTGGGATGTTCTGGAGAAGACTTTATGCAGGGGTCTGGCTCTCTCATCAATACAAAACCAAAAATAATGGAAATATGGACGGATTTAGAGTGACATTACAGTAATCACAGCTGGACACAGCCCAGGTAAATATTATTTGTGACTTTGGCTGGGTAATGTACAATCATTTGTATTGATACTTAGCAAGTAGCTCACATCAGCTGGTAGCATCGTTTCAGCGCAGCATTTCAGAGTGTGTTAATTTTTTCATTAAGTTAGCAACCACTAGGTTGGCAAATTTCACCCATTATACCCTCTTATATGATCACATCTAAACTACATGCTCTTCATTGATACAGTACATGCTTTCATCAATGGTATGCTCAGATTTTCATTCATGGAAAAACGTGAAGATATGCATCACCCATGGGGCGGCTGTGGCGCACTTGGTAGAGCGGGTCGTCCAATGATTGAAGGTCGGTGGTTCGAAATCCCGCCTCCAACTGTCCATATGTCGAAGTGTCCTTGGGCAAGACACTGAACCTAAATTACTCACAGTGAGGCCTGGTAGCCCCTTGCATGGCAGCAGCCGCCGACTGGTATATGAGTGTGTGTGTGAATGGGTGAATGTGAGGCTTGTATTGTAAAGCGCTTTGGGTACTATTAATGTGCAGAAAAGCGCTATATAAGTTCCGACCATTTACCATTTACCATTTACCCACAGCGCACAGCAGGAGTTGTATCTCAGAGAAAACTTCCACAAATGTCAAGAAGGAGCTTATGTATATTGGCATGAGGTTCACCCTTGTGTCTATTTCTGATCCAAGGTGATTTGCTACTGTTTGTTTCATGATTATACCCGGTCATGATGGAGCTGTCAGTAACTGCTGTGAGGGTGTCAACACTTTCCCTCTCCCAGGTCATGAATTGCATGTCAAACATGTTGTAGTGCACAGGCCGTTGTGCTACCTGACGAGTCTTGGCCTGCTCAGGCTGCGCACTGGCAGGCTGCTGGCTGGAGCTTTCGGCAGGTATTCATCCCCACGCTGCTCATGCAATCTACACCGAGGGCCTGAGTGAGTGACGCCTAGTTCCCATGGAAACAATGGTTTAGGGGAGCTGGTTATGTGGTGAATGAGGCGAAGGCTGAGTGGTGGCAGGTGTGATGGAGGCCGTGATGTCTCCCCTAATGGTTCTCCGGGAGAGGATGAAAAGGCTACCACACAGTAGGAGAGGGTTTGTAAAGTGTGTGTGCTTGCAATTTGCTCTACGCACGTGTGTCAAGAATGAAATTCATGTACCTTGACATTTTCTCCAATTAAAGTGGGGGAGGACTCCTCGTCAATGTCCATGTGTATTTATGTTATGCACATCTCAGAAATCACCTGGTTTTAATGTAATCTCTTTGCATGTGTAGGTGTGTGCTTCTGCATGCATATTATACTGTTAACCCATTTTCTGTCACTCTGCCACAGATAAATACAGGACTGGAAATGGCACAGGGTTTATATGTGGAACAAATAAGCTGCCATTACTATAGCGGCTTCTCACTGTCACTATAAGTCTGTGCAGTAACACAAACGTACACAGGGACATTTGACTGTGAACACCTTTGATGAGCCCTTTCAAGTCCTGCAGGAGTGATGTGTGGGTATGGATTTTCTTTAATATCGACAATACCCAAGCTACAAAAATGTGCATTTATCAACTATCCCAACTAGATATGACCCAAAAACCTTCAGTATTTACACACTATTAAATATTTACACACATAATGAAGCAGTGTGTCCACATATTAGCTGCGATACCAATTCCATAGTCCAATGCTTTTAAACTAATACAGACTCACTTTTTCTTTTTTTGCATGGTCTTTGGCTCAGTTTCCAGATGGTATGGCAGAGTATGCATGCACTTATACTCCTTCCTGTACACAATTTCAAATGAGTGCATGTCAGAACAGGAAAACTCGTACATACCAGCCCATGAGTTTAGATTTGACTGCAAGAGGCACACTGTTCTTTATGAATGCTGACGTTAAAGGCTGATTGGATGGCGCATGAGTGAGTTTGCTAGGCTTGGAGGCAGGGGGCACAACGCTTGAATGCTTTAAAGGGGCCCTGCCACACAAAACCATTTTTACTTGTATTTTTTGACATATGTTACATCTGTAGGTTGTGTAGTGAATCTGAAAATGAACTGCTACCGCCTCTGTCTACTCTTAAAACTGAAAGGAAATATGCAAAGAAATCAGATCAGTTAGAAAAACTGCTCGGTGTGACATGTTACTGGTTGAGCTCATTACTATTCAGGAGCTCACTTAGGTGAGACCACACCCACAGAAGTCGACAAGCTCAGTGAGAATTTTGTACACAGCAAAAATGGCTGAACGTCAATGTTCTTGTGCACTATGCTCCAACGGAACTTCAACAATTCAGAGGCAAAGCAGTAATGTTGGTGTTTGTTATGAGATGTGTGTGTATGTGCACAAATAGCTCAGTGTGTGTGTGTGTGTGTGACTGTGGCTGTGAATGTGTGATGTGAATGCCGATGCACGTGTGGTTGTGAATGTCAGCGGTTCATCCTTGTGTGTGTATGTGCTGAGGGATGGAGACGGCGACCGGGGCAAATAGTTTAGCTTAGGCTGAAATAAGTCCAGTTAACTGGGGTGTATAGTTCAAGAATAAAGCCTCTCTTCAGTCCAAACGCAGTACTTGTGTCTGTATCCTCCAACTAATGTGGAGTTTTTGGGAGTTAACCCCGGAGGAAGAGCAAGCTCTGGAGGAAAATTACTTTGTCCCCTGCATCCCCTACCACAGTTAAGAAACAAAAGCAGGACTGGTTAACATGTTGAAGGCTGGAGCAGTACCATCACAGTAGTCTATGACCAGTGCTCAGACCGTAAGTAAAACAAAAAAGTGCAATGTACATTGACTAGCTGTTAGCCAATCAGAATCAAGCAGATTAACATATCGGATACTCATGAGAACTGGCGCAAATTGAGCTGAGTTTTCCACCAGGCTTTCTATACTATGTTAGAATGGATGGACTTGGTAACCAAGGTGAGTTTTCCACAAAAAATGCTACAGAGTCCATGGTAGGACTTCAGATATTAGCAAAGTAATGAAATATGTGTGGGAGGGTCCCTTTAAAGTTCAGTAATGTAGATTACTGACACTTGGGGAATAAGAGGACCTGCACCCTTGTTTGAGAGAGGAGGGCAAGGTGGACTAGAAATCAAAGCCAACCGCATACAGAGTTTCTGTAAGTTATTTGTAACTTGGTCTGAACACTGCTTGGCAATTTTTTGATCCAACATACTAAAAAGTGTGATAGTTTCTCATGTGAGTCAACTTCAAATAATTTAGGTTGACTATAATAACTCTACTCATGACTATCTTTCCTCTGCAATTGACTAAAACCACACTGTTGCCAAAAGAAACCCCATGTTCTTGTAAAATCCAAAACCTCAAAACTGTTTCACTTACTGTAAAGGACAACTTGAGCAAATGGGTAGTACAAAAATCATGGATTGCATTCAATCTTATTTACTACACCATTTATGTTTAAATTCATTACCCCACTGCTCACAATCTTCTTGATCTGCAGTTACATTAACTCAATATTGACTGACTGCTCAAATTATTCAGCTTATCCACACACCATAATCTCAATTTTGTATGTTCCCTTGGTACCATACTTTTCATACAAATCACCTATCATAATCAACTATTTTATTCTATCACAGTTATATAAAAAATATATGTCATTTAACTGTCTTCTTTATTATTTGGGTTATGTTGAAAAATCTATTTGTTTATTACTAGTCTATTAGTTTTAGCTTTATACACAAAACATACATTAGGTAATTTGTTTTTATGTACCGCATTTTTCAGACTATAAGTTGCACTGGAGTATAAGTTGCACCCGTCAAAAAATGGATCATGAAGAAGAAGAATATATATAAAAAAAATCTTCCTCTTGTCCACCTGGGCGGTGTCTCCTTCAGACTTGGGTCCTCTACCAGAGGCCTGGGACCCTGAGGGTTCTGCGCAGGATCTTAGCTGTTCCTACTATTCCACTCTTTTGGACAGAGATCTCTGATGTTGTTCCTGGTATCTGCTGGAGCCATCCTCCCAGCTTGGGGGTCACTGCC
>JAPTGZ010000013.1:1750285-1763783 GCA_029814645.1 Fowleria isostigma
AAATGTTCTCATTCATTTTAATCCATCCATCCATTTCCTACTGCGCCTGTTCAGAGAGAAAAAAAAAATATGGCTCTAAAAGAAATATATTTTTAAAAAACTGGCATTCATGGCTCTCTCTGCCAAAAGGGTTCCCAACCCCTGGTTTATTAGATCCTTTGTGTGCCTCAGGACTGTGTTTTTATTATAGACACAGAATTTAGTCAGTTGAATCAAGTCTATATCTAATATTGATGAGATGTGTGATTCTTGTACAGTAAATGTTAGCCCCGGAATGACAGCGAGCTAACGCTAATGGAGCTGGAGGAGTGACAGGTGGCTGTTGATTTTTATTAGCCAGTTAGCTCTTAAATTGTACGGCTTAAATGGGTAGATAGATGTCAACAGGTACAAAAGACTTCCTCAGGCATTCAGTAGACCACCGGGGCATCACCATTCACTCACCAACTAAAAAAAAGTTAGCGTTATGATCCTAGCAGCTAGCAGCTGATAAGCCTTGGCTTATCAGTTTTTTTGCAGCTTGAGTCCCCAATCTCTGGCGTGTCAACCAATCCCATGCGTCTGAGAACCAGGGAGGATCCATCAGTGGGGAACGGATCTCACCAAGTGGACCTGGAAGTGTTTTTGCATCTTTGTTTACCAGACAACTAACCACAGAGCCAATGCTGTCTGCTAACATTAGCATAACATTGCTATAATATTAACTGCAGAGCTAAAGAGCAGCTCTGGTTATGTGACCTCCTTCGTGAAATCAAAACAAATGTCTGAAACTTCAATGTCTGGAAAAATTTCCCATTCCGCTGCACCCCAGTGCGCAATCACTATTTTTTGCATTCATTGAAGACAAATGTACATTTGTAGAGGGAGGGTTGATTACAACAGTGAACAGTCCTACGGCCCTGGAGGTCCCCAGAAAAAAACAATAACAAAGAAAAATGAAATCACCAAACAAAAAACCGGTGTAGCAGATACCAGTAGTTGTCACAAGCCTAGAGCACCCTCTGGTGGTAGGTAATGTTTACTCCTTGGTCATGTCAGTCAGTGTGAAAATCACATTTAAGAACATGTGAAAATATCTATTTTAACATCTCCAGGCCCACCACATGACCAGCCAAACTGTGAAAAAAAGTGTGACTTATAGTCTGAAAAGTACAGTACTCTGAATTGTACTATGTTTGTTAAAGGTTTTCTGACAGTCATCTTACTTGTTACTGTGCATTGACAGAAGATAACCCATCTTTTAATCCTATTTGGCTGTTTTTTTGTTTGTTTCTTTTTTACTTTTTTCTTACATACACCCTAGCGACTGTGGAAGTATCCTCAGAATGAGAACTGCTGATCTATTAACAATAAATTCAGCTTGTAAAAGTGTCAAATAGAAGCCAAATATAAAGCCCACAATGGCCGGATCAAATGCACAGAGGACACAACCTCAGCATCCTCAAAAGTGGCTCCACAGCATATCAAAGGAACAAGCTAGTAGGGGTTATGTTGGATGTCTTCCTCAAGGACACTATAATAGGAACAAATGGCAGTTAATCCACTGCTCTCAGTGAGGACAGGACCAGCGATGGGACTGTCTTTGTAACCACTGAGCCACCTCTGCCTCGTAACATTAAGTTTTGTTCAGGAAATAGTGATGGGTCAGCAAGGCAGGTTACCCTCACTGCCTTATCCCTCATTATGCCTGGCAGGATCCGAGTCCCGAGGTATTACTAGCTGTCATTATATTTTAATCACAAGAATGAGTAACACACATTCTTACACAACCTCACACACAAACTCAAAGCCACACATGGACCTAAAATGAGCGTGCAGACAGGCAGAGGTAACATTTGTTATAGCTTGCCGCTGTGGTGATGGGGAGAATATGAATAGGCTCTGTCCTTTGACCAAACAGTAATGTGATTGCTTTATTCTCTTCATGCCATCATGTCAAAATCTCCCCAGGAGGCAGACACAGAGCATTTCAAAGCTAACATGTATGTGTGTACATATTATCTGACACACTTACGGTAGATCTCCAACACAACAGAGGCCTCCTCGGTGTGACCGCTGGCATCGGCGGCCTGGCAGCGGTAGATACCTGCGTCCTCGACGATGGCATTGTAAATAATGAGCCTGGACCGAGATGTCTCTGTTTGGAGGGCCATTCGCTTGGAGGGCATGATGCGCTCGCCCTGGGGGTTGAACCACTCCAGCCTCACCGGCTCGCCGATAGCTAGAGGCAAGGTCAGAGACAAAAAGGAGATAAAAAACACTGATTATAATGAGTGCATTCTCTCTCTTTTACTCGTCAAGATCATATCATAACTTATCTTTTGCTTTTCACAATACACAGCGTATTACACCCCCTCACACCTGGGATATGTGCATTTCCAAGTCTACATTTAAATGCCTCAGGATGTTTATTATGTGTATTTCCTTTACAAGTTGCCACATCTTGACTTCTAACAGCTCTATGCATTTTTCAAATTGTTCCAATAAATTGAAGCCTTTCTGTTCCAACTTTAAATTATTGGATTTCTTATGAGTGACATTTTCTTGGCATGTCTGTGCATAAAATCAGTAGGCCTGAAAAATGCTCATCTTGCAGGCATTGAAAAACACAATATAACTAAGCTACTTTGCATCTTGTCTGAACATTCCCTCATAAAAAAATAATTGGACATGAATAGTGTTGCCATTAAGTAAATTTACTATTGTGCTGATGTGTTTCTATAAGATTTTACAAGTCAGTATCAATATCACTATATTGCAGAACAGCTAGCCTAGGTGTTTTGACCAGCTCAAGAGTGCCCAACATTGTAGTTGGAACTTGTCAAAGGGACAGACGGTGTGAAATAATATGATTATGACATAATCTTGGATTTACATAGCTAATAAGTCTGTAAAGGAATAGGGGCATATGCAAGCTCTAAATTCCACTCTCATTTCCAGGATTATGTACATATACGAATGCAGACACTGAAACAAATTGTAGGCCTGATCAAAAACTAACTGGAACCATGATTAAAACATTGCCAGTATGTATTGTGTGAAATATGAACTCATCTGGCCACTGGAAGAGATGATAGGGCCATCTGCAAGCAGCAGGTGTCCTTAGCCTGTAAATTCTGCTTATAAAAGTGTCAGAATGGAAGGCCATTACTTGGTCTTTCAATCAGCTTAAGTCCTTGAACCTAGGAGATGGACAGACGCTTGTCCAGTCCCTTGGGGCAGGCCCCGGGATTTAATTAAGGAAACTAAAGAAATTGAAACTTAAAATAGAGGTAATGAAAGTTTGTCGTGTTTAGGAAAATGCCAGTAGCCAGTGGCGATAGATTAACCCCAGAGAGCAGGAGACAGGCAGTTTGAATGCTCTCTTCTCCCTCGGTAACTATCAGCAAGATGCCCTTGAGCAATGCTTTTAACCTCCAGCTGTTGAGCAGTCAGCTGCAAAGAGTAGTGATAGTTCAAGAGCTCCTGGGTACAACTCAGAGGAGATAACTTGAACATGCACAATTATAACAGAGAAGCTGGTGTGTAGAATTTGTTGGCTTCTCTAATGGTAAATGATGATAAAACAGTTGCTTGATGCTTAAGAAAGACATGAGGACTCCAGCTAACAAAACAGCACGCTAACACCAATCATCATCATGATCTTTCCGATGGCCATCAGCATCACTATCACCATCATATCCTTGGCATGCATGTGTGCTGCTCATTAGCTCCGAGGCCAACGAGTCTGATGAGGCAATCAAACACAAGCATTACTATGTTCTCTTCACATGGCTTGCCTTCCCACTGGAGCTCCGTGGCTTCATAACGTGCCTAGTTCAGTGCCAGAGGCACTGTTTTATACCTGTTAGCATTACAACGTTATCACTTCCTGCCATTTTGCCATTGTTGACAGCTAAATATGTTAAAGTCAATGTGGCTTACATGGTGACAACCTATTTGCTTCACAGATGATATGAGAGGACAGGACTTGTTGTAGCATGTTGCCCTGGTTTTCACGCTCAACCCTGCCTCCCTGTACGTGTCTTCACAACTGTATGAATAGCTGGTGAAAAATCTCTGTCAAAGCTGTCACAAGATCTGCATAAGCTGGCATTATCAGAGATTTTTCTTAACGCAAAAATGGATGATGATCATAATTTTTCTGTGTAAGAAAAATGTCTTATTGATCAAACAAGCATGTGGAAACAAAACTTTAAGCTGCAGCTACAGGCAGTGGGCGTCATGCTGCAATATTCTCTGGAAGTGCTTTTATATTTAAGCCTGAGTCTGGCCAAAGTCGGGAATGGCTTATTAAAAACACACGGTATTATTATCATTATTATTATTATTATTATTATTATTATTATTATTATTATTATTATTATTGTTGTTATTATTATTATTTATTTTTATTTTCTGATATGAGAAAAAAGAGAGCAACAGAAATCAATTCCAGACCCAAAAAACATCCTTAACCACCCAAATCTGCAGAAGAATTGAGGTACTACCATAAAAACACCGAAAGAGAACTTCAGCAGCAGTGAAATCAATGCACTGCAGAAAAACCTTAAAACAAACATGTTATTTTCTAGACCTTCTGTGCTGGCATACAAGAAAAACAAACAGCTATGGGAAAGCATTTGTGAATTGTAAATGTCTCAGCAGAGGGATGCACGGTAAATACAATGTTTTGACTTGAAAATGAATGAAACTCCGATGATCCAACTACGATGGATTTGTACAGAATATGTGTGGCTGCACTTATTTACAGGAAACCTAAGGTCATAGATCAAAATATAGGATAAAGTCAGTGTGTAATGATCCCATTGAGTGTATAATTCTAAGTAGTTGCTCAATCGCTGCTGTGTTAAACCTGATCAGGCCGATAACTTAGTCTGATGAACACAATTCACTTAGAAAAGAGCCTGATGGAGAAGCTGGCTGACAATCAAAGGCTCAAAATGGAATGAAAATGGTAATTTATTATTATTATTTTTTTTTATGTTGGCTGATTACATTACAGTGGCTTGTTATAGCTTTCATCGTGGATATAAGAACAAATACTTATACACAACTATTTGCTTTGTAATGTAGTTATCTTGGCCAAATCTTACATATCATCTTATTTTCGGCCAAATTGTGATATCTGTGTAACTTTACTCTCCAAACACTGTTTCTTCATTTTGCATCATTGGCTATGATCTGAAGGAAAAAAAAAAAAAAAGACTTAAGCAATTATGCTATCAGGCTAACAATACTGAACCTTTAAGTTAGCCTAAGCTTGACCTTTATCCTAAATGCTGTACCAGCTTTACATTAATGCCAAAAATCTAACATTAAAAATTATTATTATTATTACTAGTGCGTTGACCCGTGGTTCCCCACGAATCATATTAATACCAATATCAAGGGATTGAAGTCAGTCAATGCATTGTTCCTGATGCAGCATGGTACTGCACATAGCAACATGATTGTAAGATATTCCAAAATTACTAATATATCCCAAAATATTGGTCCTAACAACTTGTCGATATATTTAATGTGGAGATGGGACCATTTCTCAACTGCAGGTACCAAATTGGCCAAATTAGTCTCAATTTCTTAGAACCGTGAAGATACACACACAGATTTTCTGAGACCTTCCAGTATAATGATATAGATTATTATTATTAATAATAATACTAATAATAGTAATAATAAATCATCTGAATCCAAATGCAGTAAAAACTGTTTGAAAATAAAACACTTTTAAAATGGGAAAATACAAAAGTAAGAGGAAACCTTATGGTATGTTCCTTCTTGCTGGAGGCCCCCATTGTTTATGATTCTCTTTTGCAGTGAGGGAACAATATAAAATGCACTGAAATATTAAAGCAGCTTTCCGCACAAGGCAGATTATTGACCAGGCCTGCCCCTTGGCACCAAAATGAGCCGAGTGCAAGCCGAAACACTCCCACGTCCCTGCGATAGCTGGCACTAGAGCCATTGTAGTAATTGATTTGGGTCTCCAGGGATGCAGACAGCAGGGAGAAACAAGAGCGGAGAATTTTAATCGTCAGCTTGTTTATGTGAAGCTTGACAAGATGTCACGATGATCAGTTACATATTTATCTCTGTTGCCGTTCCCATCTCTGTCTACACTCTGATGTCAAGCCAGTGGATAAGCGCAGGCCTGCTGGGGAAGGCGATGTCACCCATGTTACACCTGTGACCCTACAGTCGTCTTGTCTGACCTGTATGTATCTAAAGAAAAAACACTCAGCAACATAAAAGCTGTACTGAGGCTGCTTTTGTAACTGCCTCTGCCTTCTTTCAGCCGCCAACAGTTGCTCTGGCTGTCTGCCACTTCAGTCACCAGGGAGGTTAAACACACACCTAAACACCGGTTTACTCACTGTTCTATTGGTCACACCGTGAGCATGGATGCACTTAACCTGCCTCCAGAGTCATGTGACACAACAAAAGCCCCAAGTGTTTTATTTTGTTGTTAATTGTTTCAATCAAAAGCTTTAACTGTTGAATTGTGCTTGTTTTCCCTAATTGGTCACATTTGTTGGAGGTTTTACTGACATTTTATTGCTTCTACTTGTTAATTAAAACAGTATGAATAACATATTCTGACTTACTTAGAGTTTAATTTAGTTACATTCAGTAGAGACACTCAATAAATTAATGAGAAATATAATAAATGCATAAGCTTTCTGGGCAGAACACCTATGGGAGCAAATTATACTTTATTTGCCCTTATCTGCAAGCAGCGGGCACACTGTCCTACCTGCAGCAGTTATAGTTTACATTACAGTTGAAACTTACATTTTGTTTTTTTTTTTCAGTTTTATTTAGCTTTTTCCTTTTTTTAGTCAATTTTTAGCTATAGTTTTACTTAGGTAAAGGTGATTTCATTTTGAATTTGAGGAATGGACTATTTGTATTTCTGTTTAAATTTTAAAGAAGCTGAGAAAAACAGTGCATTACAAAAAAATGTTGAAAATAACCAATCAACAACAAAAAAATAAACTACTTTGCCTGCAATTCTATTTTATTTCTAGTTTGTTGCTTGGCCAGCCATCTGTCTTTCTCAATGAGAAATGTGTCTGGAATCATGGGGCTCTCAATGTACAATTGCAAGGAATTTAGGGATTTCATCATCTACGGTCCATAACATCATGAAAAGATTCAGAGAATCTTGAGAAAT
Source organism: Fowleria isostigma (assembly GCA_029814645.1). Classification (NCBI taxonomy): domain Eukaryota; kingdom Metazoa; phylum Chordata; class Actinopteri; order Kurtiformes; family Apogonidae; genus Fowleria; species Fowleria isostigma. The sequence continues at coordinate 1,757,463 of JAPTGZ010000013.1, forward strand.
CAATCTGGCTCAACGCCCATCAACAACACCCACAAACACTACCATGTCTCTGGGTGTTGTTGATACATAGCTTTGGCTTTGCATAGTAGAGTTTTAACTTACATTTGGAGATGTAGTGGCAAACTGTGTTAACTGACAATGATTTTCTGAAGTGTTTCTGAGCCCATGTGGCAATATCCTTGACAAAAGGATAGGTCATGGGCATTCAATGTTGGTTTTGAGCCTTGCCACATAGTTACAGAGATTTCTCCAGATTCTCTGAATCTTTTTTTTTTTTTAAATTGAGATTTTAAACGTTAATCACCATTCATAAATATATACAATACGATACGATATACAATGTGGACTATAATAACCCCAATCCCATCTCACCCACCCCATATTACATCTTACATTCATAATTTTACTGTTTCAGCTATAATAAAAACAAAGCACATAATCATAAGACCAAAAGACAGTTCATGGTTTTGATATACAAACAATAATAGGACAATAAGAAGAAAAAAAAAAAGAAATTATAATACAGAAAATAGTTCTCTGAATCTTTTGATGATGTTATGGATTGTAGATGATGAAATCCCTAAATTCCTTGCAATGATACGTTGAGAAACGGTGTTCTTAAACTGTTGGACTATTTGCTCATGCAATTGTTGTTCACACAGTGAACAACTTGTTTAATGAACAACAGAGCCTGTCAGGGATGCTCCTTTTATTTATATTTATACATTTATTTTATATATATGTATATTTACACCCAATCATGACAGTCACCTGTTTCAAATTAACTTGTGAAATGTTTCAAACAGGTGATTTTTGAGCATTCTTCATCTTTCCCAGTCTTGTTGCCCCTGGCCCAACTTTTTTGTAACGTGTTGCAGCCATCAAATGCAAAATGAGTAAATATTTGCACAAAAAAACCCAATAAAGCTTATCAGTTTAAACATTAAACATCTTGTCTTTATAGTGTATTCAATTGAATATAGGTTGAAAGTGACTTGTAAATCACTGTATTGTGATTTTTATTGTTTTAAACAACATCCTTATCTTCTCTGAAATTGAGGATGTATAAGCTTGGTTTAAATAGAGACTTAGCTTTTCATGCTAAGAAGTTAGCTAACAATAATGTGGACTGTACCAGCCTCAGTGGAACAACGTTACGTAACAGAACTTGTAAAGGCGTCACCTTGTATCCATAAACAAATAAAACACTTAAATAAGGTGGTAAAATAGTATATTTTCAACAAGCTAGGTGTCCGCTAGCTACTTACATTTATCAATCCACGTCGGTATCATGACAGGTGGTTGGTTCAGCTGCTTTTAGTTGTTAAAATGGTACAGTCCACAATGGGGGTGTCTGAAATCATTTTACATTCCTGCCTAATACCTCTAATACCCCTGTAATGTGTACCATGCCCACTTCCAGGCTGTTCTCTCAGTATTGAACACACTGAGCAAAACAAATGGCTGGCAACGCTAGTCACTTTGTGGGGATGACTTTTTCCCTTGAGTTTAGTTAAAATCTCAGTTTTCATTGACTTTATTAACCACGCCAAAATTTCAGACTGTGGACAATATACAACAAGAAAATTGCAAACATGTCTGCCCAGGAAGAAATAGACTGAAGTATAAACAGAACTGTGTGTGCATCTGCTGTCTGTATCTGTTTTGGAGTTTATCCATCTCTTCAGACAGCGCAGCACTGTGCACTGCCATCATTAAAACACTCAATGAGGGAATATTTTTAGTAAGTAGTGGGGAGTTCATCCTTTCCGTAGAGTTTGCAGAGATTTTGGAGAATCTATGCCAGGAGGCATTAAAAGCAAGCCTGGAGATTTCTATCTGCTCAACACTGTACCTTTTTCCCTTTAATGTGTCCCCTCGATGCAAGTTGTTGGTATTAATTAGGAATATAAAACTGGGTTATAGTGAATTCCCAAAGCAAAAACATTATAGGTAAACATAGTCACAATTCATAATTTATGTAATGAATAGAGCTACTTTATACAGTATGCATTGCAGACTAAAAATAATGAAATTGTGAAGGCCATATGATCTCTTATAAAGATGTAGCCACGTTCACTGCTGCAGGATTTCTTGTTACATGCATTTATCGGCTGACCTTTCCCACAGCTATAACAAAGAAACTCACTCACAGTTCAAGCTGAAACAAGCTCAAATCCAGGTTCCCTCTCTCACAGGCCACTTAGATTTGAGTGTTTTCTAAAGACAATCTCTACACTCGCCCCCACCCCCTCCTTCCTGTCACGCTCAGCTCCACTGTTTTTCTCTGTGCTTGCTGCTTGCTGTTTTCCTTTTACCTTCCTGACCCCCTATACCTTCATTTTTTTTTTTGTCTCCTACCATACCATGGCCTTGATTCATATCCTGACTGCAAAACATCTTTCTCCAACATTGCTGTGAAGTTACTCTGCAGTAAGAAGTGGTAAATAAAAGCTTGTTCTGCTCAGTGAATGTAGCTTACACTGTCTTGAAAAGTGACAATCTTTGTATAGAAGGCACATTTTTTATTTATAACACCTGATGGAGAATTCACATTTAGAGAAAACAAACTGACATGTATTCAATCACACGCCTATGTTTGTTTACAGAGGGATGGTCAGCTTATTGTACTGCAAAATAATAATGACGAAAATGAAAACTGACATTTGACCTTATTTTAACCTAAAGCGGCTTGTTTGAACAACTCTGGATGTCAATGTTGTGCTATCCCAGAGAAAATAAGGTGTTCTAGTATCTTCACTGTGCTACCAATTCTTTCTGGCAAGTGTTTGAAACAAGAAAGATTTGTATTGAACAAGCGAATTGATTTCACCCAGCTTCATTTTTGACAACGCATTCACCTCTCCGTTCTGCTTTTCTTCACAAACAGCTAAAACCAGTGAATCAACATACAAAATAATTGCTGTGTGTGCCTTCTCTAACTGTCGTTTTTGTGAATCCATATTCATGTCGGCCTGATTCAATACAATGGAAGAAAACAGTTCAAAGCCATTAAGTTGCTTTAAAGAACTCTCTGCTATTTCCTGTATGTTTCACCTGCTTTTGTTTTTTTGCTTCTAACTGTTCTGCCCTGCTTTTCTGCCCACTCCAGCTGGCAGGACCGAGGAAAGAGCATGTGAATATGGTAAAAAAATGAGGCTGAGTGCGACTGCCCGTGGCGGAAAGAGGGCGAACAAAAGTGACACAAACACTCCCTCCTACGCTTTCTGACACTGCGTGGTAGCTACTTATCTCCCACCTCCAACACTCTTTTACCTCAAAGCCCTTTCCCATCCTTCTCACTTGTGCCATCTGAGCGTTTTGTCTACTTGTGCCTTTATTCTTTCCACCTCCTGTCCTCCTGAGTGTGTGCAAGACCTCCACGCCCCCCCTGTGCTCCTCCAAGTGTGCGTGTACTCCCTTGGCTGGTAGCTACGTGCTGAGTGGGTTTGGCAGCGGAGAAGAGGCAGCCAGCGGGAGGCGGGTCTGGTGGCTGCCAGAGTGTGTTGCCGCCCCGCCGAGCCGCTGGAACCGACGTCAGGTCCTCTGTAAGTGGCTGAGTGTTGATTCACAGTGGACACTCGCGGGGGGGGGGGAGATGAGAGGCAGCGTGAGCCTCCCACTGTGTGGATCCAGTCATCATGGGGTCAATGAGTCACTCACCATATGGACAGAATGCGACTGTCTTGTGTTCAACATCACACAAAGAACAAACACTCCTCATAAAGGCCCATGCAAAACCCCCTACAGCGTCTCTGCCCTGCCTCTAAAACCACACACACACATACATACACATACACATGTACATACAGATACACATTAATTGACATACACATGCACTTCCATATAAAAACCACATATTCACCTGTGCAGATGAAGAACTTGGACTCTCCAACACTTAACTCCACTTTGTTGAGGGATATGGACACCTGCAGTGCAGCTGTAACACAGAAGCGAAGGAAGAAAGAAAGAAAGAAAGAAAGAAAGAAAGAAAAGGGAAGCAAAGGAAGGAGAAGTGGGGAATAGAGGGTGACAGGAAGAAAAGGGAAAATTGATTAGCTGCTGGAGTTGTAAAATGATTTTGAGCATTTGCTGCTTGGATAGACATAATAATACAAAATTACATTCAAAAAGTCCCAGCTCCTTTAGGATTCTGACTCATTTCCTTCTTTGTGCTACATTTTTATATTATTCTTATTCCTATTGTGTGTCACCATTTACATCCCTCATTTTGATGGCACTGTGCAACTGACATGCAAATATTACTCTATACATAAAAAGGCCTCAATTGTTGCTGTTGCTGAGAATATTTTTTCATCCGAAACTTAAGCTGCCTTCAAAGATGCTGTTCAAAAGAACAACTGAGCGTGATACCTTCTATTAGGCACACGGCTGTTTGTGACAAGCTTGTCAGTCACTTACACAATGGATGGCGTTCTTTCAGCTCAAGGTAATGTTATTTCAGTTATCATTTTACAATGCTGCACACACTGAACAACAGACGAATGGCACCTTAAAATGCAGAGCAATGATAGAGATCAGGAAGTAACTCAATAGTGCTTGGATTGTCCTTTTCTGACAGAAATTTGTCATATGAAGCTCTTACTTCCTCAACAACAAATTGAGAGTATACGACACTAGTCCAAAATATATGTCGGGGATACGTCCATTCACGTAATAGCATATAAAAACTTCCTGCTGCCAGAAAATTTGCAATGTCAAGTCAGAGTCTGAGCAGTTTGTCTGCACCGGGCTATTTTAACCAGCATAATAGGAGCTCTGGTGGAAGTTTTGTAAGGCTGTAGTGAAAGGTAGTTATCTGAATAGAGAATGAGGGCCGATCTCGGCTGACAAGAATTTGACAAATGAGAGACAGAAGAACAGGAGCAAAGTCCTAGCCAAAAGAGTCTAGATGAAGACAAGGAGTGCGTGTAATCTGCACAGGGAGGTGAAGCTGTGAATATGCCTACAATGTGATGACTAATGATTGGCAACTCAGCGGGGAGTGGGTCATTTTTAGGCCAAAGTGTCTCGAAGCAGCGGTGGTCTGGACACAGCACAGAGTGAAGTGAGGTATTTCATAAGCCTGTCATATCTGAGGTCCTTCAGAACAGCTAGTCTAGTCAGGATCAAATTAAAAAAACACACACACACAGACACACAAGCTAAATAATACTCAAATGGATGTTAATTCTCTGTACAACACTGGAAATGTAACAACTGAGCACAGAGAGCCTGTCAATAATTGAGGAAATGATGAAATGATTATCTTCACCATCTCAGGGGAAGATGGCTGCAGCCAGCAGCAGCATCACACTGAGACTGCTCTATGGTACTTATCAGGCAGCCATCTGCTATGAACAGAAGGAGCCTATAGATGGCAGTAGAGGGGCACTGCCACTTTAGCCTGAAGTGGCTATACAATGATAGTAGGGAGATGTTTTATCACCTGCCTTTACTTAAATACTTACACTTAACACACAACTAGAGTCTCTTTGTCACATAAACACACATTCAGACATTCATATGTATAAAAAGGTATTATCACAAAGAACATATTTCAATACATCTAAAATGGAAATCATTAAATACATGCGAGTATGTGTGAAGACACGTCATGCACATATGCACATAACACATTCGCAGAATGCATAGAAGGCATATGTATAATGGAAATCTTTTCCTCATTTGATAAGCTAGTTTAATGGCTATAAATGCAGGCGTACATATTCACTTTGTGTTACAGGTTCAATATGTAACATTCAGCCTTGTACGAATGCATGCTTTTTATGTCAGAGACTGTATTGTGTTGGGAGCCATTCATTTGTTGATATTAAATAACTCAGATTTAAACATGAGGATATATTTACCGGGGGAGGTACCCAAGCACTCAACAATGAAAGCAGAGTACAGACTCTTACCATGGGTGCAAGCTAGATGTCAACAAATAATCAGCAGATACAGACTATTCATCATGTTATTACCAATCAAATACCCTCTAAAAAATGCTGGGAGGTTGCCAGTTCTGCTACAGAGGCCAAGGGAGCTAACAAGTAGTCAGAACATATGTTATAGTTCCACCTGCAACTTGTCACTTTCTTCACACACTGTTGATACTCCAGTTAATTTTGGAATATTTCACACAAAAAAATATGATAAATTAGTGTGTATCATTATAAAATCAACAGCCTTGCCAACAGGAAATTAGACAGCACACACACACAAACTGATCCCCGATGAATAAATTAAACCTTACCAAAGAAAATGGCTGTATGTTCTTTCTGCATCTGTTCACTCTGCAGCGCCTCACATTACTTTGGG
>JAPTGZ010000013.1:1774750-1786410 GCA_029814645.1 Fowleria isostigma
AACATTGTCATTTCCACAACAGTCATTTCCATCACTTTATTAATATTATTTTAATATTAATATTATTTTATTACTTTATTTTTTTCTTTTTAAAATTTCTTATTTATTACTTATTTATTATAAGTGGAACAAATCAAAATATTTCTAAAAATATGTGTTGGATTTTCTGAAAAATATCATGACCAAATTTGACTGTCGTTGGAGAATCACCCAAGAATAATATTAATTTTCAATTTTTTTTCCAGTTTACCCAAGTAAAAAATCCCCGATATTTAGATATGGTGAAGAACCCTACTACGTAAAAGGGGGGGGCATCCAAACTTTTTTGCTCCCTCACTGAATTAATATAGTATTCATCTACGGCGCATATGCCACAAGGCATCTGCAGAGCTCATACGACAGTGGGTTCTGTTCTATAGTGGATCTTCAGAAAAGGAAAACCTTACCCAAAAATAATAGCACTTCTAAATGCAAGTAAAAATATATTCTATTGAATGGATTGGATTTTCCTGATACAAACATTCAATAACTGATGCATCTCAATATCATATTAAACAATTTCATTCACTCGCAGCTTCTCTACTGGTGCACTCAGATTATGCACACGCGTGTCGGTGTATCGGTATATATCTGAAAATCTTCCATTCCCTAGTGAGTAGTGTTCAAAGTTTTCAAATTAATGAAAACATAGATTGAAACTAAACACAAATCAAAACATTAGTACATTAGTTGATACATTGCACAGGTCATTTCCTTCTTATACAGTATTAACGCACTGAAACTAACTAAACTAAAACTGAAAAATTAACATAAATACAGTTTAACTAACCCACATGTGTGGCATGAAAGGGTTAAAATATTGTTTTTTGAGAAAATATCGGACAAAAGAGAAGCCTTGAATAACTGTGTCCACAAATTGAACACAATATCTGTTGAAAACGCAAAGTAGGCTGAGTCAGATGATTTGCCAGACAGGGAAGAGGTGAGCTCCGAGTGACAATGCAATCAGCAGCCATGATAGAAATGACTGGGGTTAATGGCCAGGGCTCCAATTCAGCTTTTAGATTGCTTGCAGTCAGAGCTTCTACATTTCAGAGATGTTGAACAAAATTCACTGGATTACAACTTTACATAGAAACTCCCACACACATTTTCACAACATGGTGTATAAGTAAGATATATAGTGTATGGTGTAAGATATCAAACACAGACCCCTGAATGACCTCGGTATTATCGCTCTTTTTTTATCCTCCATCACAAACAAGATTTCTATCCCAGTGTTCAGAACCTGGAGTTTCATGCGAGTTAATCCCATTTGCCTGGATATTGTGTTCATATTTATGGAAACACAAGGAAAAAAAAAAGGATATGTAAACGTAGGCTCAAGATAATGTCCTTTTATCCCCTTTTTCAAAATAGAAAGTTGCTCCTCTGGAAATTACACAGACGATCATCCTCTGCATTTTTTCACTGCTGACTGTTATTACTTGTGGTTTTTTCTTTATTTTCCTCTGCACTTCTGATTCCTCTGTGTCTAATCTGTATTTTTTCTTATCAGTTACCCCACTATTTTTGTTTTCCTTACTTCTTTTTTTTTTTTTTTACAAGTCTCTTCTCTTTTCAGCTTCTTTTTTTTTTATGTTTTCCGCACATTAGCAATCATCTGAAAGTACAATAAACCCCACTTGTCACTCAGATGGGATGATTACCTTCACGTTACCTAACATTTGACTAAAATTCTTTCCACCCAGCATTTCTTACACAGAGATAAGAACAGAAGCCACAAATATAGATACATCTTAAACTATATATATTGATACATCAGCCTTGAGTACTAAGAATGTGTTGATGAGTTGTTAACAAGTCAAAGATGCACAAACAGAGTAAAGGTGCCAGCAGAGCAGCGCTGATAGTGTTAATGAGTCACTCTGTTGCTAGGATTGCAGCAGTTTTTTTTTCTACATATTAATAAGGTCATCCATCAAGATGAAAAGGTTCCCATCAAATGACTAGGGTAATAAAGCCAATTAAACTGAGTGAACATTTCTCTGAATACAGAATATCTCATTCAAAATGTATTAATAAGAGGCTGCTTCTGCTACTTGAGTTTAAAACAATGTATTGTATGTATTGAATGTATGTAGGAAAAAAGAAGGACTAAATAACCTGAGTAGACATTCTTAAAATGCAAAATAAAAAAAGGGGGTGCATAAGTTGATGCCTTAATAAAAGATCTGTGTGATTAAAACAGATTCAGAGAAAAAACAAACTTCCATCATGAATAAACTAGAATAAACAAAAAATTCGACAGTTTGGAGCTACTGTATGTGCAAAAAGTGTTGCAGTAGATGTCAATGGCAAACCAGTTTCAGGTTTTATTGTTGTTATTGTTGGGGTTTTTTTTGTATATAGGAAGATTACAGATACACAAGACCAACTCTGAATGTTGTAAATCGTCCTTTTGACAGTGAGGGCTGTCCTGCACCTATACCCCTGTTGGTCTCTGCTCCCCTACCAATATCACTGTCTCCTCATCTCATATGTGTTAGCTTCTCCTATCTGCCCCTATGACCATGCACTGACCCCGGAAAAAAATGTAAAAATAAGAGGAAATTGTACCTTGTATCTGGTGTTTGTCATTATTTTCTGTAACAGTAAAAGGAAGATTTTGATAATTATTAATTATGGGTTAACTCTGGTTTTTTTGCTCAACTGAGATTAAAAATTGCAACAAATGCTTACCATGAAGTGACTCTTTATATTCAGTAGCAGATGAAAATATCTATAAATTGAAAATTGAAAATTTGGTCAAAATGTATGACATGTATATTATGGTGTCAGTTTTACAGAATTTGACAATTGTAACTCAATACAGACACAAATCTTCACTTAGTGCCTCTATAACACACAATAACAGCATCTTACATTTGTGAATTTTTAGGAAATTTATCAATATATATACTAGATGTGGTAGTTTTTATGCTGTTGCGTGTTCATGCATGCTGTACCCCATTTGTCCAGCAGTCACCGCCAAAGTGTTCTGGGTATAGCAACGTGATATTCCAAAATTGCTAATATCTCCCAAAATTTTGGTTCTATTAACTTGCCGTTTTCACTAATCTGTTCCTTGACCAAAAATACCTAAGTACGCCAAACTGCAGCAGTCAGTACTTTATGGATCTTTGTGTGAGTCCTCAGAAAAATGTAAATACATGCATGCATGCACACAGAGGCCACTTGGCTTTTTATAATATAGACTCTGACATCACTGTGTTGTACATAATAGTGTGTGGAAACACTTTTTTGAATAACTTCTGCTATAATGGACATTTAACAAGATTTTTAAAGATTATTGGACAGACTTGGTCCTGGATTTATTCATAAGACTGTGCAGCAGCTGGTTTAAAACCTGCATACCATTGGTTCTTATAGCTTTGTGTGCAGAGGGTGTGGCAATGCATCAATCCCAATGGTAATGGGATAATCTTTTTTTCATGGTTTCTTGGACAATGAACTCAAGCAGATATGAGTGAGAGGTTTGCTTGTGATGATCCCTGCAAAAATTCTTACTATCCTCCAATTCAAACAAGCATTATATATTGATCTTGCGAATGAGGTGGCTGAGCTCAGCTGAGGTCTGATTATTTTAGTGGCCACTGCTGAAGAGCACTGAGATAGCTGGAACCCACAGTCATGGGAGGCTCTCTGCTTTCTGTGGGAGGAGGTGACTCAATTGAGTTCGGTGAAGAATGATTCAGTAATAAAACCTAAAGGCCTGGGAGGCACTATCTGATTTTGAGGTGCTGCTGAGGGAAGTCTCGCAGGCTGCGGGAGAGCTGAAGTCTAACATTTGCAAGCCTGGGAGACATGTGAATTGCAGCAGGTATATATACACGGCAGCAGCGGATTGAAATATTTAACACATCTACATTAAAAAGCTTGTTATATCCACTCCTGTACAGTCAAGTGTTCTAATTGTCACATTTAGAGATGAATGGCAGTTTCATGCCATACATTCAAAACTGCAAAATGCGAATAAGAGATGATCATCATCACTGAGCATCACAGCCTCAAACAGGAGGAATCACGTAGACTCACTGTCAGCAGCAACAGCCTTTCAGTGGGGCTAGGTAGGTGTTTTGCCCTTCAGATTTACTTAAAAGTGAGGCAAGAAAGAGGTTTATTCATTCTGCACCATTACTTTATTGGCCATTTACAACAGCGTTTTCAAAATCAGACTAATAATTAGAGTATGTTTCTGGTTACTTAGCATTAGATTGTCAATGTAACAGCACATTGTGCACAAGGACATGAACAAATGAGGTAGAAAATAATACTCTAGCTACTGAGAGGCAGAGTAGATTGCAGATGGGAGTTCTGGTAGTTGTCAGAGAGGGAGCAAAATCCTTAACAGCAGCTCATTACTGCACCTAGAATGTGTACTTGTGCTGCTTTTGAATAGTCACATTGTACTTGCTGGTTAGTAACTCTCTGGCTGATCTAGTACAAGGCCAGTGTTGGTGACCTGATGATTAGCTTCAGTGCATTTTCAAGTAAAAGCAAAGTATAACAATTCTCAGGCTGCAACAAAAACACAGTTTATGGCTTAATTAAGGCATGTTGTTGCACTTTCTTTTGTCACAGAGGGGCCTTAGCTCTTGATATGCTGCATAGTTGAGTTCTCTTCTTCGTTTCCTCCAGTACCTTCCTCCCTTGAGACACAAAGTTCATCTGCACTGATGACCTGAGGTTCTCGCTGAGGAGGAGCTCTGAATTTAGACTAATTTTTATGGGACAAAGGGTTAGGAGCAGATGACTGGAGTGTGATTTTTCATCAGAGGCTTTGTAACTGCACTCTCTTTTTTCTGTGGGTTTTAATGTTCACAAGACTTCAACAGAAGCCATGTCCTAAATGTAATGTCAAGATTTCCAATTCTTCTTCTGCAAACAAAACATGCACACAACTGTGTTTTCATTTCCAGCTGAGGACTACCCCCTGCTCTTTGAACAGAAACTGTTATTTTCTCACATCTGGCCAGAGACACTCACTTTGACAAAATGCAATTCCACCAGTGAGACCGCCCTCAAAGCCTAAATAATCTGTTGCCACATTCCACAACAAAAATACACATAACATTTTATAATGTATCTGTGAAACTGTTGACATCAGAATATAACATTTTGAAAAGGTGCATTGCACACCCCAATATACAACCAGCACAATGTAGAAGATACAGAGCACCACACTTTCCAAAGAAGCAGATAAAGACACCCATTTTTTTGTGGACTAGTGTTTTGAAACTATGCATTAGCATTATGATTATCACCAACTTGGCTTTATGAAGAAAAAATTGCCATACATGGGCAAGATCCTTAAAAAATCTCAGCAATTTACTAAAATCACAGTCCACATCACTAGCTGGGAAATTATAAAAGGCCAAATAACAAAAATTATTTGAATTCCTTGGTAAATGTTCGCACATACAGTTGTAATTGGGTAACAATAAAATCAACTTTCCACTCATTAGCATGCTAGCTGACAGACAATGAACACTACCAAAATAAAGCCAACTTGAGCCGATATAGCTACATTATTGCTAACAGGACTAGTAATCATGAGGTAACAGTAAACCTCATGAAACATTTGTGTAATGCAATCTCTAAAAAAAGACCAGAATTGAACGTTGTAATGATTCCTCAGCCAGCCCATTTGACATTGAGGGCTGCCATTGTCACTATCCCCTCACCTCATCTGCACTAGCTTCTTCTGTCTGCCCCCATGACCCTGAAAGATGTGAAAATGTAGGGTCAACATTGCTGTTAACTCCAATTTGACCTTGAAAATGAAAACCAAGGTGGACACCCAAAGAACTCATCACAGAGCTTCCCAAGTTGCACCTAAATACCTAACATGATAATGATTGGATGATTTGGTGAAGAGTAATTTACAGCTGATGGCCAGCTGAGGGAAGGGAAGCATTCTGTTACTGTTTTTTTCATGGAATATTTTATCTCATCAGTCCACACAACATCAAGTGAGTTAAATGGTATTAACTTAGTATTTCTAGCTCCAAGATATTTCTTAACTGGGAATCAATTGGAACCAGAATCCCTCACCGGTATCTAGTGGGCACCAGTGATATGGCACTTAGATCCTTCCATGCCAGGTTCAATTTCTCATAGGAGTTGACACCCTTAATAAACATGTGACAACTATCTCTGCGAATATGTAAACGCACTCTGAGAAGTGTCATCTTGCAAAATATTTCCATCTTACTGTAAAATTTTGATTCAAACAAAGCCCTTGTGCCAGAGACACCACAGAAGCATCAAAAGTGATCACTGAGGTGTCTGCTACCCCTGTTAAGGCTGTAATCTTAGTTCTCATTTCATGCATGCTGCAGAATGAGTGAAGCAACATGTTTTTTTTTTTCCTCCCAGTGGCAAAGTGATCATTGCTGCGGGGATTGAAATGGCACGGTAGTGGGCTGATTATTCTCCTGCCACACAGTGCTGGTAGCTGTGACATGGCCATTATCTCAGGCCTGCGGATTAATTCAGCCACAAAGGAGAGGTCACTGGCTCCTGCCAGGCCTGAGAGAGGAGACTCTGGGGATTATGTGAGGGGGGAGTGGGACAAGGCAGAAACGTCTTCGTCCAGCCTTTCTGTGATGAAATTCAAAGGTTTAAGGTCAACAGTCTCCCTAATTGCGAGGGTAGATCCCATGACAATACTGGTGCAGACCATTAAAGCTGGAATTTCCTGCTAAATGGTCTGCATTGTAAACTGAATTACACTCATTTTCTGAATTTTGCAGCTGAATGGGTTATAGCTGGGCTCTCAATTTAAGTATGAATAAAGATTGGATTCTAAATCCCAATTACATTGAACTGGAAATGAATACACACAGAGAGTATGGTTGGATTTGATGTATTTTTACAATGTGTGTAGCTATATGCAGCCTCTGAATTAAATTAGAGTTATATTTCACACAGTTCCCATGACTGTGAAAATCAAAAGTAGAGTATAACGTGAATTAGTATGAGATAACTTCATAATGCAGCTATAAAGCCTCCAACTCGAAGCAAATTCTTCTTAGCAACTGTTTTGTGTAGAAACCAAGCTTTTTTTTGTTTCATTTTTAAAAGTCACAATCTGAGCTAATGTCATTCTCTTCTCTGATCTTTAGATCAGTGCTTCAAAGGCTTAGCTGACATTATTCACTTTTCAGCTTGTCCAATACCTCCCACTCCAGCACACTTTTGTATTTCTATTTCCCTTTCTACCCATCACCTTTAATTTTACTCAAGTCAGAGGCTTTCATCTTTCTCTTCCCCTGCTTCATTGTGCACTGAATTGCCTGTTCACCTTTTCTGATTCCTTTCGGATATCATGTGTGTCTGTTGTTCACTCCCTGTCTCTCCCTGATGGTTTCATGCCCGTCCATGCGTTGCTCCTGACAGAAGTTGCCACCAACTGTCACTGCGGCCATGGCCAACCAGGAATTTAGGATGCCAGGACCAGGCAACCACGGACTCAGATCACGCCAGAACAAATATTACTCAAAACTCTCTCTCTCTCCTCTCTGACCTGTTTGCTGATCCTGCACTTCATTTCTAACGTCAAGATCAAAGGGCAAAACCACCAGACCTTCATCAGTGGCTGATAAATACATCCATTATGTTAATGGAATATTTACAACCTTTGTTAAACATGTGACGTTAGAAAGGAGTGCAATAAATCAGGTTGGTCAAGTGCTGTATTGAACATACAAACACTCTGGGACATTGAAGTATGTTTTTAAAAGCCTTCAGAGACCATGTATTGATTAGCTTTTACAATTATTCAGAGGTGGTATGCTTTCAGCACAGTGTTGTTTGCCAATATATTCAGACATGGGAGCTTTCTGAAAGAAACATTTGATGTCACTGGCATCACATCATGAATGCTATGAGTCATCTTTGAGGTTCTAAGAGTCTTTTATATAAATAGTTTAGATATTACAAACATTAATGCACTAGCAGAACATGTTACAGAATCTCCCCAGTATCAAGAATATTCCGCCATATACAAATGTTTTTGACCCCCATTTCAAAGACATACATGGGTAGAGTCAAGTCTGTCAACTCTATGATCAGACTGGGACCATCCTGCTCACAAATCAAATCTAAGGATACCATGTTAGACACTGAGGTCAGGAACACCCACTGGATTAAGTAATCATCATCCACATTAGAGAGAAAATGACTGACCTGATAGATACTGTAGTGCAGCGTGTCAGATTTTTGCTTTTTTTCTCAGAGCAATAACTACTTTTATTTCAGAGAAAAGACAAATAGACTGACTGACTTACAAGACTAAGACTAACAAAATTAGAGAAATATATCTGAGAAGACTAAAAGACATAAATCCCGCAAACCTGTCAAGGTAGATGTTTCTATCAAAGACCAATATTAACGACGATCTGCCTGTCCAGAGCCATTCAAGTTTGAAAACAGAACAAGAAACAGTATAGTTTTTTTTACATAAAATGTTCTTTCAGCCACCAAACTGACCAGTTAGTTGCAACAGAGGACAAGTGAACTTAAAAACATTTAAAACAACAATACATGTGGGTAAAACATCAGCAACTCCAGAAGAACCACCGGTAAAACTGTATATAAAAATGGAATGACATGCTGACACTGTAATATCAAACAGCATTAGACCCAAATTATTAAGCACACATCAACATGCAAACATAGGAAATGTCAGACTGGACAAATGTGATTTTTGGGGCAGTAACATTATGGATTGCTCCTTTGCTGTATGTTTTACTTTATTATCATACAATGCGGCAATAACAAATAATAAAATGGCTGAATTCAAAATGAATCTTTTTGTCCTTGTTTTCTGCAAATATGTTATTCTTTTTTAGTTATATCCTCCAGCGCTACACATTTGTAGGTTTCCATTGCTAATAAATCACAATAGTTGTCAAAATTCCTGTTATTTTTAATTATTTTCAATAGCTCTAGGCCTGTAAATATCACACTTCCATTGTCCAGAAATGACACATTATGACTGTGCAAATAGAACCTGCATTTAATATTAATGTATATACAGTACACACAAGTCCGAATTAACCCCTGTCATTTTACCTAATGACATTTAATGTTAATTTTAGACTTACATTTATAAGGAAGCTGAGAAAATATACTTTCAAGTGTTTTTCTGAATTATAAATCAGCTGTTATAGCTATAAACACCTGTTTAAAAGGCAAAAAAAAAAAAAAATCATTTCTCAGAGTTGTGTTGAGTTGAGGAACACACTCAGCTGTTCACATGTATAATTTGTTTTGTACTAAATAAGATTATCTTCAAAATAAACAAAGACGCCAACATTCTGATCCAAGTTAAAAGGTAAATGATGCAGATGGATTAAACCTTTTACCTGATAGTAGCTCTGTGATCATAAATCAAGGATGGATGAATGAATACACATACAGAGGCTCAGCTTTGGCATTTTAGCTGTCACAGACTTTTTGTGACAGCTGCAGTTAATAATCTGATAGATCACTCAGTCTGCAGGTACACCACAATATGTCTGATAGCTCTGAACAGTATTGTGGCACTGAGTATTGCAGTAAGCACATTAAAGAGGAGTCTGTCACCAAGCTCATGGGCGAGTACACCCCCCCACCCACCTCTGATGGATGATAGCTGGGTGTGTATCTGCATACATCGGCTCAGCTCTGCATGGCTTTCAATTAGAACTGTCAGGAACATGCACTCAGCACCCTACTGTGATAAAGGTAGGCAAACAAATCAATATGCAAGGAAGGAAGCATTCCTCTAAAACTAACATTCACTCAGAATATACACATATACTTTTTATGTCACATGTTTTATGCAACAAATTCATAATAACACCAACTTAAAGTCATAATTTAACACACAGGCCTGCGGCACATTCTGGATTTGTTCAAACGGATATATGATATTCATAAAATCTATGTAAGGCTACACATCATACTCACACACGCATTGTATGGCATGCACAGATGCACATCCATAAAGTATGTGACAACAATGAACATCACCGCAATCAAAAACACACAACATATACTAGCAATGCACCACCGTGAGTGTCCCTGACTTGGATAATTGTCGCTGCTGTAACTCAAAAGACAACATATCCCCCAGCTTTAGAATTAGCATATTCATTATTTAACTGGGGAGCAGCTGGCTAATTGGCAAATGAAATGCCTTCAATAATGTTCACATGAGAAGCTGAATTTGATTAAACTGAATCTGGGGAAAATACTGAAAAGGAAATGAATATAAATGAGCATGTGGTAAAAAATGATAACTTTTGGGACATGAGCAAAGTGACAGCCCATGTCATAAGCGCTGCCATTGCACAGATGTACTGACTTCGCAGTGTTTGTGTGCAAATAAAGTGGCGAAGAGTCAACAGAAATGCATCAAACTGAGGCGACAATTACTGCCGTTTCCCATCCAGTGTCAGTGGAAAATCTACAAAAACAAGAGCGATATCACTGCTCAGCTATGGTGCAGGTACTCCAGTTTTAATGGACTCCCAAAGCCAACTGACTCATGTCAGCTTTCTAAATCAGAAGGGAAGGAGGAGGGGGTCGGATGGGCTCATAAAATGCCCCTACGATTCTCGTCTCTGCTCATTCGAGTTAATGACACACACTCTCAGGCCATATATCAGGGTCTGTTTGATCCTGGGCAAGGATATTAAACTTTGATGGGTTCCCACATTCACTGGTCCTCTGCCTTCTTTTGCAGAGGACAGTGCTGGGTACATTCAGCTGGTACACCCAACTGATGGCACACAAGAAACTACTCATAAACACAGACCTAAGTGTTGGCACCAAGCTGACACAGACACATCTTAAAACACTTCACATCCATTTTGGCAATTTTTGTTACATGTCAACCATAACAAAAGGTGACATGTATGTCATCAGTGGCACCGAGTCAGTGTGAGGAGAGTGGGAGCAGAGCAGCAGGGCGGTGGGGAGGTGGAAACATCAGACTGCTGTACTGTGAGGTCTTAGCGTCAGAAGCTAGTGGGGGTTGTCACTATATCAACCTGTTGCATGGTAAGTGTTTCCCACTAAGACTCCACTGTAGCTGCTGTTGTGAGAACGCTGTACCTGGCAGAAAACCCTGGGACGCTGCTGTACTACACAGACGACTGGGTCAGAATTTGAGAAGACGATGCACTGCTGTGCTGCTGAAAAGCTGCCATCAGACAAAAAGCTTATTGATTGAGGGATCATGACTCAGATGTCATCTGTGTGCTAAACTTTGTACAAGTTGTCATAAACACACAATATACTGACCATACTCTGGCTTTCAGTAGACATCACCTCTCCACTTGTCTGGGGTCAGCTTTGACTCAGTATTTTTTCTACTCATATAAACATTTTATTTATTTAGATTTTTTTCTCTTTATATTTCTCATTTTCACTTGTGTGGTCTTTCTACTGGGTGAGTTTTCTTTTCTCTCTCCAATTACTTGTTGTATGTTGCTGCTGTTAACTGTGAAATTTCCCAATGGTGGGATGAATACAGTCTTATCTTATCTTATCTTATCTTATCTTATCTTATCTTATCTTATCTTATCTTATCTTATCTTATCTTA
>JAPTGZ010000013.1:1789332-1800472 GCA_029814645.1 Fowleria isostigma
TTTACCATTATTCTATTTACTGTAGTATTTTAGATAAACTGTTCATCAAAGTCCATCTAGGGACAAGTGCTGCAAATTAGCTCATGCTATAAGCACCATGATGCACGCATGGGACTGCTTTTTTAGTTCCCCTATGTTATTGTGTATCTGTCTCTATCAAATAAATTCAATAAATAAATAAATTAGGTGTTCAGTGTACAAGTGCCAGTTGGATTTCAATGCAATATTCCAGAAAACATGAAGAACAAGATAAATATTCTGCCGAGAGCTTGTAGTGATGAACCTTTCTCACCTCAAATAAACTATTCAGGTACCTTTACACTCAGCCTCCTACTGCGACAGACCAGTGATGTGATATCACTATCGCATGGAATTGCTCCAGCTATCAGATATGCATTTATGGCAGCATCACATACTCACCCTTTGTTTTATTTCAGACTGCAGCAGAAAACGCTGCTGTGCTTTGCGCTTGAGAAAATGATGCTTGTGTAAATG
The DNA here is from genome assembly GCA_029814645.1 of Fowleria isostigma. Lineage (NCBI taxonomy): Eukaryota > Metazoa > Chordata > Actinopteri > Kurtiformes > Apogonidae > Fowleria > Fowleria isostigma. Next base: position 1,789,828 of record JAPTGZ010000013.1, read on the forward strand.
CTACTGCTCTACTTGATCAATAATAGAGCTTCGGTACTCAAAAAACTATTTGTTCCAGAAAACTGTGACATTACTACCACACTACAGAGACATGGAGTTAAACTGTAGTGCTTATTGTAGGTCACACTCAATGCTGGTCTGAGGTCAGCCACCAAAGGGACTAAACTAAGCCCAGCTGTGTTAATCTAACATGTTTTAATGAGTCGGTATTGTGCAACCCTATTAAACCCTATGGTAATGCCTGATTTTACGGCACAAAACCATTATTAGGAGTACTATATTACATGTTGGCAGTTAGTAATCCCTGTATACATACATTCTGAGAAATTAAACAGTCACTAATTAATTGCAAAACTGGTAGCATGTTGATGTTGACAGCACTAGAACATGCACATGCTCCATGAGAAAGGTTTTTGTGCAACAGCAAGACAGGTGTGCTCATTTGTGAACATAACAGAGGCGACAGTTCCTGTGTCTTTTGGCTGTTCCCGCTGAAACATATTGACTATTGCTTATACTGCTGGAGCAAAACACTATCAATGAAAATGAAAGTGTGATTTCAGTTTCCCAGTCAACCCTCGTCTCACTTCTCAGCGTTAATGAGCTGTGGATTTGCCATCGTTATCAATGGCCCGGGCTGCTTAATTATTCATACTCAGAGTGTTCTTTCCGCCATTGTTGTCTGGAATCCTACTCCACTTTTTCTTTTTCTTATTCTACATTTAAGAAATTCTGTTTACATGCAGCCTGGAGGTGTGGTGAATGACAGCTTGAACAGTGGAGTTTGGCTGGGCTTGGTTGAATGTTTGTGTACGCTTGTTGTGCATAAGCTCCTTGATCGTGGGGAACGGAGGAGGAATTTAAGTCCTTGCTTTTTAACATTACAAAACATCCCTTCTGTGGAACATAATAATGAATTTGTGTGCACAAAATATGGGTCAAATCATGAGTAGGAGCAGGTTAGAACCACATTAGCTCTGCAAATACTTGATATGAAAGGAGCCATGGGCTGCAGCTACGAGGGCTGCTGTGCCTTGCATACAATTGATGAATAAATAAAAATGGCAAACACAGGGGAGGCCCACATTTCACATACGCTCCATCCTTTCATGATCTCCAAAAACATTCCAACATCCTCCTCTTCTTTCTCTCTCATCCCTTTTTTTCCACCTTCAATTTCTCTTTTTAGATTTCTTTTGTTTCCATAGAAACTGGGTCTTGTCCCATGCATTCTTTTCTCATGGCAGCTTCCTTCCCCTCTGGAAAGACTTCTGGAAGAGTATCACTCCTTCCAAACAAGCAGCAGCAGCGCCTGCAGCTTACAACATCTAATGGGAATTTTCTTCCTCGCTGCTGAGATCCATCAGTCAAATATGGGCAATAACGTGACGTGGCCATGAACTGCCATTCTATACGTGTACAGTGGTTTATTATACTGGTATGACTAGAACTTGCCCGTGTGTGTTATGTAAATCAATGAGACACCGCTTGTGTATGACTGCGGAAAGCTGGTGGTGTTAACGTAGGTTTCAATGCAGCGAATCGATTGCAACCACAATCATTTTAACTCTACTCGGTTCATAGATGTGTGGAAAAAGACAAGACCACAGCACATCAAACGCAGCACATGGTCTGACCACACTGAAATGAAATGCTGCGATATTTAGCTGAAAATCAATAACCTGAGTCAGACTGAATAAGTTGTGCTAAATATGTTTCACTGTAAAAGATGCTTGGCAGTATTCAAATTTCTAGTACAATGAATTGCCTTTTCTTTTTTTTTTTAAATAATCAAATCCGAGTCAGATTTATTCTCATATCAATTTCACAAAAATTCTAAAAATCCACTTATAATTTTAAAAGCTGGGTTTGATTTGCCTCTAGTCTACATACCTCTGCCTCTGCTGAATTATATTTATCCCATGTAGGGACTAAAGTCATCCACAATATAATGATTAAGGATGGGAATTGAAAAATTGTCCCACTTGAGAATCAGCTGCAAATGGCATCACATCCCTTCAAGCATATAAATTCTGCTAATCAGTGCTGGTATGTTCTTCTCACTGGAACCATGCTGTCCTTTACACTCACTCACACATAGTATGCCACTGGGAATTGTGTTAATAAAGAGGTAAACATGTGCTCTCACTTCGACAAACTTAATGCCTGCACAAACAGTGATGATGAGTTGATGTCTTTCATGACTTATTGCCTGAAAACAGTAAGGGTAAAATTCATGTGTTACAATTGACAAGGGCAGCAATGTTGATAAACTCTGTATTAAAGATTTTATTTTAACATTTTATTCTTAGTTTAATTTTACTATCTCTAGTGACATACTAACTGAAGCCATAACACACTGTTGCACATAAAATAATTTACCTCTTCTCATGAAATGATTCTAACAATGTGATTTATTCTTATTGTATAACTTGGGACTCAGTATATAATCATTGCAAAGGTGATTACTGATGTGTATATAATAGGAAAAAAAGAGAAATGTGTCTGAAAAACAATTTATTCTGAATTTACCACCAGTGTACATTGTCTAATGTATATATTGTAAAGTCAAAGCTAATTGTGAAATGATTTGAATGTAAAGTTACTAATAAATAAGCACATATAATATAGCCTAAACATAAATATACCTAAATAAATAACAGTAATATCAGAAATATCCATCAAATGCAAATGCAGATCTGTGCCTGCTGCATGTAGCTGAGCGGCATTATCCATGCCACTGAAAAGACATTCAGTTCTGATATTTTAGTAATGTTTTGTTTTACTGTGTGTGACCACATTCACCATGAGGGAAGGTCAAGACAGAAGAATGATTAAGAATAATTAAAGTATTTCTACAAATGCAGTGGCATAGTTCAAGTGCTAAAATTACTCATAATGATTCTCTAAATTTTACTTCACAGCTGCAAGAAAGTATATAAACTCATTGTGGATTAAGATTTATTGTCATGAGTGAATTATTTTTTAAAAATACACTGCCCACAACTTTTCACGAATGTTTGTTAGTATGCATTTATTATAGACTGTTAATCCTTCAACTTTCATTTTGCATGGAAAAAGAATCAATTTTGGGAAACATCTTTGCACCAAGAGGATTGTTGATTCAGTCTAAGACCATGGATGGGGAAGCTCAAATTAATTAACAAATTCTTATTTACAATGTGCCCTTTATCCAAAAAGGGCAAAGCTGCCAAAGAAACCTAATGGATGAGATGGATGTTGTGTTTTCATGCTAAAATTGATTCAAGAATCTTGTTTGTGTGTTGGAAATAGGATACAGATTGGTGCGTCTATGGTAATTTTGTATGAGCCGAGCATAAACAATGACTGAAACAAGCGTCTCTCTGCGCTCAGCCCTCCGCAAACACACTGACATTCTTAGCTCTGGTGGTGAACAGACCCACAGCGGATGCATAAAGTTCAGCAATAAGACCAGACAAAACTTTTCTTGTTTGTTTTACTGACCCTGCTAATAGCAGAGGGCCTTAAGTAACTTAGAGTGCATTACTGGGTCAAAAGCTTGAGTGGCCTCCAGATTTTTTGGATTTGTGGTCTCCCATGGTGAAGATGTTGGACTTGAGCTCAAGCATACTGGCCCAATGAGCAGGTCAATTAGGTGCAGGAGGTGAATGGTAGCTGGAGTAGAGCTAGTGCAGTCCAGCCTGATGATCCATGGCCACTAGGGTCTTTAAATGGGCAACCCACGTTCCTCTAAACCAGACAGGCAAAATAAATGTTTGGCCATGCATTACAAACCAGACCATTATGCCTGACGTTGCCTTCACATTTCAGTGAATTGAGGAAGCGCTGATTTGAGGCAGCATAAAAACCACATACCTGACTTCATGTTGAATGTGGCTTCACCTTGTGCTTTTGACAAACAGTAAAAACATTTTTCTTTTGGCCTGGCTTGAAATGAGGTTTCGAACCAAGATGTTTTTGACTGCTAATGAAAAGGTAAATCAAGGACAGTAGAGGGGTAACATACAAGCTGACTATTCGCATTTCAGACATCATTTGACAGTACTATTGTAATTAAACGTACGGGCTTATTGTTGCGGATTATACATATGTTGAGCTCAGACTTGTCAAATTCAACACGCATGTCTTTTGGCAACACACAGCAGGGGTGTAACCAGGTTATTAAAGATTTACCCTATTTTCATTCAGCTCCTGCTAAATGGGTAACAACCACCACTGAAATGGATTTCCATTTGATCCTAATTCACAAGATCATGCCTATGCATCATCCTCTTCCCTCGATGGTTCTCATTTCAAGACATCTGTCTGCATTCTGTATTTCTCTTTCACCATCCAAAAGTATAATTTCATTTCATACACTGAATACTGAAATAGATGGCTGCTTTTCAATCACACAGCCCAAAAATATATGCAACTAAATAGAGTGCAATGATGAGATGAAATAATTAATAGTAATTAGAAAATTAATTACTGCCAGCATACTCTCAACCTGCTGTTCTGAATCTAGTGGATGAATATGCAGATAACAGATGCAACAGGTACAGCAGTGGAGGAATTCTTCGTGTATGTGCATGTGTTTTATTATGATCTTGTTCGGTCCAGATCCAGATTAAGAAAGTGACTCCAGAGGTTAAGTGGCTTTGGTTCTTTGCGATTTAATGATGTTTTTTGGTTGGTTCACTATACGTTAGGGGTGTAACGGTGCAAGCATTTGAACCAAAGTGTTTCAGCACGGGGCTTTCAATACAACATGGAGGTGTACCGAAGAATACATGTACTCTATGTGAAGAACGCAAACATTTCCCTTAAGCTTCCACATAACCCTTGAACCAGAACCCACACTGTATGAGCGGGGTGGACACAAGTGGAACCAATGAGCAATATTTGACATCCTTGATGGGCGTCAAAGTAGTCCACACACCATACATTTGCTGACAGTGAACCAGCATGGCAGCTCAGAGCAGCATCACAAGTACAAAGCCAGAGTTGAAGACCTTCCATCTTCTGTAAGGTCTCCGATTTGGGAGCATTTGGAATTTGGGATAAATCGACATTTAGGTCAATGGAGAGAGACAGGTCAACAAAACAAGAGTGGTGTGCTGGAATTGATTGGTGAAGATCGGTTATATTTCTGGTAACATGTCAAATTTCACAATGCACCTAAAACCCACAGAGTCATACAAAAACTTCAGCTGACACTTAATTGTGCAGAATATGTTGCATTTTTACCTCAATAATGTTTTTTTTTTTTAAATGAAATTAAAACCTTACCAAACCAAAATGTACCATTACACCCCTACTGTACATTGTTCTCTGTGTTTCACTGTACAAGGCTTTATCTTGTCCTTTGGGGTAGTTATTATTATTATTGTTATATAGCAATTTTTATCTATTACCTTGTAAATATTTGCCTGATACCACAGCATGCTACAAGGTTGATATATTTCATAGTCTCAGAGAAGCATCTGAGCAAACAAATTAACATGCTAACCTCTAAGACCTTTAAGTGTGACAGCAGTGATAAGAGCTGTGCTGAGTGGAGACTGAGAAAGCAATTATAAAAAGCCTGGCAAGATTCTGGCTGGTGATGTTTTAATGGAAGCTTTAATCTGTTGCAAGGTGGTCACTTGTAAATATAGCGCGGGTGTTGTTTTCCAAACTGTTTTATGATTGGATTTTTAGTGTTTCTCTTTTTGTCTCAGGTGAATATATTGGACATTTATATCCCTCTTTATATTTTTCACTGTCAGGCCTGGTCCACACATACAGTACATGGGGATTTTGAGAGATAAGACTCATCCTTTACATTTCGGCCTTTTGTTCTCACACAAACGGCTTTACATCACTGATAAATGGGCCTTTTGGAAAACTCATTCCATGGTAAAAAAAAAAAATATTTACAAACTGTCTGGCTACAACCCTGACCATCCTCGAAATTGGGCAGACCTAGAACGCGAGAGTCCCGGCTCTCCAAAACCAATGTACAATCTTGCTAAAATGATTAGCAAGATTGTTTCTGGTGTCATTACTTAGAAATAGGGTTGAAGATGGACCTGTGGAGTTGAATTAATGAAGAATGCAGACCCAAGCATAACATTTACAGTTTATGTAGACCACAGGTAAATGTTTTAAAATGCACAATTCCATTTAAAAAAGCTAAATATCACTCCTTTAAAGTAGTCTATTTAGTCATCATTGCTAGACTGTGGATCCACTATTATTCTGGATTGGGGAGAAAAAAAAAAACAGTTACTTGTTTGGGGCATTTGCTGCTAGGCCCATGAAATGGTGCCTTTACAAGACCATGCAAGGAGAAAAGTTGGTTTAGTGGAACATTTACATGTGGGAAACTGTACTGTGAAATTAAAATGACTGAAGCACTGCAGAGGAAACACTACTTTAAAGAATTCAGTGTGTTGTTGCAGTCCGGAAGTTGCCATATTTCACATAGTGAGAAACACTCAGAATGTTGAATGACATAATTGCCCAATGTACAGTTATTCCGGCAGAGTACATCCTGTAATGTGACAAATGAGCAAAAAATATGTTTTAGAGACTATTTGTTTACACATAAATAGTAAGTTAAAGCACAAATTGTGCATATAAAAGAAACATCCAGACTAATGTGTGGCTAGTCAAGGGCACTAGGGCAGAGTGGACTTCCATTAACCTGTGAAAGAAAATCAGAGAGGTAGTTGTAACTTCAATAAAGCCAGCTCCTTGTCCAGTTTAAATTAATGATTAACTGTATCCTTGCCTCTAGCAGTGTGCAATTGACACAACATAGTTCACAATTCTCATTAAAGCTCATTGAATTGTTAAGTCTCACCGTGGTGAATCGGCAGTCCCACTCAACTACAAAGATGGAACAAATCGTTCAATAGTTGTGCATCACTAATCAGACCATTAAGCCTCAATATCACCACACCAGCAACTTCAAAAGACACTAGCGGCATAATCTGCAAGTGGGATGACTCAACTGAGTGTGAGCCAAACCTGAGACTGCTCCACCCCACCCTCGCTGAGAAAACAACAAATGTTTGAATATGTGTGAAATGTTTAAACAGATGGAGAACCCTTTCTGCCAATCATCAGTGCTGGAGGACACACCACCCCGATGCAGCACGGTGCAGAGTAAAGCAACACCTACATCATGCTCCCCTTCATATACAATTCCAACACACATATGCACATATCTCACACATCAAACCCCTCCTTAGCAACACGATGAGCTTATGTTAGCAATAATTCAAGTTTCATGTGCTCCATCACTGACCCTAGCAACCCCAGCAACCTATGAATCCACTGCACTCCTCTCATTACGCCAGCTGTTTTCTCCACAGAGTTCTGGATTCCTTCATTACGGGGCCTCGCCGTGTTCGCTGGCAAGCCCCCCAGGGCTCGTTATCAATAGCACTGCACTGAGCAGCCCAGCCGATTGGAAAGACTTGCTGCTGAGGCTCAGTGGACGTGCGGGGGCGAGCAGGGAGAATTCATTAGAGCCTAGTGGCATCACTAAATCTGATGCAGCAACTGCGACTTATGCCTCGGTCTGATAGGAACAATTTATTGGAGGGGAGTCTTTTTCCCCTCTCCTGTGATGTGGGGATGAGAGGGGCTGTAAACACTTGGCTCTTCTTGCCATACGTGAAGATAAGAGGGGCAGAAGGTTATCTACGCCCCAATGGGAGTGATGTATGCACGACAAATATGGGAGAATGTCACACTATTACCTTCCTCTGCACTCTCTCATGGTGATGTCTGTGTCTCTCTCAGGTTCTCATCTTTACCGATCTGATCCGCTGTTGAAATAAAAATCTGCGGTAAACACCAAAAGGTGTGAGGTAGTCTCAGATGACTTGAACGCACACCCATCACCTGCCTCCTTTTCTTGCTTCATTCCAAACACACGCCTTGAAGTGGAACCATTACCTGCGACCTCGGTTTGGCTCTGTAAACTCTTTAAGTGTACTCCAGGGTCACAACACTGCACACAAAAGTCTGTTTGGTATCTGCACTCATACACAACCCCAACGGACTCTCCAAGAGGCCCCACTGCACACTGATAACAGCCTCTCCACTCACTAGCTCCTTCATTGTCTTTAAATAGGGCTGTGTTTGCATCCCTTCCTACAATGCCACTCCTTAAACCATCCGCAGGCACTTGGATGTATTTACCACTGTGCTTGGGTGACTGAAACAGTGCTCCTGGCCTGGGGACAAAAGAAACAATGTCCCTGTTAAAGGCTGTTCTGCTCAGTGACAGCCCCCTGGCAAGCAGAAACACTTTCTCTGGTGGCTGGCCTTGACTTCGTGTCCTCGAACGGTGAGTGACTGTAACGAAGAAACGAAGGAGCCAGGAGGAGGAAAAGAAAGAGCCATCGCCTGGAAATGAGGTAGACAGCGCTGGATATTTGACTCAGTACTTGCTTCCTGGCCTTTATAAGGTCACAGGAAGTCTAAGTACAGATGAAATCTATGCACACATACACACAAACAAGGAACACACTGCTTGCTCCTTTCACCCCAATTTCTGTCATTGGGCCACCTTGCCCTTCGGAATCTGGCCCATCGATCCCGTCCAAGTCGACTAGGGTAACTGTACTATTCACAATCTGTCTCCTTACTTCTAATTTCCATTTGAGCAATTGGCTGGTATGGTTGGAGCATCGCCCAGAGGCTGAAGTCCATGGAGAGTGACTCTATTGTCTAGTGCTTTATTTATCCCTCTCTGGGCTGGAAAACTACAGGCCTCCCACCGCCAGCCAGCCACCACCCTCTAGCACGCCAGCCAACAGCAGCACAAGAATGGACACTGCAGAGGAGCTGTCTGTTATGCCTGCCTCAATTTGAGTCCAGCTCATACACCCTGGCGGAGCTGTGGCCGGTTCAGCAGTGCCTCAGCAGGGCTTGGGCTCTTTTCAGCTTCACTGGTTATTGTTGAAACAGTCCAGACATTGAAGGGAGCACTGACAACATCAAAGACTGCACAGATTTCTCTTTTCTGACTTGTTTGTGGATGTTGGATATAGAATGGATACAAAAAAGGGTGTGTTATTGCTATGTTTTCAGACAAATGAGTCTTTTACACGCTGTTTTTGAGGCACCAACACTACATTGTGCTGGTGCATCTCTCTGCATTTGCTGTTTCAAAGCACACTAGTCACAATGTCAGCAATTACTTATGCCATGAAAAGCCTTCAGTTTACTGGTATATCTGGATGAAAAGTATCTAGCAGAGCAAAAGAGTAAAATCCGAAGCTTTTCATGGAGCATTGCATGGGGTTCTTTCTAACTGATCACAGATAAACCCGTTGCTAATACTGGCCAAAGGTTTTAAGTGAGCTTATGATTGCACCTCAAATATTCCTTTTATCCACTACCCTTAAAACAACTACAACAAAAAAGAAAGAGATCAATTTTTTTATGTTTCTGGTGATATAACAAACAACAGAGCTTGACAGCATGAGTAAAGTATCTCTTCATAAAAAAACCAAAACATTTTCAATCCTGGCATCACAGAAGACATGAAACTGTGTCATGTACGCCTGCAAACAAACTGTGAGAAAAATTTCAAGTGTTGCAGAGTAAATGATACATCCCTTAAAGCGAATTGAAATCATGCATTTTCTCATTTTCTTTGTGCAATGGCATGAGCATAAAAAGAATTAGCGAGAGCTTCTTAACAAGATGAGCCTCCTCCTGAAAGCCTTAATTTGAAATTGAAAATGATGTGAGTTTATTCCTGTCGAAGATGAAATGTAGCACTGACACAAACCTATCTTTTTGAAGCTGCAATGGCGCTGCAAGCTGAGGCTGTGATTGATGTGGTAGTATGAAAGCTGAGAATGTGCCTCAGTAAGACACTGGGGAGATGGCTAGTAGTCAGAACTTAGTGCTGAAAAGGTTAACTAAAAGCAGGGAAGATAATAGAAATGCAGGTGGTAAAGGGGAGGAAATGAATGGATCAAGAGACGAAAGTCAGCGGGGAGAAAAAGAATCACATGAGAGACGGAGGCCGAGGGATTAAATGAGAAGTGGGAAAAGTGGATATAGAGAACTATTATGTGATGCCGTATACTGGTTTGTGGGCTACTGTCTTTAATCTTTGACTGATTTTGGTTGTCACTATCTTGAGTATTTGTAGCCAGAAAAGACAATGTGTGGATGAGAGGGTGGATCTATGTTATGTTATGTTATGTTGAATAGTACCAAACAATTTTAGCTATTGCTTAATGTTAACACATATTGTTGTGTCTAATAAAAGCAAAGTGATTATAAAAATACTCAAGTCAAAGTAAAAATATTTTTTTTTACAAAACCATGTAAATTAAATAAAAACACATAATAAAGACTACGAACACTTCAAGTGGTTATAAGAAAAAGTGCTTGAAAAGTATAAGCTAAGGGCTTTTAAAATCAATTTTTTAATTTTTTTTTTTTATTATTTTGAACATATGCATCAGAGAATAAACATCACCCATTTTCATTATGTGATACAGGGACATTAATATTCACCGTTACAGGACATATTCTTACTTTATGTTCCCTCTTTTCACCATAAAAGGCACTCAGAGTGTTACTACAATGGGAAATGAACCAAATACAAAACAAATCAACAAAAGAGAGAGAAAGAGTACAG
>JAPTGZ010000013.1:1800572-1811436 GCA_029814645.1 Fowleria isostigma
GAGAGTTCACCCAATAGTATGTGGGAGACTCAAAGGTCTAAGGGAAGAGGGTTCTTTGGCCTGATGATACTAAAATGGGGCAATTTGGCCATCAGACAAGACTGTCTGACTTCTTCTCACTGTGAAGTAGGGGGATGGTGGCAGAATGTCCTCAAAGGCTTGTAAAGGTAGAGGATAAAATAGATACAGTAAACATATAACAGACTCCTGAAAGATAGTCTTGAGAATAGACTTACTTTCCGTCAAAAATGACTAATTAAATTATGTGATCTCATTTATGAAAGCAAAAACAGGTGAAATGTAAAAAAAAAAAAAAAAAAATTCTAAACACAGAAAACAAACTGACGATATTCAATTAATGCTGTAATTAAATAACTACAAATGCTATATAACCTTTGAAAGTTTTATAATTTGTTAACTACAATGCAATAGAAAAAAAAAAAGTTTATTCAGTATACAGGAGTAGTGAAAATATGGCTCCACTGAACACTGAGCTGTCAGTCACAACTGCCATTAGGCCCACTATGCATAAAATCTTATTAAAAGACCAATGATTCATGAGAAAACCACTGGAGGGTCTTAAGAAAGTAATGAAGCCCATAATGACAATTGGAAATCATGTATTTATTGAGATGTTTGGCTTTTTCCAGTAATTATTATTTGGATCCAGGATTTTTGGAGTGTAGCATCTGGTGGCTGCCAGCGGTTCTACTCTTAAGGCTGTATTGGCTTCAGTTTCCAGCTGTATTTGTGGGCCCTTTGGAAATATCATAGACGAATGGAGAATGTCGAGGAATTTTTAATCAGATTTTTCTCCGTCACTTCTTTACTTCAGTTCTAGTAAATGCCACAGACACAAACAGCCATCTGCCTGCAGAGCACCGCTAGGCCAGTGCTTGGCTGCAGATGTGCCTGTCCGCCTGTGGTTCTGCCAGGACCCCGTCCACCTGGAGTGACCTAACAGAGCACCCGTCTGCTCACAAAGTCCCCATACGCCTCAAACCAGGCTGAGTCCTCTGCATGAGTTTGTTTTGCGTCTGTTTGCATAAATAAATTTAAGTTAGTATGTATGCGTGGGTGTGTTATAAGGGCAGGGAAGAGGAATCCTCAGGTGTGTGTGAGAGAGCGGTCAAACTGAGTGAACTGGGGACATTAGCTGTCCACAAAATGTAAAGAGAGACAACCTCATGCTCCTTGTCCTTCCCAGTCGGGCCGTACTAAGCAGGCAACAGATGGCCTGCCGGCATAATAGGCTGTGTAATGGCCACACACAAGCATACACATACACACACTGACCCACAATTGGCACTGAGATACCCAGACAGTGCTGTGGTATGTCTTCTTATAAGTGTTAAGAATTGAGGGTAAAAGGAGTCAAAGTGTAGACACAGAGGACAGATAGATGACAGCTCTGGATTTAATTTATGCTGTTTCTGCCAAGCATATAGCAATAAGGCTGCAGAGCATTGTTTCACAGCACTCTCTGTTTCACTGTTTCTAGTCTGCTGCACCTGTAAGTACAGATAGATGTCTCAGTCTGAGGATGGTGGTCTGTAATGTTACGCCTTGTTCAAACAGCTGTTATAACAGTGGGGGTATTAGTAGAATCTGGCAGTAACAGACTGAAGTGGTGACAGTAATTAACACCAGTGAATAATGGGATAATGAAAGGTGTAAGTTTATCCGTCCAAACACCAATCATTGACTTAGGCTTCTCAATGGATGTGGAGGCAAAATGTTTCCATTACAGCTAACATGGTAATGATAGTAGGACCATAGTCTAATAATAAAGAGATAATAATCAAGCAAACCCATTATAATTCCCAAAATTTGTACCAAAAACAGGGATACAGATGACTAGTAGCAGGATTAAAATATATAATATCTAACAAATGAGGTAACATCAAAGAGAATTAATTTAACCCCGTCACTGTACTGTAATAATAACTGATATTGAACTTTAGTGTGATTTTGAAGGTTCTATAAGCAGTACTGTGAAATGAAGAACTTTTATCTATAACACCGCCATCTGTCATGTATTACCTAATGTCACCATATTGTAATTTTTAATATAAATACACCATTGATCTTCCACAGTCTTGCTATTACGGTACCAAATTACCAAGATGTAGTTTTGTCATCTGGCTCATTAGATGTACTCGTGTCCACTATCTAGCCCCCCCACATTATAAACAAAAAGAACAGGCACTGCCAAAAACACTGCAAAAGGCTTATCTTAATTAAGACATGTCTATTTATGCTGTAATTTCTTTTGTTGGGATTAAATAATTTTATTAATAAAATACGCTTCATTGATGTTCAACTAAAACAACTCATCAACTTACTTATTTTACAATAAAACTGAACCTGTGTTTTGTGTTCAGTAACACCCAGGACAAGTGGGATTTGTACCAAGAAATAGAGCATATAAACTCAAAAACCCAGAGGGCGTTCAACCCTATTCCAGAACGACAGCGGATAGTGTAAGGCTAATCTCTATCGCTACTAATGAAGTGTATAGTCTGGTTATGCAAGACATCTTTTGCCACCTCACTATGATTCCATGTGGTTCTGCTTACTATCCTCTTACATTGTCTATACTTAATTGCGATGTCCTGACAACTCATGTCCTCAAAACCCCATTACACACGTTTTCCCCTTTAACAGAATTAATACATATACAAGAAAAACTAATGCTGTCAAATGATAAAAATATTTTATCAGATTAATCACAGGGTCATTATAAATTAATTTTGATTAATTACAATTAAATATTATTTATTTAAAATCTATAATAATCATCACATTTCAGACTCACACTTCAACTTAACGTGTTTATTGCACATCATCAACACTTTCAACAAAACAACTTGAATCAACTGCTCCATCTTGTTTTTTTGTTTTACTCAAATTTCCCATCCCCGTTTAGCGACCTCCATCTTTATGGTTTGGTTCTGCTGTCACTACCAGATTAACTGCATATTTACACATGCACAACGGTCACTCTACTTGGACAAATTGCCCGAAATACATTGCCAGAGAGTCATTCTATGCTGCAGATGGGTTAACTGTATTCACATTTTTAATCAGATTAATCATGGTGATGGATTGATCCACGAAAATGAATAAATTTTGATAGCCCTAATAAAAAACACAAAGAAAAGAAGAAGCCAATATTTTTCAGTTTGCAACAATGAAAGTGTAGGAAGGGCAATTTAGTAATTCCATTTGATTATAATGGCATCATTTACTCATCAAAGCAAACATACTGAATACGAGAGCAAAGATGCTAAATTCTGATTGTCTTGGGTTTTTAAAATGTTTTCAACAGTTAAAAACTTTCAGATTAGAGTGCTTTGTACTCACCTTGAACAGTACAACATCGTCCATGTTGTTTGTTTAGCACTGCAGTAATGATGACAGCTCACTAATTCTGAATAAATTATAACAGACATGCACTTGCGGGACATTATTAGCATTTTTCCTGCTTCCTGTAAATGTTTGAGGTCAAAACAGAACTCATTGACTTGCTCAAATAGGCATTATTTGCTGTCACCATGGGAAGAGGAGATGAGGCAGTTAGTCCACTGTGGCACCAAATTAACGCCCTCTAGATTCCATTTATTACAGCCGGGGAAGGGGAGAAGAAAGGTACAGCCGCCAGACCACTGTAGAGCAGTGCTGACTCATAAATCACATGCTCCTGATCGAGGTTTGCCTCAAAAGCAGACTGTGACCTTGTTGTGAAATGGTAACACACCCCGCTAGCCATTAAGTCCGAGTCGTGCCTTTGGATTCGGTGAGTCATTAACGCAAGCGGGCCTCGCTCTTCAATTCTCCGGCTTCACAGTTCAAGAAGCCCGATGAATGTATGAAACTAATATGGATGGTGCCGGTCAAAGAGGCAGGCATAAATTGATTTTAAGTCCTGTGGAGAGCTCTGACTTAAAATACATACGTTAATTCAGTCTCCAATTAATGACTTGACAATATGGATAAAAGCACATACGTTATCTCAGCATCCAAAGAATATAAATCCAGTCACTCGCTCTCCTTCTTTTTGTCTGTGACACTTCAGGCACACATTGATCTGTTGTGAAACTGAGATAGAGAAACAGCTCTGCGCCACACTCAAAGAGGCATTACCATATCTTAATATGCCTAGAAATTCTTCATCGCTCAAATGAGGGTAAAATTTTGGAAGTGATCAATGTAACAGCTCTCACAGTTGCCAAATATGTATCTAGATAAAACTACTGCTGGGAAAACCAGTCTGGTTACATAACACAATCATCTATCCAAATTGTCGTTTTTCTTTCAGAGAAATGTACTCTATATCAGGGGTTCTTAACCTTTTTGACTACTGGGCCCAATTTTCCTAGTTCAAAGTGTGCCGGGGCCCATTCAAATATTAAGACTTTCATTTTAATTGATCTGAATCTTGGTTTGATTTGGGTCAATAACTACATCAAGTCCACTTACAGTTTAACAAGCTAAATCCTTGTAAAATAAATTGGAAAATGCACTGTGACCGTCTCAAAGACATTTATTTATGATGTATGTAAACCTGCACATACAACAAAACACCAAACTGGTGGCCATTTTTTGAATAAATCAAGTTGCTACAAGAACTAATATAAATGCTAAAGTCAAAATTGTAAACACAAAAATTAGAAATCCCAAAATATTTAGATTTATATTCTCAAAAACTGAAGAGAAATTTTTGTTTAATGAATTTATTTGGAGATAAAATAAATAACAAAAGTTTCAAACTAAAATAAATTGTATATAAAATTTAAATAAATTACAAATGAAAATATCGCTTTATGATCTACCGATGAATATTACAATCTAACAGCCTTCATTTCTTTGTGGGAAGCTGTCTCGTGGCCCACAGGTGCAAAACTGAACATTTTTTGCGGCCCATTAGCTGGCCCCTATGGTTAAGAATCACTGCTCTAAATGATCACAACTAAACACTAGGTCAGGGGTGTCAAACAATTTTTATTTTTTTTTTTCCCACTTACATTTTTATTAAGAAATTTTTTTTTTTCCAAACAAAGTTATAAAAGAAAAAAACAAGTGTTGCTTGGGTTTATAGATTACATTCATATCATTAAGTCATTCCTTCGTTCCGTGTTCTGTAATCAGTCCATTTTGTCATTTTTTTGTCCATTTGTTCTTCTTGTAGTCGCAGTTTGTGGGTTATTATTTCCATTGTATATATTCCTTCTATGATTGCGATCTATTGGTCTTTTGTTGGTGGCTCCGTCTTTCCCCAGGCCCTTGTTATAGCCTTTTTACCTACCACTAAAAGTATCTTTACCAAATATAAAGCGTTTCCCACCACACATCCATCAGACAGGTTACACAAATACAGAACAGTAACTCATTTTAGCGCAGGGGCCACAAACAGCCTAATATGACATAAAGTGTGCCAGACCAATACAATAATAGAAATAATAGAATAAGAACTTATAAGTAATGTCAACTCCAAAAATTTTTTAATGTATTTGAGCTGGAAAAAGATCAAATTCCGTAATGAAAATGTTTACATATAAACCGTACTTGGACATAACATAAACACTTATGAACAACCTGAAAATTCTTTAGAAAAATAACATTATTATGCCTTGGTTTATCATTTATACAAGTGCATTACAACTTAAAGATCACAGTGGATCTACAAATACAAAAAATGTTTAGTAACACAGAATATTAGTAAAATTCCACATTTCAGGTTGTTCGTATTTGTTCAGGTTATTCACATTTTTTGTAAAAAACTCGTCTGTAACATGACACGGTGGTGCAGTGGTTACTCGTGCCTCACAGCAAGACGGTCCTGGGTTCAGTTCCAACACCAGTCGATGGGGTGGGACCTTTCTGTGTGGAGTTTGCATGTTCTCCCCATGTTTGCGTGCATTTTGTCCAAGTACTCCGGTTTCCTCCCACCATATAAAGACATGCACTGATAGGTTAATTAGTTAACCTAAATTACCCATAGAGGTGAATACAAGAGTGTTCGTTTGTCTCTATATGTCAGCCATGTGATGAACTAGTGAAATGTCCCGGGTGTACCCTGCCTTTGCCCTTAAGTAGCTGGGATAGCCTCCAAGCAACCCCCATGACCCCAGTGAGGATAAAACGTGTTCAGAAAATGAATAAAAAGTCTGTAAATGCAAACATTTTTGTGTAATTTTCCTTTTTTTAACACTAAAACAGAAGAAAAAAATGGTAATTTTCATTACTTACAGGTTATTATGATAGTATTTTACTGGTCTGACCCACTTTAGATTAAACTGACTATTAGTTGTATATTTGTTTATACAACTATAATTATAACAACAAAAATATCTAGTAATAATTTAATTTCAGAGCTGATATCTATCCACTTTTTACAGTTTTCTAGATAATAACCAAAATCACATAAGTTCTTACATCAATATATATGACACTGTACTGACAAAAACAGTGATTTTAATCATTCCATGTTTTCTTTTCTGTTTGTTTTGGTCACATGATACACACAGGAGTTAGTACTTGATTGCATAATCATTGTTTTGGATTACTTTTGATGGCCTAATCATTTTTTCTGCGCCTATACATACAAATACAGTTGAGCTTTTCCTGTAGTTCGACTCCAGCTTTTATGGTTGATGATTTGAGACAGATAGAAGGGCAGACAGGCAGGATTCACTGAAGAGCAGACAGATAACAGTTGAAGGTTTCATTAAATTGACAGATTTTTCATTAATTTTCTGTACGTGTCTGTCATCGCGCACACAGATGCTACCAACATGCACACGTTAATGGCTCATTCATATCTGACAGGCTCTCATTAATTTCCCATTAACAAAGATGATGGTGCATGTCAGCTCCCACACTAGTGCATATGATGTGTGTATCTGTGCCAATACAAGTGAGATTACCAGGAGAAGGGCCCAGTTAAACAAGCTGTAAAAACAATCAACTCATATTTTATGTCAGCAATGCTCACGCACTGTCACCTCCTCAAACTCATTTCGTGTTCGCATTTTAGGGGCCAAAAGCTGCCCCGGCGCCGGGGCTTGAACACCGTCCCGCTTTGTGGGTGGGCCAAAGCTGGACAGAGAATGCGCGATGTACGAGCTGATTGGCTCAATGGTGCATGACGACCGAGGTGATTGGATCAACAGTGCGTGAGATACAGTTTGATTGGGTGAAGTGACCACCAGCTGAATGCAGGGGACCCAGCTGCTCTGCACACTGCCTCCTCTCCATCCTAAGGTCTTGTGGATGCGCACACACACACACACACATGCACACACACACACACACACACATGCACACACACAGCTGAAGCCACCACACACATGACTGGTGAGAATGTTGTAGCTCCATATGTAGTGCCATGCTGCGTTGCCCTGGGGAGGCATTACCATTTAGAGTAGGGGGAGCGTTCCAACAGTGCTCGACAGGGCTATGGCTCATGTGGTGGCCACACGCTCTTCTCAGGAAACGACACTTCTCGACCACAGCCTGCTGTTGCTGTCTGTCCCGATGCCAGCAAACTATTAGCTGGAGTGCTATCCATCATGGAAGCTCTCCTGTTTTGGACGCAAAATCCATCCTCTCCATCTCTGTCTTGACACCGTTTTGTCTTCGCAGCAAGTGCAGAAACCCACACCTATGACCACATGCCCTATCCAAAACTTACCCAGCGACAGATCAGCCAGTCATTGAGGTGAGCATCAGGCCTCCTACACAATTGAAATTTGAAAATTCCATACTTTTTCCAGACCCTAATTTCCAGATGTCTTGTTAAAATAAATAAATAAATAAATAACTTGAGTAAATAGATGTGTATCATGTAAATAAATTATGGAATTAATAGTTTCTTTTTATTATTCTGAATATGTATGACATTATGTCAACAAATAATTTCCAGAAAACTATAGCTAGGTAATATAGCTCCTAAAAATAAATACAAATAAAGATCAAACCCTGAAATATTCAGTGGCTTTTTCATTTTATGTTGCGATTTCACACAAAGTCTGCATTTATCTTTCTTTATCCATTCAGGATCTTTACCGACCAGTGTTCATATTTAGGATTACCAATTATTATCTTTTTTATTATTTATTTCATTTTATTTTTTGCGTTATGGTTTTAATCATACAGCTGTTTTATGTCTTTTACTGTTTCTATTTTATTATTTCTTTTGTTATTATTTTATACAGTTGCTTTATGTCTTTTAGTCTGTTCTTGTATTTTACTCTTGTATTTTTGTTTTGTTCGTCGTCTGTACAGCACTTTGGTCCACTGTGGTTGTTGTAAAGTGCTCTATAAATAAAGTTGGATTGGATTGGGATTAATGAGGCAGTCGTCACACAACTAACATCTACCCATTATGAGTTTTACCAACGATCATACAAGGCATGCTGAATAGATCGCTCATGAACAGTGTGTGGACATAATTCATAATTTTATAATTTAGAAAATAAAACAGTGAATTCTATGAATGAATGAATATTTTGCCATATATTCATTTCCATTTTCCATACTTTTCCAGACTTGAAAACTTCTAAAATCTCATTCCATACTTTCCATACTTGTGTAGGAACCCTGGATCACCCTGTGTTTACCAAGGAGAAGAATTTTTACTGCTTTTCCTCATTTGACTGGACAATCTAAAATAACAACAACAAAAGACAATATCGACTGACTTCCTCTTTTCATATTCCATTCCAGCTACTGCCTTGACATCATTATTTTGGCATTAAAGAGATGATTAATTCTTGGTACTATGAGATAAATTAAAATGCAGAGTCATAATCGCTGTTTGACATTCACTAACTCCATTTCTACACCAACAGGAACAAGTACGGAAGCAGTGAAAAACCAAGGGAAAAGTCTGAAGATTTACACATTAAATCAGACCTCAGTCTTCTGAGTGTACATACTGAATCAGAGATGGAGGAATCACTTAGTCATGCACAAGTCCTTTGTAAGTTGTTCATACTTTAATCCTCTGTTGACACTTCCATAAAAGCAAAAAAATGACAGGATTGGGGAAAATTTTGGTACGTCACTTTGAATTTCTACATCTCACACTGGCCTTTTAAAATCCAACAGCAGCACTATTTTTTTTTTATTTTTATTTTTTTAAATCATATAAACTGAACCTTGTAACTGCGTTTGCTATCTGGGTCATACTTGCCCGACTAAACCCCCCACTCAGTGCCAGGCTATTTCGGTTTATAAGTGAGTCCTCATCCATTTCATTGTTTACATGTATATCACATTAGGGAAGAAAAGGGCACATGAAGTCATTTGTCCAATTAGCAGATGCCTAATTTAGTCTGTCCAGCTCTGTTTGATTGTTAATGTAGCGCAGACCCACCTTATTAAATGTTAATGTAAGGTTCAAAAACAGGAGGACATGAAATAACACCGCCTCTATGATTCACCAGAATGAGCGCTTGTGGACATCTGTGAGATTGATAACATTTCAAGACTTTGGTTGGAAAATGGGGAGAGAAAATACTTCATAAAACTGAATTATTCATCGGTGTATGTGACTCTGAGACAAGAAATACACTGATAATAAAGTACCATGATGACTAATATCTGTTGATAAGTGTCAAATGTGTGCATGCAAATTTGGGACATGGCATTTGGTAAACTAAGTGATGAATGAGCAGCCTCTGAAACAGTCCTTGCAGTTAGCCGAGTATGTCTCTCACTGATAATATTACCGAATATTTTCCCAATCTGCTCTTAGCACTGAATCTACTCTGCGGTGTGATTGACGTCTTTTTAGTTTGGTTACGGAGCAGGGTACGAACGCAGGGAGCGGGTTAAAGGGAGCAGAGCTGTCATCACAATGCCACTTAAAGTGACAACGATAATGGGTCATTTATCCATGCTCATTTTCTACCCTAATTTACTAATTGAACTGTGTAAGGAAATTGGTTGGGAGCAAAGAAATAACACAAAAGGAAGTGGTAGAAGAATCAGAGAAGGCAGCTGATAAATGACTGATTAATTACACATTAAATGTAGTTTAATTGATTTTAACTCACGCTGAACTCTTGGCTCAGCCTGTTATTGTGGCAGTTCTACAGAAGTTTAATAATTCTATAATTGTGAGTCATTTTTTTGGGGATCACATCACTGTTTATCCAAAATATGATTTAAATCACATAAGTGAGCCAATTCAGCCATCACCCTGACACTGCACACACATTAGGGCTGCACGATATTGGAAAAAAAACCTGATATTGCAATTGTTTTTAACCTCGTGACATATATTGTGTTTTTCTTGTTCATTTTCAGTTCATTTCAGTTATTTTCTTCTTAATTTAAGGTGATTTTCTTCTTCATTTAAGGTGATTCTCTTCATTTTTTGTAATTTTCTCCATTTTCTGTGATTTTTTTCAGCCTTTAGGTGATTTTCCTCTTTGTTTTCTCTGATTTTCTCATTGTTTTCAGTAATTTTCTTTGTTATCTCTGATTTTTTCCTTAATTCTTTTCTGATTTTCTTCTTTGTTTTCTCTGATTTTCTGTGTTTTTGGTGATTTTCTTCAATTTCTGTTATTTTCTTCTTCATTTTCAGTGATTGTCTCCTGTTCAATGCTCTTTTTTCAATATTTTTACCAGCAACTGTGTGTCAGGTACCCTTGAAATTAGATGAGAACACTTTGAGTTAATTTCCCTCCTCCATTCCAGGATCTGCGATGTGACTATTGCGCACATGTACATTGCAATGACGATGCTCAAACAATATATTGTGCAGCTCTAACACGCACACACACACACACACACACACACACACACTCACACACACACACACACACACACACACACACACACACACACACAC
>JAPTGZ010000013.1:1817699-1828934 GCA_029814645.1 Fowleria isostigma
CAAACAACCACTGTCACATTCACATCTATGGACAATTTAGATTAACCAATTAACCTATCAGTGCATGTGTTTGGATGGTGGGAAGAGTACCCGGACAAAACCCACGCAGACATGGGGAGAACATGCAAACTCCACACAGATGGTGCTGGGATCAAACCCAGGACCTTTTTGCTGTGAGGCATGAGCACTAACCACTACACCACCGTGCCACCAGAAAATGTTTATTTATATGTTTTAAAAGGTTATATATTATCCCAAAACTGACAAATTTACATTTATTTGGCCCTTGAAAAATATGTTTATTATTTTGTCCTCATGCCAGTGGGTAGCCAATTAAGGTACAATATATTACACATCATTTAGTTCTTTCAGATTGTCACAACTCTTCACCTATTGTTTCTATTTTTGCAGTTTAAAAGAGCTTTTCATAATATGTTTACTCCAAAATATTCCATAATGAACTGGTCCATCTCTGTTGTAATACCAATGTATACCACTGGGGGGGTGTAGTCCAGTGAGAAAGTGAATATAAGTAGTGTTATTCTTTCTTTTTTTGATGGATGGACACCTGATGATGCTATAAGGCAGATCTGTGCAAAAAAGTACTAAAACAGACACTTTTGTTCAGTGTGTGATGGGTGGGCCAGGCCTTAACTATTTTGCAGCGGCTGCTTTCAGGGACACTAGTGACTCCTACTGTCAATAGTTGAAGTGACTTTCCAATTATAAAGCTACCTCTTTAAAGTGTGTAGTGCATACGTATTCCCAGTAAAAATATGTATGCAAAAAAAGCAAAACAATTTTTTTGTAAATTATGCATTTCATGCACACGGGCAATTTAATGCATTTTACATAAAAACGGAAACTGGAAAGTAAATAAAAAAGCTGTTTAAACAATAAAAAGGGCTAGGCATAAAAGACTAAACCTTCATCTTACATATTAATACTTTATTATTTTCCTTTAGCAGGCACCAGCCTACCAATAACCCGTCTTAGGGTTCAGGGTTAAAAGCATAAACGGATGTGCTTCAACCACATGTTTAACACAGAAACTATAAAATACGCCCTTACAAATGAAGTCAATTGTATTTTGGCATTAAACTTGTTCTGTTAGTAGCCTAACAGAATGGAGTGTAAGGGATGCATGAAAAGAGTGGATGTTAAAGGTTAACGCCTTATCGGTTTTTATTTTCATGTGCATTTATCTTAGAAAATGGTAAATGAGGACCTGTATAAATGACTATTACGATGTGAACACTAGACAAGACGGTTGAGCACACACAGTCCATTTCACCCTTATTCAGTGCAAACTCTCATTTCTCACTGTCCACAAACACTCCAAGTGAAAGAGTCATCTCCTTTTGTTGTGCAGCATGAAAAATGAGACTTTCAGAATCAGGCCTGTCAGCAATCCCTTCACACTCGATACGCAGCTGATTAGCCAATAATAAATAATGGCTCATTAGGAGTCATTATAAACTTATCAGATACAAGACCATGTGACCTCAGAAAAAGGCCACAGAAACAAAGAGGATTAGGGCAGTGAGAAGGAAAAGCAGCAGATTCAGCCATTGTTGAGGGAGATAATGAAATCGCTCCCTAATAGAGCTGTAATCTGGGGTGTGTCGATGCCAAAAACCCACGTAACTGTGTCAGTGCCCACTCTTGCGGTGTGTTTGATGTTGACAGAATGAGCCCGAATGTTGTTTGCAGTCAGAGTGTTGTGTGTATGTTAGTGTGTCAGGGGACAGGAAGGGGGGACGGTACAGATGCAAAGGGGAAGGTAGCAATCAAGGCTCAATCTGCACATCCTCTGCCCTCAATTAGTCTAAGAGGAACATAATAAGGAACCACAGACATCCTCCACTGCAAAATGACATGTGGAAAAAAAAAGACACAAAGAGAGGAATGGAGAGGATGGAGAGAACAGAAGAGGTGAGACGGCAGAGCAATAGGCAGGAGGGGAGTGGAGAAAGAAAGAGGAGGAGAATCAATTCTCAGCTTTGTGCCCCGGGCTACAGTGTGTCATCACATCTGTATCAAACCTGTCAGCGGCTCTGGGTCTACCTGTTGGCTGAGTGAACCACTGCTGAGAAAACGAGGAGAAAGTGACAGTGAGCGAATAGGAGATGGGGAAACCAAGAGGGAGGTGGTGAGATGGAGAGGTGGATGGGAACAAACAGCAGGTGAGGTGACTGATGCTGCCGATTGTAGGAAGCCGAGTGGATAACACATGCGCAAATGATTGTTGGTCATTTTTAATGAGTGGGCTGTATTTTGTATCTTGGCTCACATGTTCTCATATAATACTGATTACTCTCGGCCACACAGGCTGCAGGGTATTGCTATTGGTTGATTGTCTGTCTGTCCGTGTGTGTGTGCTCGTCTGTCCAAAACTTTGGCATGCAGTGATAAGTCAGGCCACTAGGGGCAGTCTGCCATAAAGTCAGCTGTGTACACTCAACGGTAGGGCTGTAACCGTGCACTAGTACTGTTTGGGTTTGAGGCCTTCGATACAATACGGAGGTGTACCAAACAAATATATGTAGGTAATATGAAGAACACAAACACTCAAGAAGCAGGGCGGCTGTGCAGGGTTTGCTCTGTATATATTCAGTGTGAGCCACAGAGGCTTCAGCTGGTGCCTATCAGCTGAATTTGAACTGGTGGATTAGGGAAATCTGACTGTTTAATTCAAATTTGCTCACTTGGAAGTTAGAAGCATGTTTGGTTTCACTTTCTATTTTCCATATGTTGCAGCTTTGCGGCACAAAAGAGTCTGCTGGGTCCTTTATGGCCTTTATTTTCTTCACTCAAGTTGTCAAAATCAAATGAACCTCCTCTCCTCCTTCACCATGTGTGTGCTGTGTTACTGTGTGTTTACGTTTACCTCAGGGAAAACTGCGAGGCATTCAACAACACAGTAAATTACAGCGTTTGCCATAAACAAACACTGAACATTCAAAATTATATAAAATTATATAAATTCATAACATGTGGGGTGTCTGTTAATGCACAAATGACTGAGCAATACTTTGTACAAATGTCCTGGAGTGCACCCCCCCCTTCCCCAAATCAAAAATATATGATACTGATGACCCCTGTACAGAAAACATACCAAACCAACATTTTCCTGTACCGTTACACCCGTACCCTGTGGATATCTGCGAGTATTTGGGCTACACTCAAGAACGAGGGTTTTCAAGTGTGCGCACGTTATGTTTTAAACAAGGCATTGTACAAGGTACTGTATCAGCATATAAGGGCTTCTGTGAAAGCCTTGTTTACGGAATAGAGTCATTAATCCAACTGCTTCAATACTTCAATACCAAATTTCAGTTCTTCACATCTATTTGACTTTCATACATTCTCATTTATTAATATTATGTTAACGAATAACTTTCAAGTTAGGGTAAATAGATTCATTTTTTTATGTTGCAAAATTGGTTTGAATGGCTAAATATCTGGATGCAGAATCATATAATGTGAAATGCAAAAATGACACTGAAGATATTAATAACCAAGGATGTACATATCAATATGGTCTAAAGTGGGTCAGACCTGTCAAATACTATCATAATTACCTATAAATAATGACAAACACATTTCCTCTTTGTTTTACTGTAAAAAAGTAAAATTACATGAAGCTGTTGACATTTATAAACTATTCTTTTGTAAAGAAATGTGAATAACCTGCATTTTTACCAATATTCTGCCTGTTACTAAATATTTTGTGTATTAGTCAATCCACTGTGATCTGTAAATTGTGATGAACATGTGTAAATGATAAACTGAGACATAATATTGTTAAAATTGCACTTGTTCTTCCTAACAAATTTTAGGTTATTCATGTTATTCACATTTTTAAAACATAGTTTGTAGATGTAAACTTATTATTTAACTGGTCCGGCCCACTTCAGATCATATCGGGCTGAATGTGGTCCCTCAACTAAAATGAGTTTGAGACCTCTGATCTACAGAGTATCTAAAAACCCAGAGGACCTGAAAAATAAATATGGTATCCTGTCATGTCATGTGTCTGTAAAATGCAAGTACATTTAACAGCTAATCTGGAGGGTGTCAGTATCAGCGCAGAATCCATGTGCCCAGATATCCAGCCCTGTATGTTGAAAAATGTTACTGGTACAACAGTCAATGTGCATCAATATTCTTTAACTGTGTGTTTTAGCTGAGATCCACATGGAATGCATGGAAATAGGCTCCACGTTGCTCCGTCGGGGCTTGAGACCTGTCTTTCATACGGGCTGAGTGGCTGCTCTAACATGGATGGTGAAATGAAAAGCAAGAGTTTCAGCCCTTTAAGCAGTGCAGCCTAGTTTGCAGCCCAGTGCGGCCTCCACATGTCAGCAGTCACACCTCCCTTTGATGCCAACTGGGCTGGGGACGGTCGTCATGCAGCTGAGCAGCAGTCAAAGCCCGTTTTAATTTACCCACAAACACCAAAATGATTTGTAAATCTACCTGGTTTGTGTCTGCCTCGGTGAATTAGGGGCAGAATCTATTTCTATCACAAAGCGGACTGTTACAAATTAGATACAAACTGAGCTCTCCTGTTCTGTGAGACATACTGCATCTCAAACTAATCATGTATATTTAGGGCCGCAACACTCAGGTAATTTCATTGTTTTTAGTTTGGTAAATATTAACTTGAGGAACACATCTACATCGTGATCAGTTGCAATATATAATCCATTTTGAATAGAATTAATTGGATTACAAAACTAATTAAATTAAGTAATAAAATAATATGTGCTGTATTCAATTAACTGGTTACAGAGCACTTTAAGTGTCTTTTACAGATGCGTGCGTGTTACTTTTGTTTTATTTTCTGTTTGTGTTTTTAATTACTATTTATCAATGTTAGTATATCTTATCTTCTATATCCATTTTTTTTAATCAGTTTTAATTAGGGATGGGTACATTTTATATTGTTATTGCATACAGTATGGTTAAGTGATTACATTAAATCAGAGGTTTTCCAAACTTTTTACAGCAAAATACCCCTTGAAAAATACATTTTTATCAAAGTACCCCTAACTCTCGATTCAGCATTTTTAATTTTAAAAATATTGGCAAAATTTGTTTTTGTGCCAAAGGTGTCCATTTATGTTTTCAAAACTTTGCAAACAAAGAACAGTTATTTAAATGTAATAAAGTAAATTTTGTGTGCAAAATATAAACTGGAAAGTAAGCAAGGATTAGGACCACTGGACAAGAAAATCAAAAAGCAAAAACAAGATCCAATACATTTTTGATTTAAAAAAATTCAGAATTTTGAGATGAAAGCTGGAATTCTGACTTAAAAAAAAAAAAAAAATAGAATTTAATTATTGTTCTGAGATAAAAGTCAGATTGTGGACTTTGATCTCAGAGTTCTGACTTTTTTCTCAGAATAATTATAAAAAAAATGTCTTGGACACTTCATTTCTTTCCCCCAGTGGCCCTAATCCTCTTCTATAAAAAAGTGCCCTTTCATTGGTAAGAAAAATGAATAAATTCATCATTAATGAGTAAAATAAATCATTCATCAACAAGAAATGATAACTGAATTTCTCAGATAAACTCATCTTGAATAATCTAAAATACAAATGTTAAAATGTTACCAAAGCTTGAACAACATGATTGACAATAAAATCAGGAGTGTGTTTTTTATTATATTAATCTATTTATTGTGTTTTATACTTCAGCATTAATTCTCATGACATATTTTGTATTCAGTACATGATGACTTATGTAATGTATTTTTCCACAAAAAAAAAATCAAGTAGCCCCTGGGCACGTACACGTAACCCCATTTGAGAAACACTGTATTATAAGACAGAGCAGATATTATATTGAAAGCTTTTTTTACACCTTACTGATTCCTTTTTTTTTTTTTTACTGATTATTCACAAACTCCACACAATCTCAGTGTTTCAGAGATTGTTTTAACTTCTGTTATCTTGAGAAAGATGTTCGAAATCCTTCACAAACTGACAGTGAAAATGTGTGGTAACAGGACAGTGAACTACTTGTTTGGCGTCAGAAAGTAATTATAGTGGATTGTTAAAGAGGTTAAAAGCTTCAGTTTGATCGTCAAGAAAAATCCAAAGACAGCTGAGTGAATGGCAGGCTCATCCACCCAGACAAAATATGTTTTGACGTTGCCGACAGATTGCACAACTACGCAACTGAACGGTTTTCCATTGTGCTGTTTCAGTCCCTAAAAACATAACAAAACACAACAAAACAACATCATTTTGGGAAAACCGAATGCTGGTGATTTTTAAAACTGTAAAGATGAAAGCACAAACATTACAGCTGTTTTCAAAAATTGCATACATGTAGAAAATCACACCCCGTTATGGGTCATTATGCAGTTAAAAGGTTCCGGTCATTGTTTAATACTATATACAGTGTTGGGAGGGTTACTTTTGGAATGCATTCCGTTATAGATTACATGCCCAAAAAAAGTAACCTGTACTGTAATCTGTTACATTACTTGGATTACTTTCACATTTTCTTGAATTTTAAAACCATATGAATGTAGTAAATCACACCATGTTTTCTCCGTTGTAAACAGAATGATTGTTGTGTGTTCTGTTTTAGAGCTGGATGAATATATTAGGTCTAAGCCTCATAAACAGATATGAACATGTGATGGACTCATACAACCTAAAGAAACTTACTGGTGCTTTGTGTTGTTATAGAAAAAGAGACAAAAAGTCCCAATATTTAAATACCCACATCAGTATTCCTCTCATTGCACTGCATGGTAATATGTGCTTCTCCTTCCTTATCTCTCTTTAAGGTGAAGTTCTGCTTGTAATTCCAAAGGTATACGTTGTTCTTGGCTCTGATCTGCCAGCTCTGGACCCGCCTTCGCCTCTGACTCCGCCTCCATTATCTTGACAGACTGACTCATTCCCACTTACAATCAACACTAATCATCAGAATATTTGCGCCACATATTGTATATAAGATTTCGGGAAATGTGTGGGAAACTGAATTTGTTAAATGATAGAAAATAACAGAAGGTAATCAATTTATTTTGAAAAAATGTACTGTATTCTGATTACCATGTATTAATGCTGTAACTGTAACAGCCCTACTGTAACTAATTACAGTAGGGCTGCACGATATTGGAAAAAAAATGACATTGCAATTTTTTAAAATCCTGCGATATATATAAAGCGATTTTCTTCTTTGTTTTCAGTGATTTTCTTCTTTGTGGTAATATTTATTTTCAGATTTTCTGTTTTCTCTGATTTTCCTCATTGTTCATGATTTTCTTTGTTTTCTCTGATTTTCCCTCATTGTTTTCAGTGATTTTCTTTGTTGTCTCTGCTTTTTTCCTATATTTTTTTCTGATTTTCTTCTTAATATTCTCTGATTTTCTTTGGTTTTGGTGATTTACTTCTTCATTTTCTCTGATTTTTTCCTTGTTTTTGGTGATTTTCTTCATTTTCTGTTATATTATTCTTAATTTTTGCTGATTTACTCTTGTTTATTGTTCATTTCACCAGTGACTGTGTGTCAGGTACCCTTGAAATTAGATGAGAACACTTTGAGTTCATTTCCCTCCTACATTGCAGGATCTGTGATTTGACTATTGCACACATGAAACATTGTGATGATGATACTCAAACAATATATTGTGCAGGTCTAGATTACAGTTACTCATGTTTTTTGTAATCTGTATACGTAATCCTGTTACATGTAATCTGTTACTCCCCAACACTGATTATATATTCGGGTTTATTTTATTGCTGTTTATTCTAGTTGTGGTTTAATCCATAGCACTGCGTCCCATTCTAAAAGATCATCATCTGTTTGCTGCATCGCTGCCCTGTGAGAACCAGAAGTATACTTTTCATGAGCTCTGTCAGACAGGCCTGTTTTCAGCTTTGAGCCAATGCAGTTGACAGCAAATCCAAAAGAGCTTTAAAATTTAGTCATCTCAAGTAAAATGGAGGGAGTTTAGAAGTTCTCACATGTAGGAGAACCTATGGTGAAGTCGAAGACCCTCTCTAGAGACAGCGTTTGCTTAATCCAATCTGGGATACTGAAGGAACAAGGCACTGGAACCTCATGGATTCAGGGGAAAAAAATGGTAATGTGAAAATATACAGTAAAAAAAAAAAAAAAAATCATGCATTCCATCCCTGTGTTGTGTCTTTTATTTAAGAAGTGGAGTGTGCTTCAGGTAATGTGAAGTTTTCCAGATGCCTCTGACCAAATACAGTTTAGAAAAGATGTGATTTTGTACTAGAATTCTATATTTAATGA
The DNA here is from genome assembly GCA_029814645.1 of Fowleria isostigma. Taxonomy (NCBI): domain Eukaryota; kingdom Metazoa; phylum Chordata; class Actinopteri; order Kurtiformes; family Apogonidae; genus Fowleria; species Fowleria isostigma. The sequence continues at coordinate 1,825,989 of JAPTGZ010000013.1, forward strand.
TAAGGAAAAACCCTGTATTGTTATTACGTCTCCTGCTCATGTTTCATCCCAGTCACATGATTAACAGCAAAATCCCAACCCATGGGAATCCCTCAGGACTCCTGTAATAACCCAAATGATTGGTAAAAGATTATAAGCATCTATTCTAGAAATATGAAAGGCTCAGTCTAAGATTAAAAATATACAGTCATTCTTATTCTCTGCAAACTTAATTAAAAATGTTAGATTCTATTTCTCCTGTTAGATCCCTTTAATCTAACACATTGTAACTTTAATCCCTCACTTCAACACATCTGGAGGTACAAAGTTTTCAAGAGGATGAAAACTGAAATCTGAGAAAAGAATGAAACGAGCAGATCAATGACATGGAATAAAAAGATTAATATTTTGTTGAGTGGACATAAAAAGTGGTGGAAAAAAGGTTTTTTTACACTTGCATTTGTGATATATTGCATTAAGAGTCACTCTTAACTCTTTCCCCATGGGACGCCTACTAGGAACAACCCATATATATGTTAATAGTTCTACCTGTAGAAAGTTTTTTTTTCCAGCGGCTACAATCATCACTACTTTGGCAAACATGGAGAAAAACCAGTAAAAATGTATTATTATTGTATTTTTTAAAATCTTTTTTATAAATTAAATACACAAATAAATAAATTTAAAAAAAATTAAATTAAAAACAATTTAGAAAATAAAATTTCAAAAAATATATAATAAAATAAAACTTAAAAAGACAAAAAAAAGAGAAAATAAGAAAGAAAAAGTATTATTTAATCTTATTGCTACCCTTGTATGGGTTGTGGTCACCTCCACCTATCACAACGTCTGTTACATTTCAAAACCAAAACCTGTTCTAATGGTCGTCAAATCATGTCTTTAATGATATAACAAAGGTGTTAAAACTCAGCATTAAAATATACAGTGGAAGGTTGCCAAATGTTGTCTTTATGGAGGAAAGAGTTAAGTCATTGAACTCTGCTAAGTATTATTCTATTACTGAAACCCACATGCTTCCTTCTGCACACGCTCTGTTCCATCAAGGTCAAAACTGGATATTTCAGCGAGAAAATAAAACACATCCAGGGCACGATGTGTTAAAATGGTCAATATAACAATAGACAAAACAATCATCTGCATTTTCTTATGTGTGATGCAGCTACAACTTAGGAAACACAAAGTTTTTCTGCAAATATTTGATTAAAACAATTAAAATTGTGTAGAATTTTAAAGGTGTTCTAAAACTTTTTTTTCCACTACTGTAAACGCTGCTGTAGAAATGCAAACAAGGCATGGATGTAATTTGATTAATTGGTTAAAACTGAACATTTTTGAGTAGATGATTTATTTCTTTTTATGTGAAAAAAAATAAAAATAATCAGTTTTCAAAACTTCTGAGTTCATAAGTCATTCTCAAGTGTAAATACTAAAAAGCATTTTTTTCCTCGTCTGTTTCCATAACCTATCACATCTGCAAGATGCTAATTTTCATCCCACTCCTACCAGAATCCTCCCTTGGCCAATTGTCTGATTTCTCTTTCCTCGTTGACAACTTCACAGCCAGGTGTTGACGACGAGATCAACTTTTAATTAACCTTGTACATGGCAGAGTTAGCTCTCCGTTCCACTTCTCCTTTATTCTTCTTTGCACCATACTCTGCTAAATACACTTATTTTACAGTCAAGAACCATTCCTGGAAAAACACACAAAATTACAGCTGAGTTTAGTTCAGTGAGTTAACCTTAATTAACCTGCATTAATCTACAGCAGAGTTACAACAAATCGTGTACATTCCTTGCTGCTTTCATGCCATTTAAGCAGCTGCAGCACCAGAATTGGCACATGAAAATAAATGCTGTATAGACGTCGCTGCAGGTTTATTGCAAATTTCTAAAGTGCCACGAGGACGATGTATTTGTGAATGGAACACGCGCACATTTTCCCAAATATAAAAGTTAAACAAGTTTAGAGTAGGCTGGAGGGAGATGGAGAGGATGATGGTGGGAGGAGATGTGATTTGGTACCAAGGAGATGAGCCAAAGCCGTGATGTCATGAGCATTTGGCATTTTCCTCATCCTTATTGAAAATCAGCAGTGGCAGCAGCCTTAGGGAGACACTCAGCACTGGTTGGAGTCTTTAAAAGCAGATGGGAAGATGGGTGATCGGGCAGAGGGAAGTGTTCTGCTCTGCCTAACCAAAATGCCTTCAAATAACACAATTAGCATCCATTTGCACAGCTCTCTGCTTCCTGGAAGATGTCTGCGTGCATCCTGCTCGGGATTAATAATGGCTTTTAATATGTTTCTGTGTCACAGTAATTTACTCCACATTAACTATTACTGAATAAAGTTACTCAGAATGGTCCCAGTTATAGTGCTTTTCAAACACCATTAGTTTTTGTGATGGTTTCCATTTTTTTAATTTCAGTTTATTTTAGAGATAGTTTTACTTTTGTTAGGAGGAATTGCCTCGTTTTAGTGTCCTCGCCTTTTCTTTAGAGCAGGTTTAAGAGAGACAATCAAAGATAATGCAGTCTTAAAGCACCAAATTATGTAATAACTCAAGAAAATACAATCCATACAAACACTATGCAATATATGCAACTGCATTTTGTCATAAATTATGGTATACTAGAGGAGCTATTACAAAAAGCAATTTTCTGGACAAAAATAAAACACTATATTACTTAATAACCAACCAAAATATACATAGTCATTAATTGGAATTGTGTAGTACCATAACTGTCCATGGATTCTGGCTTGACATTGTTCCTACAGATGCTGTAATCTACAACTAGTGTACATAAAATGACTGTATACAGAATATTTTGTCATCATGCAGTACACATGGATGGGTATTTAGAATATTGTGTTTTATTTTTATCTATGTTCAGGTAAATCCATAATTACGTGACAGATAAAAAATATAGAGTGAAACAATCGAT
>JAPTGZ010000013.1:1829026-1851623 GCA_029814645.1 Fowleria isostigma
AAAAGCTGCAATATGTAATCACTTATTACAAAATGTGAGGAAATATGTCTTATTGCTTATAAAATATGGCCATTTCTTTGTTTGTTTTTTTACAAAATGTATTACTTACAGTAAATTCAACACACTCCTTGATCTTTGTGGAAATTATATTTCTGGAATAGTATTTGCTTCTTGATTATTTTTAAACATCAGATGTTCATAAAGCATATTTTAGTTGTTATTAACAAAAATGTGCTATTGTTGTCATTAATTTATATGTATCATTTTATTGTTCAATTAAATTTCTAAAGTGAGCATTTCATGTTCTTTTTAACTGTCCGGATTCTGTATCAGCCAAATGTTGAATTTCATTATTTTTTCATGGCAGTCTAACAATTATTTTCAAAGGTTTAATACAATGCTATATCTCATGTCAAATATTTTTATCTTTATACAGCCTTAACACTGAGGGAACACAAAAACATAACTGATGTTGCCTGCAGATATGTGTGTTTATTGTAGTTTTACATAAAATTTGTGTACTTTGACAGTACTATGTATTTTGATTGCTGCAAAAATAGTAATAATATTAAAAAAGTCCTTAAATCTTTAAACTTTGCACAACTGTAAAAGTTCCGTAAATATTTGCTGCAACATTGTGTTTAAATGTATTGCTGCAAAGTTATATATACATATACAGATATTTAAAAAGAGATTAGAGATGGTAAAAACATGATGGTAAGAATCAAGGATGATGGACCCTGCACTGTAAAATATATAGTGTCTCTTTCTTATTCTTCATAAACTGTAAGATGGATTCATGTCATTTAAATGGTATATTTTTCATATTACACCAGAACTCTTCAGGTATGTCCCGTTGTTCAGTCTAACAATCCTCTGTGGCATCTTCCAGCTAAAACCTGGCTCACTCGCTCTTTCTCCGAGCAGGAGATGTGGCATGGAGCTAGCCATTAGCGTAGTTGGTGCTGAGCAAACATAATTAAAGCAGCGGCAGACTGGCTATATTGCAGAGCTTAACACAGTCCCAAACCCTGGTCGTCCATGCTAATGTGACGGAATGTTTGTCGAGTTGTCCCTTATTGGCTCGTTAAAGACATGAGAGGCAGCGACAGCCAGGAGGAAAGGGAATGGAAAGGACCGGCCCAAAGCGAGCCCGAAGACTGATCTGAGGACAAAGGAGGACGGAATGCACCGCTGGGACGGAACCAAAACAACAGGGAGTTTTGTCAAATGTTAGAAAACAGAGAAAGTTCAAGCAAAAGTTAAAAGTGACGCAAAATGAGAGGAAATGTTGCATATGAGCCTCAAACTTTTCTTCACTTTTTTTTGTCTGGGGAGTGTGTCGTATATTTTACTGGTGAGACTAAACTGAACAACCCTGAGTCAAGAGAAATATACGATGCTTTCTAAAGGAGGGCGTTGCATGTCAGGTGCCTTGACATTCCCATCGACCCCAAAAACATGAGATGTCTCAGTTATCTGCTAAAAAAAAGAAGAATAAAAAAGTGCCAGTAATTCTGCTTCAGAGTGATTGTGTTTAAAAGAATAAGCCAGTGGCCTCTGGGTCAGTGAGACATTAGCTGAGGATGAATGTTCCTGATGTGATATGACTGCTTTCAGTGTGTGTTCTCAGTGGGGTGGTTCAAAGTCTACCAGACAGATTCTAATGAAATTTGGTGAGAGTTTGGCTGTGAGCCAGAGAAAATGAGCTATTGTAAAGATGGTATCATCTCTGAAGCTTGCTCATTACCCTGAATTGTTAAATGCAGTATTAATATTCTTTTGTCTGAGAACTTCCGATCCAAGACACACACTATAAGGACAAGTTATTCAGATGAGGCTTTGGTTATGTGCACTGAGGTTGTTTCTTAAGGTTTTATGACAATGTGCAATGATATTACAGACAATAGTGTGCTCTGACCTTTACAGCAATAGTTTGGGGAATTAGAAAAACTTTCACGGCAAAGAAATTGACTAGCCTGCACAGAGCCCGTGTCCTTTGGGAAAAGCTGCCTGTGGCCGGGCCTTACTGCTTTGCCTCAGTGGCCAACCTTCATAATGCTGGGGACAAAACCCTGCAGGAAGGATCCGGATTTTTTTGTGGAAAGTGTTCTTATGCGAGTAGAGACTGTTATAGCAGCACAACCTGTCCACTATAGAATATCATGGAATTTTACAAAAGTCCATATGAATTTGGTAGAAACTAAAATGTGACATTATCAACCCATTCTGACCCAGTGTTACTTTTGTGTCTCTATACTTAACTTTTCGTATTTAGTACAATTTGTTACATTATCCTCTGTATTGTGTTTTTTCAGTGAACATCATGGATTTTATTATATTTAATTTATTGGTTATGTAGATTTTCATAAAAGCTCAGATTAAAGTTTATTTCATTTATTTACTTATACAGGGAAAATGCACAATATACATTGACCTTAACCAGGGAAGATGCATTGTGCCAGGTTATAGCACTAGTACTAATTTCCACCTATGATAGCTGATTTTCATGGTATCAGAAACAGAAAAAAACTGAAGAAAAAGTGTCCATTTCAGTCCAATCTAGCATTAACTGAACATAAACCCAGTGTGTTCATCCACTGTCATTGATCCAACTCCATGGGTTTTACTGATGAATCAACATTGTAGAAGATGACTGTGTTTCCATGGTAACTACAGAGCCTCTGAACATTTAAATGGGTCATATCTGATGACCATGAAAAGATGTGTAACTGTATATTACACCAATTATTTACATGTTTTGATAGGATTATTGGGCCAACAGGTATTAAACAGTTTAGATCAGTGGATAGTTTAGGTTAAAGGTGGGCTTTTGGGTGTTTATGGGTTACATTAGAATAACCCTCAGAGAGCATATACATTCATCAATGCCCCATAGTCCTCTAAAGCTGGATATACACTGTTGATTTTAGGCTGTTCGTAGCAAAAAAATAAATAAACATAGTAATATATTCAGTCATGGCTGAAAACAATAGTCCTTTGACTGTAAGAGGTTCATTTTCACCGAGAGGGATCCTCTATGACATGACCTTTTATGTACTTTTATTGAGTTTTTAACTTCTTCAAACTTTTTAATCTTGGTCTCAGTCAAGAAGCATATTTTTATCTTTTACCACAGTCATTCATTTATTGACCCATCTGTCTTTTATCCTTTATGTCCAGATTTGAATGTATCATGTTTTATCAACTCATGTATTGCTTTCATGTTACATGTCGAAGTGTTTTAAGAAATGTCATCATCATCATCTAAGAGCAAAACAAATCTAACTACAGGTATGAATAAAGGATCCTAAACCTGAGCTTGATATATCGATCAACATGACATTTGTGTTTATGTCGCTCCCCCTGACTTCCGTGTACATAACTATGACTTATGCAACAGTGGGATCATTAGCTCAGCTTCATTTCTACAACTCTAGTGGTGGAGATTACAATTCTTGTAATCTTGCGTGGTAGCACAGTCAGCATTCATGTCGTACTCACGTTGATTAGATCCAGATACAGTGTGGCTGACAATAAACTTATGAAACTACTGAGACCTCAGTCTATAGGAGCCTTCAAGGCCTGTACAGAAAAATATCTCAAATGAGATGAGCTGAAAATCTGCAACTACTTGCAAAACGGCGGCCACATCACACCAGTGAAGCAAGAGGAGAGGAAAGATTGTTTCCATAGCAACAACTACTACTTTCTGTTTTAACTGCCTGGCATTTTTGCATCTTGATATAATTCTGAGCATCTTTAAATGGGAATGAGGATAGTGACAGTGAGCTTTTACATTGAAAGTGTATGTCTAATATTGATGAAATGGGGAAAACATAAACAAGACAGTGTAGAATTTCTCTCATCTATTCCCAGAGTGGTTTCATTGTTTAGAGGAAGAGTTGTCACCTGTAATAAGCAGAGAAAACACCATCAAGACAGCATTCCACCAGGGGAATGGCTGACGACAACAATGAGCGTCTTATGTCCTAACCGTTTCATCTCAGTCTGAACAGGGCTCTGTGTTTTCTTGGTCTGTTTGTCTTTTGTTCATCAGGGATGCACAGAAACTACTGCATTTTGATGAAACTTGGTGCAAGGGTAAGGTCCAATTTTGGAGAAGTTTGGAGCAGATCTATAAAAAGAAGCCTCCAGTGTGATCAAATGTAGACCTCTGCCAAGGCCCCACAGTCCAGTCCAGAAAAAGCAATAAGCCAAAAGCCAGGAATGCAACAGACTTGAATCTCCTACAGCAATATTGAATATGCTGGTCTATCCTTTTTCGACTGGCTCAACAAAGCATTTTATCGAAGGAGAAACATTTTGCTGCTCCTCCTCACTCATACTGAGGCTTATACTGCGTAAATATAAAGACCATCCATGTAACACTGGGTAAATGTTCCAAATTTGCGGCGCACTTTGTTGCCTTGCTTTTAGAAACAAACTGCAAAAAGGCGTGTGATTTTCTATTCTTATTTCTGGAGGGTTTTTTTTCTGTTGCTATTACATTTTATGACCTATGCACAGAGGTTTTGTGTTACTGCTGTTTTTTCTGAGTGACTGTTTGCAGTCTAGGGTCTGGAGTTTTGAAATATCATTTTTACAGTTGCAGGTCAAAAGTCAAGGTGTTAAAACATCCCCCCAGAATCCTATTTGTTAATATTCATTATAGCTAATAATTTCATTAAATTCGTACTTATAACATACATGACATGTCACATGTTAAAATCAAAAGCCACAAAATAGCAACTCAACATTTTATACATGGACTTCAAATATTAAACTTAAGGCCCTGTCACACCTTGATGTTTTAGCAGGCCAACATATCAACATTTCTCTAAAATGCTAGCATAAGCTGACCTATCAGTGTTTTGTTTTTTTAAATTTTGAGCATATATGTAACTTACATAGAACATTTTGAAAACTTATGAACAACTCATATGACTAAAGGTCATTGTGTTGTCTGTGTTGTAGCCAATAAAAAGCCTGCTGTGAGGATTAAAATCATAACCACACTAGACACTGTAGTATCAGCACCATCAGAGAACAGTTTTAGATATGCTAGATATTATGGTAAATGGTAAATGGTTGGTACTTATATAGCGCTTTTCTGTACATTAATGGCACTCAAAGTGCTTTACAATACAAGCCTCACATTCACGCACATACTCACCCACCAGTGGGCGGCTGCTGCCATGCAAGGTGCTACCAGGCCTCACTGGGAGCAATGTAGGGTTCAGTGTCTTGCCCAAGGACACTTCCGACATGTGGACAGTTGGAGGCGGGATTTGAACCGCCAACCCTTCGATCATTGGACGACCCGCTCTACAGCCAAAATTACAAGTAACGTGTGTGAACGTGTGTTACAGTTGCATAACTTACCTACAACTTAGGGTCTAAGGGTGGGAATTGAAGTTCTCAAAAGAAACATTCCGTTCCACCGGTACTGCAGTGGCTCCGATGTAATTGATAAGAAATAAGAGCAGGAACAGTATGTAAAACACACTATGTATCAGCATATTAGCCAGATACACTGTAAACTCTGATCTAACACAGCTCCAACAAGTACTTCACAAGTATTTTATTGATACAGAACCCAAACTGGACCCAGTGTCATTTGTTATTATTTGTATATGTTATGTTGTCTGTGCAGAGATGGAAATATAAAAGACAGTTAATGTGAACAAACCTGTTTGTACTCTCATTCCCTCACCCAATGAGAATCGATAAGAGGATCAATAAAGAATCAGATCGATGAGCAGAACCGATAAGAGAATCGGAATCATTAAATTCTTATCAATTCCCATCCCTATTAAGCTCCATGTATAAGACATATGCTGGCATACGGTGAAAATTGAAAATCTATGACCTCATCATACTATGACCTATACCAGCAGGCTTCAGCGTGCTCTTAACTTATACAAAACTTAGCCATAACTTACTTGATGTACGCACTCACCAAATTTTCCATATGTCATCATATGCTGCCTAAATTGTCAAGGTGTGACAGGACCTTTAAGTATCTTCAAACCATCATCTTAGTTTGTAGCAAAATGAAAATCAATGAGTGAGTTTATTGGGGATATGGTGCTGCAGGAAATGTACTGTCTTTGTGGAGGCGTCTTCCAATTTATCCAACACTGTAAATATATCTATCATTAGCTGTTGTTTTCTGTGTGTATTTGTTTGGAAGATGAAAGTCCCATTACATGTACAATTAAAATAAATAAATACAAATGCTTATTTTTATGGGTCTGCACCAAAAGCTAATGGCTTGGTGCTTGGCCCATGTCCTTCCCACAGAGTTTCATGAAAAATGCTTCTGTAGGTTGTGTGCAATCCTGCTGACCAACAGAAGAATAAACATGCGGCTGATCACAAAAGCTTTTATTAACTGAGAGTTTCTTGGTTTGGTTTAAGTGTCTCATCCATACACTGGTGCAGTCTCGCAGAAAACTAAGTCAGCTTTGAATCACTTTTGTATTTGCCACTTGACTTGAGCAAAGGCCAAGCTGCTCTTAAACACAACACTCTGCCATTTGAACCCGGCGGTCGGGCGCTGTGGTTCCCCTGCGTGACAAGGCACCAGAAGGCAAACCAAAGAGTGCACCAAGTCAAGCATGTTCTGCTGCTTGCTAATGGATTGGGTAAGGACTGCAGCTCTGACCCCAAAAGTTACCATGAAACATTGATTGAAGGCCAAATGGTCTTTACTGACTCCCCGAGGATAAAAGCAAAATGGAAAGATTGCAGATAGCGAGCTAAACAAGAGCTAATGAAAGCCTCTGGATCTGCAGTAAACTCAAAGTTCAGTCTTAATACTCTTGGGGAGATAAACCACAAACTAAGGTATATTTTCTAAGCTTTTATAACTCAAATAACAAGTGCTGTTGACATATTAAATACTATAAATAAATGAAAAAAGAACCCCACATATTTGTCTTTCCGTTTAGAACATCCACCTCTTCAATAAAATAAAGCCTAGAATGCCTCTGCAAAAACACAACGCTAAACGCTGCTCAAATAAAACACAACAAATGGAAAAATGAGTTCACGGCTTGCAGTCTCATCTTGTTAACATAAGATGCACAGCTCAAATATTCACTTTGCCGGAATGAATTTAGACAAGAAATACAGCCTCAGATGCACTTTTTGTACATTTAAAGGCATTGCATCCTGTCAGTTTATCACCTGGGATAAATGAAAGCATCCGTCCTCTTAAAGGGTTTGCAGAAGACGTGGGAAACAACAAAGCTGCTTGATCATTACAAGCCATGAAGGAATTATTACGACTCAATACAGGAAAACAAAGGCAAAATGTTATTTTTTTTCCAAACTAATCTCTGTAAATCTGCACAGCCCCGGCTTTCTTTCTGTTAATATTGATTGCTTTGTGAACCCTGCTCCCTTGGTGTTGCTCTTTTCGAATGCAGACTGTGTGAGTTTTACAACCTTGTTTTTCAATCAGGTTCAGGACAATGAGGCCATGTTTCTTCACAACTTATTCAAAAAAAAAGTTTGAGCAGTACCTTAAGACCTCCCCTTTTTGGAGTCACACTTTGTTTTTTTTGTCAAGTATAGCAAGAAGCTGCTTTACATTTAATGCCCTCATATGAGCTGACCTTTACTTTCTATTTTATACAGGGTTTTTATTCGCTGCCTTTTATGAGGCAACATTTTCCCTCCTGGGCTCACAACATATGAGCATATAAGTGCATGACCTCCAATGAATATCATTGAAATTCAGAGCATCACCAGCATTTACAGCATAATATAATATTGTAGCAATTTACTCACATCAATGTTGAGACTAGTCATAGAATATAAACACTACAAAGAGTCATCTTGGTATGCTCAAGTTAAGCCATACATGATGGTTAAAGGATTTAGTGACATATTTTTCATCTATACAGTGGAGCTGCAACAACTAAATGTGTAAAAAATAAAAATAAAAAATCTAACTGTTATATCAAATAATAATAATGTAATAATAATTAATGGATTAGATTTCTATAGAGCTTTTCAATGCACCCAAAGCGCCTTACATTATTGATCCATTATTCATTCGTGTTCACATTCACACTCTGGTAGCTTCTTAATGTCAAGAGAACAAACCAGCAAGATGACTAAGTAGGATGAGTACGTAAAGAGGTAAATATTCCATTTGGAAAAAAGGGAAGTGAATGTGTGCTTTTTAGTTACTGAATAATGGTGAAATTGTACATAAAAAACAAAGAAATATGTAAAAATCAGCATTTTTTTTTTTTTTTTAGGCCAGGACAGCTTAACTTACCACTTCTGGAGTCTTCCCATCTCTATGCTGACCTAGAGCTGTACTCTTAGTATTGCTTTAGTATGACTCTGTGTCATCAAATGTGTATTAATAAACACAATGTTACTGCCTCTCATCAACAGTGTTGAGCCTACCTATCCTCCAGTCAGCTTTTGCCAAATCTCGTTCATTTTCCAACATGTTTCCTCAAGCCTTTATATATTTAAAATATATATATACATATATATATATATGTTTATATATTTCATATCCCTGTATCCTAACATGACATCATGACTTTGCGTATATACACTCCACTTTTAGGGTAATTTGTTTTATGTAGACATTATAAGCTTTGTGCTTGTATGTTCACACCCTGTCAAATACAATGCACTGAGGGCTAGGGTTATGTTTAAGGTTAGGTTTAGGTTTGGGGTTAGGTTTAGAGTTAGGGGTTAAGGCTATGAACTGGTGATCTTGGCGTTGAATAACACGCGAAAAGTTGTGTACATATAGCACGCCAAATGCTATAAGAACCGGTGTGACATACAAAGCGATTTCATGAGATCAGTCTCTGTATTCTGAAACACTGGACCAACAGAAAGGTAGGGATGTTGCCTCATAAAACTGCTTCCATGATTGTTTAATTTGTTTGTCGGTTGGAATCCATAATATCATATTAAAACGCCACAGTGACACAACAATAGAACAACAGGCTGCAGAATTGACATTTAGTTGCCAATGGGACAGGACTGCATGGCAACAAGAAAAAGCAGAGAAAATACTCTAAATATACACTGAATTTGTGGCCCTTTCAGAGTCCCATATGGTTCTGCATAAATGTCTAGTGATTCTGTCCTCCTTTTGTCCCAGAGCTACTCCAGTCTTACATCTACGCCAGCATATTTGAGAGAATAATCAACTCTCACTTAAAAGATGGTTAAACATCAAAATAGGGCTGCACAATATGTTGTTTGAGCATTGTCATCAACATGTACATGTGCGCAATAGTCACATCACAGGTCCTGCAATGTAGGAGGTAAATGAACAACGTGCTCTCATCGAATTTCAAGGGTACCTGATACACACTGCATGTAGCAATCCTCCAATCACAATCATTCAGTTAATTGAAACGGACCACGCCCCTGCACATGGAGTGAGTCACTGGTAAGAATATTAAAACACAAGCAATAAAGAAGAGAAAATCACCAAAAACAAAGAAGACTAAAAATCACAGAAAACAAAGAAAATCCACAAAAAATGAAGAAAATTACCAAAAAAGAAGACAATCACTGAAAAGAAGTAAATCACTAAAGACAAAAACAATCACAGAAAACAAAAAAGAAAATCACTAAAAATAAAAAAGAAAAATCACAAAGAAGAAAATCACCAAAAAATAAAGAAAAGAATAGTCAAAAACAAAAAAGAAAATCACTGAAAACAAAGAAGAAAATCCTCAAAAACAAAGAAAATTATCAAAAACAAGGAAGAAAATCACTGAAAATGAGGAAGGAAAATCACAAAAACGAAGAAAATCACAATATATCTCACAGGGTTAAAAAAAAAAAAAATCGCAATGTTTTCTAATATCGTGCACCCCTACATCAAATTATCACAATGCCTCATCCATAAAAAAAAAACACTTCCTCTACTCCTATTTATTCCAGCATCATCTCGCATAACTTATATTACCAACTTCTGACAACAAAAGTATTAGCTTCAGACCTGTTTATGGAAAGAGATAAGATTTGGATTTTTTTTGTTATGGCTTTGCAGAATTTAATTTCAAATTTTTTACTTTCCAGTCAGATGATAAAGTCAAGGTGTTATTGGTTGTTAAATGTGACCCTGTGGTAATCTGGTGGTGAGAAGTGCAGGTTTCATGCAGCAGAAGTCAATGAAAAGCCTCTGTTCAAGTACCAGGCAGCAGCATATTTTACTTAAACTATAACAAAACCTATTAAGACTGGATGTTAAAGTGCAAACCTCAGTCCTTAAAAGCTGCTTGAGGCTCAGCTTTCAAGACAGTTTTTCAGTCCTCTCTGCATGGATCATTATCCTTGTGGTATTAGTGTTATTATCAGTGGAGCTCTGTTGTGTAATCTTATTATTGTACATGTGCATCATCAACCAGTTGGCAGCAAAGACCAGGCCATGCAGGACAGATGGCTCACTCTGATGATGTGCCTTTGATGTGTTTTCGTGTTGGCAGCGTCTCCACTCCTGACAGCCTTCAGCCGTCACAGCTGGGATGTAAAACGAGAGGAAACGGGAAGAAAGGCAAGAAAATTTATCATGTTTGAGCAAAACAGCGATGGCATTTTTGATGGCATAGGATTAGGGTATGATTCCTTTTTGACTGAAAGCGAGACTCTGCGGTGATGCTGGGGTGGTGTCGGTGACTTCTCCGACCTGAGAGATCTGACCTACATGTGGACATCTGGGAATGACTTTTATAGCAACTCTGTCAGTGGGTTTACAACAGGAAACACATGTTTGTGACATCAGCCCTACGGTTACCTTTATGTGTACGCAGTGTTTAGAGACAAAGAGGAAAATGCCTTTCAATAAATAACAGGTCTCCTGTACTGCCAATTTAGCAAGAATTTATTGACATTTCCTCTTAGTTTTAAAGAAACATCAAAAATCAGTGTCCAAGGTTGAACACAGGCAGATACAAACACCAACTAACTCGTGTTTTGTGCTGCAAAACACTAATGATTTTTTGTTTTTTTGCAAATACAGAAGTGAAATATGCCACAACTCCACATTTATTAATTTAATAATGTAAAGTGTTGTTTTTCATGTATTTTACAAGATAATTAGACAACCTTGTACCACTGACTATATTCATTAGCATATTAAGCACTACATGCAAATTAGTTACCACAATCCCACTCAATAAACAAACAATGTGAGATGCAGAGTACCATTTTGGTGATTGGTGACTTTTTGGTAGTGTTATGACACACTTTTACATGCAGTGGTAGTCCTACACTATTTGGCGCTCTAGGCAATTTTTACCAGCGGTAAACAAATAAGATGCAAATTCACCTCAAGTAAAAATTTGTACTTTATGTTTTACTTTGCATGATCACACTTTACACTTGTATTTACAGTGCAATCCTTCTAGCCTTATTTGCTGCATGTTTGGTGCCCTCCACTCGCTGGCGCCCTAAGCAAACGCCTATTTCGTCTGTAGGAAGGACCGCCACTGTTCACATGTCTACATTTCTTTTGGAAAAAATCCACAGGCATCAACATGTGGTTCGACAAATCTCAAAAAGTCAGTGGAATATCAAGAGCAGCCTTATATAATGTACGAAGCCCCCCTTGCCAACGCGAATGTGTTCAGTGCAACAAAGCGACCAGATTACCATTCTATTTTATGATGCTGGACAAGACAAGTAAAAAAAAAAAAACAAAAAAAAAAACATAAATCCACCTTTTTGGGCTAGACAACTACCGTTGCTTTTGACACAAAGCCTCAGATCCAACTGGAGATGCCCAATAATCTGAAACCGGTGTTGTATCACTATGCTTAAAGTATGCCTTCTTAACAGCGCACAGTCATTTTTGGCAAACATCCTTTCAGAATTCTTTTTAGAATTTTTTCTTCAGCATTCATTTTGGTGGTGATCTCTTGCCCTGCCAAGAAATGCTTTTTTTTTTTTTTTGTTTCCCTTTGTTGTTCTCAGCTGGCGTTTTCCAGTCTTTCACTCTTTTCTTCTTTTGTCTGAGTTGAACATTATTCATCGACTTGCAGAAGCTTGCCGGTGTGGGGTTTGCACACACCACTTTAGCCCACCATCCTAGTATGGGTTTACTGGCCCATTTCCTTATGCTGATTGCAAAAGTCCTCCCTCAGACATCCAATTTAAGATCAAACAGAATTCAGCAACACATTCATGTAGGTATGAAGAGAATTTTTAGGGTCCCTCGTATGATGTTCCTGTTTTCCTGTTATTGCTTTGTGTAAGAAAAAAAATACAAAAATATGGTCATAATCACATAGGAAGCTCATTGAAACTCCTTTATCTAACTGGAAATTACAGAAACAAGACTGATCTTGACACTTTGCTCTCACTAACTAAAGATATTGTCAAGTTTAGATCAAATGTCTGTGCATAAAGCAAAAGCCTAAAGGCAGTTTTTACTTTTCTGAATTAAAAGCAGACAGCAGAGTAACACAGATAACACCAAAGATAAATGAATGAGTTAAAGACCAGCTGGCAAACACATGAATGGAAGGGGAAGATCTATGGTTACACACACCATACAACGTCCTTGCAGGCATACAAATCCCTTCTTGGAACTAGAATCACATCTAATGGAGGATATTTAAACCAAGTCATCCGTTTGTGTCTCTGCCTTTCTTGTGATAATTGACTCAGTTTCGCAGTTAAACCACTGAGCATAATATGTTTGAGCTCTGTCGACCATGAGCAGAAGAGCTCATCAACACTCCCCACTCCCTCTCTCTTTGTCCATACACCTTTCTATTCTCAGACATCTTCAACACCTGGTAAATCAAGCAGGACTGCTTGTGTGCCAGTTCCATTTCTAAACACCAATGCATTCTGCCCTATGCCTTTAATCCATTAATATATCAGGATTCTTTGGTGTATTTTAGTGGAGCCTTGGAGGTTGAAAGTAGAGCTAAATAAGTGTGTTTGTGCCGGCGAGAGGGCAGTGAGACTGATGAAACATCCTGAAAGAAAACCCCAGCAACCTACGCCATTCACAACACAAATACAACCACACGCTTTTATCACTCTGTGGGAAATTAATTTGGCATAGTGTTATATATCTGACACTGCTATTCGTCACATCATATCAGAGAATAAATAGAAGCATCAGAACTAATACATTTACTTTAGCTGTGCAGTAAATTCCATAAGAAAAGAACATCAACTTATCTTGTTGTTTAGCCATACCTACACGGTGCCAACACAGTTACCTTTAGGTCAACAGGAAGTGTACTGCAGTGTTTAAAGTATGCAATAACAATCAATTACCAGTTACGGGATATCAGCTTACTGTTGTACGTCACTGAAACTATCATCTGTCAGTCATGTTATGCAGTGTTGGAAGGGTTCCTTTTCATATGTATTCTGTTAGAGATTACGGAGTACATACTCAAGAAAGTAACATGTACTGAAATGTAAGCTGGGCGTCACTCAATCTGAGTATCATAATCCGAAAACTTGGATTACTTTCATATTTTTTTGAATTTTAAATACCGTATGAATGTAGCAAATCACATCATGTTTACTATGTTGTAAACAGAATAATTCTTGTGATTTCTGTTTTAGAGCTGGATGGATGTATTAGGTCTAAGCCTCATAAACGCATAAGAACATGTGATGTACTAGTACAACTCAAAATAACTTACAGTATTGGTATTTTCTCTGGTTACAAAAAAAGAGGCGGAACCCTGATACAAATATCGGATCGGAACATACCTAACCTGAACTTGACGGTACTACTCGCTCCCACAACTTGCACTCAACAATAATGATCTGAATATGTGCCTCTCATACGGTACCAATAGATTGTGGGAAATGCATGGGAAACTGGATTTGTAAAATGATCAAAAATAACAAAGTAATCCATCCTGTTACATGTATTCCATTACTCCCCAACACTGATGTTATGTAACATATATTCTATGACATCAAGTGTTGTGTTCACAAATTTTAATGATTTTCCAGGTCAATAATTTAATTCAGGGTAATGCATATGCATATAGTGCAGTACTTTGTAGCTTTAACAAAGATAAAAGGCTGTAATTCCATGATCCAGTGTTGGCCCCTCCAGGGCTCCATGCCTGCTGAAAACTGGTTCCAAATTGCCTAATCCAGAAATTTTAAATCTCTCAGTTTGTAAATTAATTTTATTGATGCATGTTTTTTGTTTTTTTGGTTTTTTTTTTGATGGTTGCACATAACAGTGGTCAAACTCAGGCATACAGAAACTGTGTTCTACTTATTCTCCACGCAGATACTTCCTCAAGAATCAATAAATACATTAATAAGGAACCAGACTGATAGACAAATGGCAACAATGTCAATAAAATCAAATCCATTCCTATAACTATCACTCCATAGGGCACATTATTCCTTTAAAACAACAGATGGATACAAGCAACTCTGATAAAGCAAGACACATTTCTTGGTCTTGAGATTAAACATGCATTGTGGTTTGTAAGACTCAAAGTGACCACAACATTGGTTTGTTTACAAGATATTTCACTGGAGCTCAATACAATATATGTTTAGACAAAACATGAAGTGTACTAGTCATTGCAAAGTAGAATTAATGTCAGCCCAAAATGATTAGAATGAATAAATATGACCTACTTGGAGAGCTGGCTAGGCCTTATACATACTGTATATTGTAAGTCATTGTTACACATATATTTTATGCAGTGTTACTATACACCCTCAGCTCCTTATTACAACTCATTGGCTCAATGCTTATACATTTTATATCGTCAAACACGACTAAAGCAGATGCGTTCATTACACAACATGTGGTCCCTCACTGCTAACAAGGACACTCTATCTAATCTGTATCATATTATCTGATAGTGAATCAATAGCTATCTAGTTTTGCCTGCCAGGCATGAAAATGTCACATAATACTTTGCTTATTCCTTCAATTGTCAAGCGGAGAATCACAGTATCTAACAGATTCCAATGCTGGTCTTTCAGATAGTGATCTAGTGAACTTGCTTAATTAAATCTATCCAGCTCCTGATTCAGACGACTTTCATGTTCCCCGATGTTGAAAATGGATTAGGACTGACCATAATGAATCCTTCTGGCCACAGCCAAAGTTTGCATTACAACAGGAAACCGAGGAGGAGCACGGCTGAGTCTCCAATTAATCTCATCCGTGGAAGTATTAATTGAATTGTTCCAACTGAAGCCAATAATCTAACAACCTGAAAATATCTCTGTCATCCTGTTTTAAATACCCATTTTACATTTATTACCAGGATGACACTCTTTGCTCAGCACACTTACATACTTATCCTTTACTTGTTCAAATGGATTTCTCATCTGCTCTGCCTTTGTAACCCAGAGGGAATGTCATAATTTGTCTTACTGAGAGCTAGTTACCAAAAGCTTTTAAGATGAAAAGTGCACTGTTCAACAGCAAAGATACTATTAGTCTTAAACCTGATAATGATATCTTTGTCATAAAAGTATTCCTGGTAAGGCTACCAAGAAATCCTCATGAAAAGGAGCAAAAGAACTCTCGCAAGTTCCTTTTCTGACTTTGTTTAGACAATGCATCTATTTGTCTCTCGGGTAAGCGCACTTTTGATGTATACTGAATCTCAATGCTGGGGATTTGCATAAAAGAAAAGCAACTTTAAGAAACCTTAAATGAATATACACAGCATTGACTGTCTAAAAAACAGCTGGTATAAGTTGATAAGAGCCATTTTGTACTTCAAAGTCCTTGTATACCAACCGTTTTTTAAGATCAGCAATTTGTTCCAAAAGCAAGCTGTAAATTGCCCATGGACACTGGCTTTGAAAAACCAACTATTTTTGGAGCGCAGTTTGTTGTCATTGTCGGAAAACAAACTTGGGGGGGAAATGCCCCAGTATGTCGCGTCTCTGCGAATGATTGTGTTGTCTGGGGATACGCTAACCTTAGGGAATAGCGGGCCCTAGCCACTTAGTCGTTAATTAAACTGCTCAACTGCCAATGTTTATTTATGAGATTGATTTTTCTTAAATGACGCCCTGAAAATAATAAGACCATGCTGATATTTGTTCCATTTTAAAGAGTAAAAAGATGCAACTGACGGGTGAAGAGAGGACATAGAAGAGAATATCCAACACAGTGAACCCTAACCTTGTATATTACACAAACACCACATTGCTGATTCAAAGAGCAGGCTACAATGATCATAGAAATCTCAACAAACAGCCTCATATCTGTCTAAAGCCAAATTTACCACATAAATATTTACTCTCTTCCTCCTGCAATCTAACAGTGGAAGATGTAAATGTAGGGCAGACCCTAAGAGAGTGCTTCTGCATGGAAACTGAGATTTTATCATGGACCAGCGGTGAAGAAAGCGCTCCAAAACATCCATGTCAAGAGCGAAAACTGAAGTGAATATATAATAAAAATGTTGTGTATAGATGATAAGTTAATAACGTCGGAATTCAAGCTGCTAGCACAGTGTCATCATTAAAGTTAGCACAAAGACGGGTGAAATTAGTCATTCTGAATCAGCACCATGAAATACTCAAGGCTCTTCTAGCTGCTTACAAAGTTAAGTGCCAATCACAATATTAAACATAGGTAGCACTTTGAGCTAATGTCTACAATAAAAGTGAAACACCCTCACATTTTAACAGCAAACACTAAAATGCATATGTGATATTAAAGCATCAGGCTGAAAATACAACCTCACAACAACTAGGAAACCTGGTCCAAAAGTGACTCATTACTCTCAAAACTGTGAAGATGTAAAAAATCAGGTTTTGATTAACATCTTGCTACCAAATGTGTGAGAAAAATCAGATAAATACAGTCTGAGAATGTGCTAATAATTTAAATAACATATAGTTACCACTTTTAGGACTTCCCATTCCTGTTGATTTGATGAGGAAAAATGTCAGGTGTTGCGGATAATTATCAATAACTGTCAGAATTAATATTTATTTTAAGTTTAAAGGCTGATTTTTCTTCCTGACAGCAAAGAACCCAGACAGTAATTTATGGTTTAAAATGACAAAATGAAGTTAGATGCAATCTAAAACTTTTTTGTAAGCACTTAGATAAAAGTAAATTGTTGCTTGTAATGACATTTATCACAATATTCAATTATACTTTGACATTTATCATCATGGTTTCATCATCAGCCCTCTGTTAACGCCTGTCAATACTTTTGTTCATATAGTGTGACTGAAGAAACAGTGTTATAAGCAAGAACAAACTCATAAAATTAGAGGTTGTTTGACATCGGTTATGCTCTAAACCATTGTGGATGTGTAGCAACAGACAGCGCAAACAGAAATGATCATAAAGACTAAGATTGTTAGTAGCGAGTAAGTAAGAGTATCTTATTTAATTTGGCTGAGACCTGCTTGTAATAACTGTTACATAATCCAATAGTCCCTTTTTTAAATAACTGTAATCATTTTGAATTATAGGGAGGTGAATCATCTCCATTACCCCCCTTGGATAAAACATTTTTGGAGGAAATTACGACAAATAGTATATTTTACCAACCTTTCCACATCATCATCTATATTATAAAACCCAAGTGGCCTCTGTGTCCAGGAATTCACACTAAATCCAGAATGGGATTGACTCAGTGTTTGTCATTTTTGGGGTCTGCTAGAATTCAAATGGGGTGCCTGAAATTTTTGAGAATTAAAACAAAAACAAAACAAAACAAATATTATATATATATGTAATTTATTTTTTTAATGATTCAGTAAATATTTCATCATAATGAAAACACCACACACTTTTCCTAATAATAATCAAGTTTGTCGGGGGATTTTTAAGTTTGCTTACTTCCTTTTTTTAATTTTTTTTTTTATTTGGTGGATCCTTCCACTTGCACTAGCATTCGTCCAACCACTTCTCCCCTTTTTGTTGTGTGACTAAGTTTAACTAATTTTTAGAATTTAATCTTTAATAAAAACTGTATTTTTTAAAAAAAATTAAACCATGTCTCATGAGCGACAAAAAATGATTGTTGTTTGTTGACAGGCTACTTCGGCCAGTGACTGGTACAAATTAAACTATTTTTGAACAAAATAAAATAAGCCTGAATGTAAAAAAAAAAAAACAAAAAAAACCTGTTCTCTGATTTTGTTCAGTAATTATCAATTATTGTTTTTTTTTCTAGCATACCTTTTCAGGATTAAATGCAGGATATAATATCTGAGAGGGCATATTTTGATTGACCCGATCATGTGACCACATGCGTTACTACGCTTCAACCTTAGTTGAGAGACAATCACAACACATAAAAGACAAGACAAACTTTGAATCTGAAACTGAAGCACTGTGGTACTGTTTCTCTTTCAAATGTTCATTGTAGCAGGTTTAAGATGCTGCAGCTCTTTCATAATTCATAGTTTGAGTTATTGTTTGTTAAGTCTTAATGTTCATCTTTGTAAATACTGACTGTACATATTCTGACCAACTAAAATTAAATTCTCACTTTGTGCAGTAATTTCAACTCGGCTTTTCTGTCTCCATCTATAACAATATACATTATACTTATATAAGCATAAACGTTGTCTAAAATTAACATTTGTTTGCAACATAGTATAACTATTACATAATCAAAACACAAATTAATTTTAGCAAAAAAAAAAAGTCTGGATTTGCTAGAAATGTGTGGTGTTAAAATAGGGTCATGGGTCAAAAAAGTCTGGGAACCACTGAGCTAACTGCAGCAGTTTGGTATATGTCTGTATTTTTGGTCAAGGATCAGACTAGCAAAAATGTTAAGCTGATGGGACCAATATTTTGGAAGATATTAGTAATTCTGGAATACAATAGTCTCATAATTGTGTTGCTATGGCCAGAATGCTTTGGCGGTGACTGCTGGACAAATGTGAAACAACATGCATGACAACACAACGGCATGAAAACTGCCACATCAAGAACCCGTGAATCCCCATGGGTCAGCGCACTAGTTAACTGTTATTCCTATGGTGCTCAATTCTTCTTCTGCGATGGCATCAGTGGAGATCATTGGAAAACCAACCCCGTGATGGGTTACATAGATTTGGTGACTGTTTGAATATTTCATATATGGGCTTTTTATATTTAAATCGTGTCATATCTGAAATGTACAATTTCCATAAACACAAGGCAAATGCTTTTCATATGGTTTCATATATTCTATGCCTATCAACCACAAAAGAGTCATAAAGTTAACAGGAAAGACAATAAAATTATTAATAAAATCATCAGTTACTGGTGTGACAGTATTCTGATTGCTTTGTGTAATTAAGTGCATGATAAATCGAACCACATACATTTCAAACTGCCCAAAAACTTTCATATTTTGTATTCAGACTGAAACTAATTTCTAATACATTTTGATGTTTCCCATTATGCACATAGGCTCAATATATTTAGACTTCTAGAGCCTTCAAGCATAAGCCTGGCGTCCGTCTGTGCTTTTCTTATTTTCTTCTTTTACTTATTACTTAATCTTTCAGTTCCTTCCTGCTTGTGTAGCCTGTCTGCTGCTCTCAGCCCCAAGCCCATTTGTTTATTAAAGACGTAAATCTTAAAAGAAAGTCACACAAATACAGCATAGTTAATTTCTTTTCCCCCCATGGATCTGTAATTGTATGAACCCAACAGGCACTGTGGCTTTTAGGGAATGTTTTTGAACAGCAGAAAATAGCACATGGAATTCTGAAATGTTAACAAATCATCTTTGATTAATGTGCATGATAAAACTAATTAATAATTGTAGATGGTTGTGAAATGAGGACAAATGAACAACATGCTAACAGATAGCCAGAGGGTGACCTTCATCCTCCACAGCGTGTGGTATTTACTAATAAAAACACTAGTAACAAGATAATTATGCCTCATATTTACAGCTTGTGAAAGAGTGGCTTCAACTCAACCATCAGTTCTCACTTGAGTTTGTGTAACAGGCATAAACACTGTCATCGTTAAGCTTTTGACTTCTTGCTTTTACAGCTTGGTTTTACTTATATGGTGCGACTACACTGCCTATGTGCCAGAGTTGCATGTTAAAAACAGCAAGGGGTGGGTATAATTAGACGATACCTGCAGGCAGCGGCTCATAGTAGCATGCAGCGCAGTGGAAGTGGTTGATAACAATGGATTTGACAAAGCTGTTACCTTGTGTTGCTGGTTGTCTACATTTAAAACATGCCTTAAGAAATACAAGAAACACAGGGTTCTTTACAACAATATGATGACACCCACTGTACAAAGATAACTACAGGGACAGTCACCGGAGTTACTGGGTTAACACATTTAGTAAGAATGATATTGCCGCTTTTAGAGTTAAACAAATTCTGATTTCAACTAAAATTAACCTCCAGTTATTCTGATGTTTACACACAATTCACTAAATGATGTAGAATACACATGCAAATGAGCTCTGTAAAGATAAAAAGAACATTTGCTGAAACTAAATCTGTATTTTTTGCATTAAACCAAGACTGAAATGCATTTTTCTCTTAATACGTAATTAAAGTACACTTATTAATGTAGATGTTGTGATTAACATTCATTATTTTGGGAGGTTTACACTGCATGGGATCAATTTGTTTTACTGTGTTAGAAAAATAATCACAAAGTATATGTAATAAGCATTTTAAAGAGCAAAAAATCCACAACATTGTATACAAGAAGAAAATTACACCAAGACACCTTATAGTGGTGGGATTCTAAGTCCTATTTTAGTCTTTTTTTATTGTTATACTTCTGTCTTAATAGCTTAATAGCTTGTAACCCTTAATAATGCATTAAACCGATAGAAAAACAAATAGAAACCAACTCAACTCAATCTCAACTATAACTAAAACTGCTTACATTAGTGAATCAAAACTGAAATAAAAAAAAAAACACGAAAAAATGTATTGAGTATAAACATTAACAGATAATAAAAGAAAATTAGTTTTATAGGGACAGTAAAATAGTGAATTATTGCATTTAAATCCAACCCCATGTCGACCATTGTTAATTTCTGGCGAAAGACTAAAGATTCGAACATTTCAATTTCAAGCTCTAAACTTCACAGTGATTTTCACCACAGAAGTATTAATTATTTTTTGCTCAGCTGTTTGTCGTAATTGTAAATTGTGCCCTCATTCATGTTACATGCAATTATTCGCTAAACTTCTCAAAGCGCCGCCTTCCTCTCGTATGAATTCACAGGCTCGGTTTGTTGTGCGAGTCATGTGCCGTTTTCGCTCAGAGTTGCTCGTCATCGTCACATCCACAATCCATGAAATGAACAAAATGGCCCAGAAAATGAAAGGATTACCATAAAATTACATCCAAATAGTGCAGATTGCTTGATGAACATCTGTGGTGCCAATTTCAAAACCTCAAAAATCCATGTCATCTCACTACTGTAATGTGCTTCATTAACTCTCTGCTGTACTTCCCCAAACCACCATCATGCGCTGTACAATATCTTCCCTTTGATGTGGCAGTAAAGATGATAGATTCTCTAAAAAATGACCTCAATTTTGCCATCATACCCTGATAGTGATGATTGGCTTTCTTAGAAATGGAGTGGTCTGATAATGCGACTGTGATCCGATTGCTACGGTCACGATGGACTCCAGAGCATGACTGCTCAGGGGAGCTTTGTGAATTAGCCGGAGGAGATCAGCGAGTTCAGCACACTTTGTCTCTTTACCACTATTTCATATAGAGCTGGTGCACATGGATTACCAACAATCAATATTCAATTTAGCCCGTATTGCATTTACTGTGGGTTTGCTTACTTCTCTCTGTGTGAGCTGTTTGTCTATATCCTCTGGTGGTGGCTGCTATTGGATTGTAAGTGCGTACTGTATGTGGAATAAAAATGGAGAGGGGAGCTCCGTGGTTTTCAGCAGCAGAAGCAAATGGTTGGTTGTGTAAGACCACTGAACAAAAAATGAGCAACACCCTGATAAATGTGGTCGTTTTCTTCAGTTCATAAGCCCTTAAATATATGATGTGATTCTTATTAGTATTATTTAGTGTTAACAAGACTACAGGTGGTACTGAATAATAAATGGTTTAGACTATACGTCACTTATAAGAAATGTAACAGCTTAAGTGTTCGGTGCCTTTATGAGATTTATGTAATTGTTTATGATACTATACTACACTGGTTCTCAAATGGTACTTGTATCCCCCAGGGGTACTTGGAATAAGCCCAGGGGGTACTCACAATTTTTTGGGAAAAACAGATTAAATAAGTCATCAGAAATAAATAATGAGAATTAATGATGAAATATAAAACACAATAAAACTGACACTCCTGACCTTATTTCATTTCAATATATATATATATTTTATATATTGTCTGTCATCTAGTTTAAAATTTGATAATGATTTATGAACATTTCTTTTATATTATTCAAGATGAATTTATTTGGGTAATTAAGTATTTCTTTTATATTGATTGATTGATCGATTTATATAACCTTTATTTATCCAAGTAAGTCAATTGAGAACTAATTCTCATTTTCAATGACGACATTTGATGAAAGGCTCATTTATTCATTAATGGCCAAAAATAAATAAATTTTTCTTATCAATGAAAGTCAGCAC
>JAPTGZ010000013.1:1879822-1902047 GCA_029814645.1 Fowleria isostigma
TGGCCTCACCACCGTCTTGTACACTTCTCCTTTCATTCTTGCCGATACCCTTTTATCACACAACACACCTGACACTTTTCTCCAACCATTCCAGCCTCCGTGCGCACGCTTCTTCACCTCTTTTCCACACTCTCCACTGCTCTGGACTGTTGAGCCTAAGTACCTACAATCCTCCACCTTCTTTATCTCTGCTCCCTGTAACCTCACCGTTTCTCTTGGGTCCCTCTCATTCACACCCATGTATTCTGTCTTACTGCGGCTATCCTTCATTCCTCTCAATACATGTAATTTCTTTGAAGTACTTGTAAGACACGTGACCGTTA
Organism: Fowleria isostigma; assembly: GCA_029814645.1. Lineage (NCBI taxonomy): Eukaryota > Metazoa > Chordata > Actinopteri > Kurtiformes > Apogonidae > Fowleria > Fowleria isostigma. Next base: position 1,880,146 of record JAPTGZ010000013.1, read on the forward strand.
ATAACTATATATACCTGTAACAACTAACTGTAAAAGGATTGCAGGTAATGAAATTAACTAACATGCCCTCAGTATTACGTCCTTGTTAAACGTCATTAATCTGTCTGTCGCCTTAAGATTACTACATACCTACTTGATCATGCATTAATGACCTAACACTTAATGTAAAAAGAAATTATACATAAATATATTAAACATTTGTGTTAATGAGTGCATTTATAGTGCTTTTATTTAAACGTTTAGTCTTATCAGCAAGTTAATCAACACTTTGTGGGAGCTTTAATCCTCACAAGTCCTACACAGCATAAGAAGAATATGCGATACATGATATATTTGTTAAATAGTCATTATCAGCAATTTAAAAAAAAAAAAAAAAAAAAAAAGGAAAAAATGTGGGAAATCAGGACTAATAAATCTGATGCCTCATGTAATTGATCAAATATCCACATGCCAAATGCACTGCATGTGTAAAATAATCTTATTCATCTCAGGGTAGGCTGTTGCAATGTGTTAATCACACATAATATAAAATTGGCATTACTATTAACTAATGCTTGTTACAAGGGCCGCTATACCTTGTTATCCTTCCTCTGAACTTAAACACAGCATGTAAGCCTTTATAAATAATGCACTAAGGGAGCCATTCAGGGGCTTCAACAGACGTCTGAGAATAGAAAGCAGGCTTTTAAAGACGTACATTTAGTTATTATGGCTTGAACACATGGGGCATGATGGGGGGAGGGGGGGTATTTAATATAGGGATAACTTTCTAGCCCTTCGCTAATGCTTGCCTATTCACTGCCAGTCGGATCCCCTGCCAGCTCCCACTGAGCACTCTGATCCTCATTGCACATTACCTCTAGTAAACCCACATGTCAAAAAAACATAGAAATGATGCCTCCTTTTACCATTGACTCTGGTTCTTGACAGGATAAAGCTGAGGATGTAAGCCCCACTTCAAAGTGCAGTGTAAGGGGTGCAAGCTTTACATTCTGTTAATCTGACCTGTGGGCAACGCTTTAGCCACTAGCTCTAATGTTAATCCTTCAACTGTGCTGCTCTTCTATCCAGCTCCCGCTCTGCACTGCACTACCGTCCAAAGATCCTGGTGTCAAAAGGAGGCTGAACCTCTAAGACGTTTTAAGTCGGCTTGTTGTTGCTCCCAAACAAAGTCAAACACACTGTCTTTTGTCTTCCAGATATAATCAGGATGGGAATTCATGAAGGAGCCTCTTTTAAAGATTGATTCCCTGTGAGATGTGTAGGTTCGGCAGGAGCTACAGACACTCGACTTGCACAGTGGGACGTCAGCAGCATGCATTCTGTCAACACAACCACACATCTGCTAATCGGTAGTGTTAGAAAACAACCCTGGAAAGCAGATGGAAAACGTCTGGCTGGGCTGACCTCCGCAGCCTGAACCTTTCCCCATTAAGAATTGATTTCTAATCGACTGTGGCCTCCTGTCAGCCTCCTCTTGTTTATTTATTAGGTTTATTAACAGGTTTATTTAACGGAGGCCGACGGGAAAATAACAAAAAAAATCTGATGGTTTTCACTATTTTCTGAAATTGGTTTATGAAATGTAAACAAAACCGTGTTGAGGAGAAGCAGAATATATGTAAGAATAGATGCAATTAGAATACAATGGAAAGATATAGTTACCATTTAAATAGGTAGTGATAAAAAATGAACTACCATACATTCTACTCCTGCTACTGGTCTACGAGACACTGAATGGTTTAGGTCCAGGATACATGAATGAAATGTTAAAATAATAAATAAATATAAACGCAGTAGGGCTCTGAGGTCAGCTGACAGGCACTTTTTAGATTTTAATGTCTTGTTTTAATTTAAATCTTAATTTAATGTATTATTTTAATACAATTAATGTTTCTTTTATTCTATAGATGATTTTTTAAATCATGTTTTATTAATGTCTTTTTTTAACCTTTTTGATTTTAATGTCATTTCAATGTCTTGCTTTTTTCTGTGATTTTTATGCCTTTGTAAAGTACTTTGAGTAACCCAGTGTATGAATAGTGCTCTACAAATAAACTTGCCTTGTCTTCCATCTACTGACTGAAAATGTTTAATACCTGTTGATCCACTAGTTCTATCAATGCATGCAAATAATTGGTGTAAAATACAGTTATTCATTTTTTCATAGTCATCAGATAGGACCCACTTGGATGTTCAGAGGCTCCCAAAGTGAACATGGAAACACCGTCATCTTCTACAACACTGATTCACCAGTAAAACCCATGGAGTTTAATCAATGGCAGTGGATGGAGATACTTGGTTTGAGCTCAGTTAATGTTATATTTTGTGAAAAAAGTCACCATTTCTTCATTTTTCTCTGTTTCTGATATTGTGACAATCAACTTTAATCTGAGCTTTTATAAACATCTACTTGATCAAAGAATTCAACATGGGAAAATACTGTACCTTATTTTCATTGAAAAAAATAGAGAGGATAATATTACAATAAATGGTGAGAAATCACTATAGAAATAATTTGGAAACTGTCATAAAAGTAGCACTGGGTCTCTATGGGTTATTATCAACACATTACTTATAGGGTTTATTGTCTAAAAGTCTGCATTATTCAAGAAAAGCCTAGATTAAATAGAAAATACAAAAGGGAATCTGCACCATAGCGGGCCTAAATTCATATACTAGTCCAACACAGCAGAGGTTGGATATAGACTGAAACATAAATGTATCATCTGTTTTATCTTTTTCTGTCATTTCATACTGCGTGAAACACATTTCCATAAAATGCCCTTTGTAAAATATAATGAAAGTTACACTAAGGAATGGTGGATTAATATTTTAAGACCATTCTGAATGCTGTTTAAGACTTAATTTGCCTTGATCGTTGCTTCTCCAACAAGTATGTAGAATAATACTGGGTGATGGCACACGGAGTCATATGGAGTAAAACATCCCATGCGACTCCATCAGACTTCAGCCAAGAGGTAAATCTAATGATATTTTATGATTTCAGTTATGTTTAATTAAAAACAAAGTAGAAGATTCTGGCGCAACTTCATTTACTTCCAACGTGCATGGAGAAGGAAAAAAGTACGCAACTGTCAGCAGCTCCAGCAGCACTTGTAATATAGAGCGGTATTAAGGCTTGACAAACACATTTGATCTGTGGACTTCATGAGGGAACACACTGGTCTAGATTTAATAAAGTTGCGCAAATCTGTTGTTGTGGAAAATCAAAAAGTCAATAAAAATGTGTTCTTTTTGCTGATCAAAACATCACAAAAGGTTACATCTCCACAGCAATGCAGAGTGATTCCTGGCTTTCAGCTGGTTGGTTATTAGTATTGACTGAATACTGCACAAAATATTCATTCATGGTGTTTATTCATTGTATTTTTGATTTTATTTTATTGTAGTAAGTAGGAGTGCTGAGTATATTATTTTATAGTATTCAAAAGCCTGATCAGAGACAAATAATACAAATTAGCTGAAGGTAGACATCTTGTATGCATCACATTTTCCCTTTGGCGTCAATGCTGTATGTATCGTTCCTGTTAAATAAACATTAAATAAATAAACCAAAGTATTTAGAAGACAAGCTCACAAATCAGATTTCTGGTTATGTATTCTGTTATCTGAAGTGAAAACCGTTTTAAAAGGAACTCTCTGGACACTGTAGTGATGTAGTTCTCCAGACTGGTCTTTTTGTGATCATGGTCTTGTCACAGACTCGACTCATTTGGTCTCGGTCTCAGACATAGCGGTCTCAATGGGATTTGTACAAAACCACATCGCGACAGAGGAGTATCATTATTTATTACGAGCCCTCTTCAAATGTAACCAGTCAGATGCATCTATTTCAAAAACATGTTCCGCTGTATAAGACATTCCATCTCTTTCCCTTGATGAGCTCTGATAAACTGGTCATAGGAGAGGACGGCTGGGAATATTATTTCCCATCAGGCCTGGAGGGAGTGTTACATTCAGGAAATATAGGCCTAACCTGTAACGATGACAAATGTGGGTGATTTCAAATGAAAGACAAAAGGACAATATAATAGAAAAGATAACATGAATTTGATTTAACTAGTCATGACACTTTACAGTAATGCTGCTTGCTCTTCAATTAATATGAGTAATCATGTCATGTCGATTCTAACTCTAGTCTGTTTTCTGTCATGGTCTTGGTCTCGATATTCTCCAGTCTTGGCAGTCTCTTGGTCTTGGTCTAGCTAGTGTTGACTACAACACAGGATTCCCACACATTTGAAATTTCAAAATTCCATACTTTTGTCAGACCCTAATTTTTAGATGTCTTGGTAAAAAAAAAATTAAATAACTTGTGACATTTGAGTAAATAGATGTGTATCATATAAATACATTTTGGAACTAATAGTTTGTTTCCATCATTCTGAATATGTATCCCATTATGTCACCAAATAATTTCCAAAAGATTCTAGTTAGGTACTGTAGCTCACACCAAAACACCAAACCCAGATAAACTCAGTGTATGGCTTCTGTATTTTAAGTTGCGATTTCACACCAAGTCTGCATTTATCTTTTTTCATCCATTCGGGATCTTTAGCCAACCAGTCTTTATATTTGGGATTAATGAGTCAGTCATCAGAGAATTTACATCTATCCATGCACTGCCAACGATCACACAAGGCAGTTGAATAGCTCAATCACACATCAAGGCAGCGGTGAAACATGATGAAACGTGGGCGGGGCTTAAAATGGGTTGAGGAGGATAAGAGCAGAGGGCGGGGCATTTAACTTGTCAATGTACCCAAATGTTTTCTGGGATGCATGGCTGACTGTATGTATACAAACATTTTAGCTGTGCTAGCAAGAACCTTAAAATACCAGATTAATCCATTTCTTTTTTTAGATATTTATAATTTTATGTTTTAGAAAATAGAACAATATTAACAGCCTTGGAAACATGAATATTTTTACATATATTTGTTACCATTTTCCATACTTTTCCAGACCTGAAAATGTATAACATAAAATTCCATATTTTTTAATACTTCCCATACTTGTGTAGAAACCCAGTCAACACTAAGACACTGCCATGATATCATACAAAGCTATTTTTGCAGATTCCAAAAATAAATATCTAAGCCTGAAAATATGCAGAAAAGGTCCATTTTAAAATATCCCCAAAGGAGTCTCCATCTCCAACACTCCTTATCTAAATTACAAACCAGCTTATCCACTGAAGTTTATGGAGAATTACACGCAGTGATGCAGACATGCTTCGATACTTTGTTTGTGTGTAATCCCTAAACTGTCATGGATGATGCATGTAGGTTCTGCTCACCTCCCCTCTTGTATAGCTGGTGGCTCAACACTCGCACATGAATGTTTTATCATTTCACTGAGCTTTGAGGCCTAATATCCCACTGTATCACTTTCAACACTCTAAATGACCTCAATTCCTGCAGGGTTTGTTGTTGTTTTTTTTAACGTACTGTACAAGCCTGGAGTCATACTAGTTATGATCCTGCTATCTCTGCCTTGTTGGCCTCCTCTGGCTGGCTTCCTCACACAAATACGATACACAAGTGCACGTGGAGTACTAATGTGGACTGACGTTCACTGTAAACATTTATCCACGTTCACAGTAAACGCCGAGGCTGCTGTGACAACCTACACTCATCAAAGGCAGAGATGGAGCAGGACTTGAGCACCTCAGCAAAGGATTCATTCCTAGTAACAGCGACAAATCCACAAAAAAGTCATCCAGCTCCACATGCGCTCAAACTGAATATTAATGCTGCTGCCTGCTACATGCCACTATGCATCATCTGTAATGTGAGACTGATGCATGTGGAGTGAGGTATACATTTACTTACACTGTAAATGACTTACACTGAAGGTTGCTTCCTCAAAAGCATTTTTTTCTGATATGCTCTCTTGTTCAAGAAATCCTCTATGGGAAGAACAAGAATTGCATGTGTGGGAAGTGTTATCCATTTCTGTGTATAGACAGGACAGCTAATACGGCTAATGAGACAACCGTTAACTGCAGGTTTTGTTTAGGGACTTGGCTGTTGTGACAAGCGATGGAAGCGCACAGAACAGGACGGCTATAAACCAAGGAGTGTACAGTGTACAGTAGAAGCCTCATATATTCATCTAATCAAACTGTGCATTCAGGCTGGTGACATGATGGGCAACTGGGAGCAGATCCAGGCCCAGTTTATAAGACAACACTCTGGGGTGACAACGACAAAATATTTTATCAGATGTGCCTTTTGTTTAGATGGCAATGGTGTTTTTGGAGGGTAAAAATGTAAAAAAAAAAGTCAAACCACCTTCCAGAGTAGAAATCTTAAAAATGCTAAAACAGTGTACCTTAAATCTGGTCCTCGAGGACCGTGTCCTGCATGCTTTAGATATTTCCCTCTTCCACACACCTGGAAGGCATTATATTGTTACCATGCTTCTACAGAGCTGGATGATGAGCTGATCATTACTTGAACCAGGTGTGTGGGAAAAGGGAAATATCTAAAATATGCAGGATACCGGTCTTCGATGACTGGATTTGAGGAATACTGGTCTGAAGGGTTGAAAGCGCAAAACTGCATTTTCTTGTCATGTACCAGTACAGAAAAAAAACATGTTTCATTATTTATTTTAATCTAACATGGTGTTAAGTAAAAACTCCACCTCCTGGTCTGTCGAGACAAAATTATCAGTTTTTGTACGTTGCTCCAACATGTTCCGTTTCCTGTTTTATGATTGTATTTTGTGCTAGGAGAGAACAGGAAGCGAAGTCGAACAGTTCTACCAAGGCGCTTGGTCGTGGTGGTGGTGATGTCACCGAGCCACCTGGTGTGCATGCTACATTGATAAATAGGAAATTTTACATACTTTGCGTGTCCGTCTGCGATACAGATTTCCCCCCCAAAACGCACATCTAAACATGAAATTAATAGTGAGAATGTAACGCCACTTTTGTGTTTGTGGTTCAGATCATTACTAAACGTAGCCTTTATGGCCATATTTCATTGCAATATCAATTTGCTCATTAAAAAAAGTGGTAATGCCAAAAATGTAGAAAAGTTGCAGCACTGAAAAAAGGTGAATGTGAATAAGTGTAATGGAAAAAATATTCAGACAGAAAAAGGATCATAAGGCATTTGCTGGCACAAAGAAGAGAAAATATTCAATGTGATTTGCAAAGGCACACAAAAGGTGGACTTCACCCTAAACTACACCTCCAAGCAGGTAGCTTCATGTAGAACCTGTTCTATTTGCACGGATGTAAGTTAGGGAATATTCAGACGTTAGCCACAAGAACCTGCCGTTCTATGCAAATAATCCTCATCATACAACCTGTAAATGTAAATTCTCACAATAAATTGGGCTGGTGCACTTAAGACCTACAGAAATCTCTGCATTTAACACATTTTATCATTTCAGTAGCTGATGACATAGAATACTGTGTCTGCACATCCCTGCTCATTATGGACCAGTATGTGCAGTGAAAAGCAACGAAACATCTGAAAAATATAGAAACAGGTGCACAAATTCAGTCCACTTTTTTTTTTTTTTCACAGATTTTTTTTGTGGGTATGACATTAATACGGAGCAGATTGCAGGTGCCATTGTTGTGCAGTTAGCAGGAGTCGTACATTCTAAGCGTATTTGACGATGAGTGAATAACCGTGTCTGCATGTGTGGGCCAATGAAAAGAGTGTAATATTGACAGAACAATCAAACATTAATGGCACATTGAAAACAGCAATGAAATCACCACCATGAATGAAGACCTGCAGAAAAAAAAACAGTGGATGAAGGATTTGATGAATTATCAACACCAGTAGTTTAGGTCAGATACTAAAAGGCTAAAATTGGCTCTTATGTCTATCAGCTCATCAACTCAGGTAATATATTATTGGATAAAACACTACATCTAGCAGGCAAACTTTGAAACAGACAATGATGATGATAGATGGAAACCCACATACAGTGCTCAGCATAAATGAGTACACCTCCTTTTCCTTGAGAATCAACATTTTCTATGGGATACTATACAACATATCCTGTTCTCAGTTAAGTAATTGTTCTATAAAACTCAGTTTTGTCCAAATTTTTTGAAACTGTGCTTATGTTCATTGAGATACTGATTAAAATATTACTTTTCAAAGGCAGTGTACTCATTTATGCCGAGCACAGTACCCCTCCTGTCCCTGCACATGGGAGCACTACTCCACACAGTTCCCTGTTCCTTGTCAATTTATTTTATTAAACAGTTAAATATAATAAAAAATTATATGTATGTAATAGAAAAAAAATAAAAAAATATTTTAAAAAATATGATAATGTACTAATAGCAGTAATAGTAGGATAGCAGGATCAGGATTTAGTTGATGATTTATCATCAAATTAGTACAAATTACTGTTTTTATTGGAGAAAAAGTCTAATTATAGTTTAATAATTCACCTTACAAAGATGTAAAGTCATTATCTGGAACTGACAAAAGAACATATTGAGTAAAATTTTGATTTCTGTTTGGCACATTCTAATATTTATCTCAATAAGTCAAAGATAAACAATTGTGACTGGAAATTCTAGGTTTAGTCACTTAAGCACTTGCAACTTGGCATTTAGAAATGGACCACATTCGTTCTGGTCAGTGTGCTAATTACTGAAAAAAAATAACTAGTTACAGTTACTAGTTACTTCATTCAAAGAGTAAATCAATTATTTGTTGATTACTTACATCAAAAAGTAATGTGCCACTGTTAAAAGTAATTTTTTAGTTACTTTTTAAAAAGAAAGTTATTAAAAATGTACCCACTGGTGTCCTTAACCTTGGTTTCCATTTGTGAATACTCCTTATCCCAGTAGTTGGTAAAAGTTTTTCGTCTCATTTGCCGTGTGTCGCTTGGACATGCTATTAAACCAATTAGTTCCTGAAAGCAGGTGATTCCACAGTAGAAACTGGCTGCATGTTCTCATCAATAAAACGTGGGATGGATTTGTTGATCTGTCCCTGGCTAACAGTTCTGTTAAATCTAACTGCTGTTCTTTTGGTGGCTTCGCTTGCTTCATTTCCCATGTGTCCATAGATGCCAGGTTAGCCTCAGCTAGGTTCGTGGATGCATACAGCTTTTGGAGATGCTTCGATAAATTGGAGTTACTGTTTGTGTCAGTAGACAGGGGCTTTGATCCAGAAAGACAGAGGTGACACTTGACTAGAATGTTCTTCTCTTTGTGTTTGACTAATGTAAAATAGTGAGTGTATTTCCATGTTGAGATACTAGTCTTGCTCTCGCTTTGATTTGCCATGACCGCATGTTCATAAATAACATCACACCCACAATACATCACTGCTGTAAACAGGAAGAAGTGCACTGCTTCTTTTTGTCTATATTTTCAGCAGGCTGGATGCCTTGCACACTAAAATTGATTAATTTAGTTAGTCACGCATAAAAGCATCATGCGGTAACAGTAACAGAGTTACTTTATTTAAAGAGTAATGCATTACAGTATTAGTTACTGATAACAGTCATGGTGCTACAGTAACTGTGTTACAGTAATGCATTACTGCCCAACACTGTTATGAGGGATTAATTTGTGGCATGTATTGAACTGAATGTATTGAATTTTTATGCATCTTTTCTTCAACATTCAGTTATGTTGAAGATGAGGCCTTCACTTGGATATCTCCTCTGAGTTTAAAGGAGGGCATGAATAGAGCAGTTGGCTGTAGAAGAGTGAAAAAATATCGATACAGCAATATATTGTGATACTTTGACCTCCAACATATATCAATATTTTAACCCTTAATATCAATTTTTTTGAAAAACCAAAACTAATAATTTCTTTGCACCATTAGTTTAATTCACAATAGTGTAAGTGACAAAACTTGATGCATTTTATGTTTGATGCACTTTAAGAGATGCACTTTATGTTAAATGTATGTATTGTAGTAACACTGTATTTGACTAATTATTTAAAAAACAATAAAATGGAAAAGTTGTTTTCAATCAAATAGTTTTAACTTCATTTGTCCTTTAAATTTTGTGAAGTATTGTGTGATTTACATTTACATCATCTCTATTTTTCTTAGTTAACTGCGTAGAATATTGGAATGTATCACAATATGTGATATCATGATATACTGTGATAGTATCGTATCGTAATCCAAGTATCGTGATGCGTATCGTATCGTGAGGTTCTTGCCAATACTCAGTCCTCGTTGACTGTGCTAATTCATTTGTCACACTTATTTCATAAGTGTGACAAATGTCACACTTATTTCATAAGTGTGACAAATGATTGTGTTTATTCATCTTACCAAAATAAATGGTTTTTCTTATATATTTTTTCTATTAGCTAATTTAATTCTAGAGTTTTGCATTATTGAACATAAATGAGTCGTTTTATCAGTCTGTAATAATAGCTAAGCCTTTTTTTAATTCATGCCACAGTGGGAGATTACAGGGAAATTGCTTCATTATCTCATGAATGTATTGTTTAATATGTACTGTCATGCCATCTCTTGTAGCTTATGTCACCTGTTTGTATCACACATTAACATCATCTTACACTCCCCTTCCTGTTGTGCTCTGCCATCTTTAGGCAGTTTCCACCTCTGACTTTCTAAATAGGGGACACATGCTGTGACTTGCAGCCACGTTCCAAACAGCCAATGGCATTTCCATTTACATAGACCTGGCATTTAGTGAGACGGACACATTGACATTTGCTGTTTTCTTTATATCTACTCGTGCGGTGCTGCGGCTCTTAAAGGCTTGACCCTAATTCTAATCCTCCAGCACTGCGCATTCCATGTCGCTTTAGTGTGATTTTGTAAACAGCGGGGTGAATATGATGTGGGTACGCATCGGTATGCAGCACGGGCTGATAGTGTGACTGCACGCATACGGAAACGCTGCGTCTTCTGCCGCCATGTAGGCTTACAGATAGCTCACAACTCATAATTACAAGGAATTTTGTTTATCACAAAAGCATGAAGTCATAATGGAAGTTGCATTTCTGAGAACTGGCCAGCTTGAATAGTAATAAGCTGTGAATCTAATGATCTCTGAAGAGGAGACACAGAGTCCAGTAATTAGTTTCTCGCTCTGTAACTTGAAATAAAAAGAGGGTAGATCTGAGGCGCTGATAGCTTGTGTGGCAGAATTAGTCGACTGGCTTCTATCAGGTTTGGGCAGTGGCTCTGAGTACGTGTGTTTTCCACAGAAGAGACTGGTGTTGGAGAGAGAGATGTCCTTAATGAGGGAGCTGCAGGCACACACACATGCAAAACATCCGCTATCAGTGCTGCTGTCTCACCTCATTTTGCCTCTTTCTGCCTTCTGTCTATGTTTATTTGGCACCGGCTCTTTAAATCGGTCCCTGTGTAAAACCTCCCATCACCTACTTCTGCTTGCCATCACTTCCAGCTTCCTGGGTGAAATTAAAACAACACCTGGCTGTTTTACAACATTTACTACAATATTTTACTGTGTTGTATTTCTTCCATCAGGTCCTGGGCAAGTTATGGAGGAAGAAGTTTCTATGTCAGACTCTCGGTGCCTCGGGAATGATGTAATGAAGAGATCCTCAACAAGTGGAACAGAGAGACTATTTCAGCATTTGTTAATAAGAACCACACAATAATCAGTTATGTATATTATAAAAAGAACTGCTAAAGACAGCGATGACAGTCTCCTAACTGTAGTGTGAGGGAAAGTACTGATTAGTATTTAAGGCTACAGTGGTTAAGTTTTTTGTACATAAGTTTTTTCTTCTTTTTAAAAATTATTATAGAAAGGTCTTTTTTATGTATATAGTGTGTTTTATAGATTTTATTGGACTAAATCTGGGATTTCAGGTGCCAAATTTCATGCCATCTTATGCATAAATGAGAGCAGGTAGATGCTGCTACCAAAGGGAGGTAGCTCATGGTGGTGCTGGAAGCGATGTATGGATGTCTGGGATGTATATGCATTTTAGGCTTTTTATTTTCTTTTATTGATTTTTTTAAAACTTATTTTAACTCATTTATCATAGGTCCTATGTTTTGTGTGCTTTGTGTTTGTCTTATGTGTTGCAGTGCAGCTTGCTCATGCCCTGTCCAAGCCAAATTTCTCCCACAGGAGACAATGAAGTGTACCTTGAACCTTAAATGTGTGCTGGTGTGAAAGTAAAGTTTCTTAAATCCTTAATAGTTTTAGTGTCATTGGCAAGACAAAAAAAAAAAAATAATATATATATATGTATATAAAATCCTATGTTTTCAAGTTGAAGGAAATGTACCCATCAGAAATGTTTTCAGACAGATGAAGCTTAATTCGTTGGACTGAGAGGAGAGAGATGCAGTAGGAAGTTGTTTATTTTTAATATTCTGGTGTTTTTTCACCTCCTGCAGCTTCAACAAACTTATCCAACTGTAATGTGTGTTTCATGTAGGGGGTTAATAGTACCAGATAAACGCAGGATGGGTTTAGAATCAGTACAAATATTCAAAATGAGGTTGTATGAGGTACTTATCCATGTGTTAGTGTATTAACTGTAATAGATCTGCAATTATCTCCTCATGGTGCTGCTCGGCTGCTGCCTTAATCTGCTGTGTTTGTGTGACTACCTGATTGAGGCAGCTATAGACAATCAACTCACGTGTCACGCATGCATGTCCCCCTAGGAAATAAATGCAAACTATTACATTGTTAATTTATAAGTAAACAGAAGTAAATATGTATACACATATATATATAGGGATAAGATTTTTCAACTTTTTTTTTGCAATATTATCCTCTATATTCTGGTAAATTTGGTATTTTCCTGCTTTAATTTAGCAATTACTAAATGACAAAGAAATTCAAATGCGATTATAAAATGCTATTATATGTAAACATAGAAAACGGCAGAAAAGGGATTTTTTCAGGTAAATATATTACAAACAATAACTACTCCCATATGTTAAACAGTGTGTTACCGGTAAATTAATGCTGCACAAAATGATAACTTTTCACATTCATAACAGAATATTTCTCTTTTTAACTGAATTATTGCAATGTATTGATAGGATTAGTGGTTCAAACACTATTAAAATCTATATCACTACATGTTGTGCAGTCACTGGTGGGTGTTTAGGTCCACTGAACTGACGGTGGCTAAATCAGTTTCTGTTAGTATCTGACATAATCATATAATTAATGGAAATGTAAGTCAATCTGTCTATGGTTCACCCACGACTTGGACTCAGACAAGCAGAAGAGGTTGGATTGATGACTAGATGCTTATATCAACAGTATGACCCTGTGAACCTCCTGGAGGGACTGTGTGATGCCTGTTACTGCTCCCCCTGTCCACAGCAGAACAATGCGTTGCTTCTGGGCCAGTGTTACATTCTTCCTCCACATACATCTAAATCTAAAAGTACTCTGAGCCTGGTCATAATGAACACAGAGTAGATTCACTGGTCCTTTATACTGAACAGAGCCTGTGGAGGCAGACCCGGGGCTGATCTGTTTATACATCACTGGAGATCTTTTCAGACTCAGACAGCCCACTTCCCCTAAAAGCACCAAAACAACATGGCCTGGAGAGAAAAATACATGTTAGGGCACTTTGACACCTTACTTGTTTGGTCAGGACTTTTTGACTTTTGAGTTTGATCTGAACTAAAATTGCAGATGATTTTTCACCAAGATTGTCGAAAATCAGCACAGTTGGTTTTGTGTCATGACCCTTTTGCTATAGGTAATTACCCCGTATAGACCAAAACCATCTACTGACGTATAGTGTTTAATACCCGTTGATTCAATAATCCAATATATATGTATACTGCTCAAAAAAATAAAGGGAACACTTCAACAACACATCTTAGATCTCAATTAATGAAATATTGCAGTTGAAAATCATTACTCAATATATAGTAGAGTGCATTGGAAAAAAATAACAGAAAAATTATCAATATATCAGTAAACATTGAATAACAATTTTCTAAGATGTGTTGCTGAAGTGTTCCCTTTATTTTTTTGAGCAGTATAAATAATTGGTGCAAAATGTAGTTTGTCATCTTTTCATGGTCATCAGATATGTCTGTAGTTACCATGGAAACACCATCATCTTCCACACCATTGATTCACCAGTAAAACCCATGGAGTTGGATCAATGACAGTAGATGGACACACTTATTTTGTTAAGTTAATGATGTATTTTACTGAAAAAAAGTCACTTTTTCTTCAGTTTTCTCTATTTCTGATATAATTGCCATCTGAATTTATTCTGAGCTTTTTTGAACATCTACATGATCAGAGACTTAAATATAGGAAAATACGTGATTTATACAGAAAAAAAAGTTAAAATAAAAAGGATAACATTGCAATAAATGGTGGCTTAAGATAAGTTAAACATAGTGGGGAAAAAAATCATTTGGGAATCGTCACAAAAGTAGCAGTGAGTCTTTATGAGTTAATGTAAGATAAAACATTTTTTTTTCATAAATGCATTGATGTTTTTGACACTCTTTATGTATTTTCTGTATATTCCAGGTGTAGATATATTACTGCCATGACTGAGAAATGCATTTGTGTAGTCATGCATTATAGAAAAACTATATGAATACTGTAGAAGGTATATGGGACCATGTGGATAGAAAAAAAAATAAAATAAAAGACCATAAAAGTCTCTGGGAAATTCTGAAGGTGTGTAATGTCACACATGATTATTTAAGAAAATATCCAGTTAATCTATGAAAGTTGGTGATTTACTGTGTCTGAATGGAGGTCATAGTCGATACTGACTTCACCTGCGGATACGGTTTGGTTCCAATTTAGTTTTCTGTGTCTTTCAATACTATGCACATATTTCTTGTTAGAAATAAAGACATACATCCTGCAAAAAACAACAAAGCTCAAGGCTGCCTCAGACTTTCGCACTATACTGTATAATCCATGTGACAAAAGGCTTGGAAATTACTGATATAAGGGAATGGGAAGGTAAAAATACTTCCTTACCATGACCAGTCTGACATCAATATATGCTCCTATCTTCATGACAGGATTAAGGAAAGTACATTTTCAAAAATGTCAGAGATGTCACTGAGTCAAAGCTAATGAGACCCCATTTGCATTCTATCTTCCCTTTCGCAATAGCCTGCTGTGTCTGCAGAGCTCACAAAAATTCATATCAGATCTCAACATGTAGACCTACAGCCCTCCCAACTTCCCAATTTAAGATTTTAATAGATTTACATGGCGTTATCTGGCAGAGTTTTCCATATAAGGCCATTTTTCTTGTCATGGGAGCACTGACACCTTTTGCAGCGCTAACAGGTATTTGAAGGTCAAAGGCGACTCGGGGCCATGTATCTCCACGGCCCATAAAGGACAAGCATCCCCTGGAGTGTGGAAAGCTATTGTTCTGCAGTAATGATGCCAGATTGGAACGGGAGCAGAGGAACAAGATGGGAAAAAAAAAAAAAAATGACAGAAAGAAGACCGAGCCTGTAAAAACTGAATTACTGCATGCTGGAAAATGATAAGACAACAAACCGAGGAGCGTGTACACAAATAAAAAGGCAGAAAATTAAAGAGCCACCAGAAAGCAAACGGTGCAAACACCTGACAGCAGTTCTGACGCAGAAGAGGAAATTAAACAAAAGACATGAGGGACAAACAAGAGAGGCAGCTGGAGAAAGGGGTTGTGGGAAAAAAAAAAGGGAACACGGAGATAAGTTTAGAAACAGGTCAGTAAGCACATTCAGTCCCCGTCCACAGTGGGGATGCTGTCAAATCACTCTACAGCACAGGTGTCAAACATACAGCCCCAGGCCAAAACCGGCCTGCCCAAGGGTCCAATGTGAAATACAAAAAAAATTACACTGTAGATATTAACCATCCCAAATGTCCAAATCATTTTAGTTCAGGTTCCACATACAGACCAATTTGATCTAAAGTGGATAAGACCAGTGAAATACTATCTCTGTAACCTATACAAGGCCCCTACAGGTTTATCCAAGTTACATTTAAGACTTTTTAAAACTACCTAGAACAGAATTTAATGCTCATTTCACAGCTTATTTCACCCACCGGCAAAAATTTGTGACTCCTAGAATATAGAAAAATGCATTGATATACTCTAATGCTTTGATTCCCGTTGTTCCGAGTCATTTCTCAAAGACGGGCTGCAAAGTTACCGATAATTGGTTTTTAATTTCATTATAACTTCTCAGGTTGGAACAAGTGGAACTGAGTCGACTACATTGCTTTCCTTTGTAGTTTAAACATTTAAACACAATACAGCAAATTAGTTTATGGCAACATAACTTAAGGCCTACTATATCAAATTTAATACCTTTTTAAGACTTTGTTAAGGTATTAAATGCAGATTTGTAGATTCAAGACTTTCAAGGCTTCAAGACCCTTGCTATAAATAATGACAATGATATTTACAAACTATTTTGTCACAAAACATGTGAATAATCTGAAAAAATATGAACAATCTGAAATTACTTACTAAGTGTTTTGTGCATTTGTGGATGCACTGTGATCTGTAAGTTGTAATTTACAGGTGTAAATAATAAATAGACACATAATATTGATAAAAATTGCACTTATATTTCTTAAAACATTTCAGATGGTTCATGTTATTCACATTTTTAATCCATACAGACCCAAACAGCCAGTGGCAGCCAAAACCCTTTACTGATCTAACATGTTTAATATCTTCTGAATGACTAAATCTATCAATATGTTAAAATAATTGGTGTGAAATGCAGTTTGTCATCTTTTCATGGTCATCAGATATTACCTGTGTGGAAGTTCAGAGGTTTCGGAGTTACCATGGAAACACTGTCATTCTACAACAGTGATTCATCAGTTAAGCTCATGGAGTTGGGTCAATGACAGCAGATGGAGATGCTTGTTTTTAGATTCTGTTTGTGATATTTTTGCCAAAGAAGTCACTTTTTCTTCGGTTTTCTCTGTTTCTAATTTAGTAACCCTCACCTTTAAACTGAGCTTTTATGAATATTTACATGATCAGTCAATTTAATATAAAAAAAACCCTTAATTTTCACTGAAATTTCAAAAAATACAGAGAATAATGCTATAATAAATGGTGATAAATCACTTAAGAAAGGCTAAATAGAAAGAACATTTCAAAGTCACACTGGGTCTTTATGGGTTAATGAAACTTTGCCGATGTAAATATTAATGTATATATTTTTACATATTTCCACTCTTACTTTACTGGTCCTATCCATCCTATCCATTTCAAGTCATATTAAAATGAGTCTGACACCGCTGCTCTACACTAAATCTCCACCTTATAATTTCTTCTTTTTTTCTTTTTGCACTCCACATCCATCTACCTCATGTTTTTATTTACTCCTTTCTTTTTGCATTGTTCCCTCTTGCTCTCAACATGAACCTTTCTCTCATGAGCTGAGAAGACCAAAGAAATTCTACCCTCGTTGTTCCTAGCTTACACCTCCCAAACTATTTCCGATGCACCAAACTTCAAACTGAGCCCGTGCAGATCAACTCCGACTACATGGACAGCTCATAAATCTGTCAATTTGAGCATGAAAAATGTTGAATGGATATGATAGATATTCCAAAAATATCTGAACATTTAAAGGCGGCCTACAGCTGGCTGAGCTGGAAAAGACTTTATGTATGAAGAAAAAAAAAATGCACTGAAAAGCAATTGATTTGATGAATAAATCATGACTTGAGAGGAAACGCTTAAATGCGAAGATTAAAACATAATGTTATGTGACAAGCTCCTTCTAAATCCCTAATTTCCAGTAAAACTTATGTTTTCAGTAATACAACTGGGATTACAAATTTACAGAGACTTGGTGGAGTACAGTCAAACTCAGTGTTTCAGAATCCAAATGAGGATTATTCAATTTGGGAACAGAAAAAGAATAAATAAAAAATATCTCACTAGACTTTGTCTGAGTGGTGAAATTTTTAGACGTACAAAATATATCAGACAGTCAAAAACATGATATTTTACGTTCACTATAGTCTTTCAGTTAATATACTGCTTCATCCAGATCTATTCTGAATATTTCACTTTAATATATAGTATAATCTAGTCATTGACGTATGGAAGAGGATTAGGGCCATTGGAAAAAAAAAAGGTTCAATGTATTTTTATTGTTAATATTCAGAGAAAAAAAAAGTCTGAATTTAATCTCAGAATTATGACTTTTTTGTCATTATAAAAATAAAAATAATTTTTAAAAAAACATATTGGGCCTTAATTTTCTTATCTTTATTTTTTTCCTTTTTTTTCAAGTGGCCCTAATCCTCTTCTATATTTATGAAGCCTAATTTTGATAATGTTTAATTATAGAAAAATAGATTATTTTATAATTTGGCATACATTTATTTATTAAATTCTTAGATCATAAAGTTTAATTTATTTATTGTTTAAGCAGTGGGAGGAGCTTTTGGAACTTGGTGCTGTGGAATTTAAAGCTTTTTAAGACCTTTATTTTTTATTGGCTGAAAAACGTACATTTTATTTGATGGTACGTCCCTCAGCTGCAACTCATTCAAGGAAAGACTGAAGTGTTATCAGAGCTATCAGGGTCTTATAATTGGATTCAAAGACTTATACAAAGAATTGAAAAGCCAGTTCTCTCTCACCTTAGTAACAAATTCCATGTATTTTTTGAAGAGATCAAAGCAGAATGGAAAAAGCACTATAAAATATAAGATAGACACTATATATATTTTTTAATTAATTTGTTTCAAGCACAAAAAAATACAACAAAACATTTTTAAATGTACAATCACCAATAGATACATTAATAAATAAAAATGATCAAAACAATATAGCAATTGCCATAAACACTCAACAAAACAGCAACAAAAAAGGTTCAATGTGTTCTGCTCAAAAAGGAGTGGGAAGAAGACTATATGGAGATACAGAACAGATAAATAGTAACAGACGGTGAGGAGCTGTATAATGGAAGAGTTTATGAAGTGTATGAACAGCAGCGCAAATGACCAATAGCAGCTGAAACGGCAATAGCACAAATGTTCAGAATGTTTTATGAATTTGGACTTGAAGTATGTCTATATGAGAGTCAATTTATTGTAGGTCTTTCCTTCAGAGCTAGTACTTCATGGGTAAATTAAGAAAGAAATCAGCCAAGACTATAGAATATAACCAGAGATTTGCCCAAATCTGAGGTGTGTGTTCAAGCACATTTAGCCTGAATGTGTGTAAATATGAAACTTTAACTGTGCAGTGGCTCATACAAATTAAAAACAACATAACCATTAAAGTTTATGAAGGAAAACTCAGCGTCTCTTAGCTACTTTCAAAGGTCTCTGGGACTACTTTGACTTTCACTACCCGTAGACGGAGTTAAAAGCTGGGCCTGAAACGACTTGATTAAAACCATCTTTGTTTTTAATTTGAAAGAACCAAACCTTTCACAGATCATGTTCAATGATCTGTTCAGATACAGAGGTCAATTTCCCTGCCTCACTAAAGAGACTGCTGTTTGTGCAATAGGAGTCCGTCACAGTGGCTTCACATCCAACTACACATTTTGCAGGGGGCCCTCTGGCTTTCCCCTCTTACATGACCGTTACTGGTGACCGTCACATCTGCTTTAGTAGCTAATGAAACTCACGGCATGGCCATGAATTGTTTTTTTTTTCCATCTTCTTTTCCATTTGACCAGTTGGCCTTCACCTAATCTTCTCAGACGCTAACACAGAGTGCTCCCACGCGAGCCATCCGAACATCCTTTTCACATCTGCTGTTAGTGTATTGCGTTACTCCTCTCATATTTGGCACACTTAATTGGACTTCATTAGAGTTTGGGGAGATTTTGAACAGGTGTTGAGCGAATATCCTATCCTGTTTGGAAATGATGCTTTTCTCTCACCGAGGGGTATCTGTTGGATGCTTAACTGCTCAGTATGAAGCTTAATATTCATAGAAAGGAGCAATATTGATCTCACATCTGCAAGCTGGAATGACTACCTGGTGTCTTGTCAGGAAGAGTAGCCAGGCAAAAATTGAGTAGCGCTAAACCTTTTTTTAATCATGTTTCACAGTCTGTCATCTAAAACGCAGAGAAAATAATTTACAAGGTTGTTTAAATAAAAAATATCTGCAAAGACGAGAGCACAGATACCGAACAGAAATGATCAACTTCCTTTTAAGTCTAGCATCGAGGCAGCACAGCACAGAGCTGAAATATGACGGAAATTCATCACATACTCTTAAGTTGCTACAAATCATCAGTCTGCTAAATTGATATATTCCTGAAGTGATTTTTTTTTTTTTTTTTATACTTTGCTCCTTCAGTGAGGCTTTTTCTTTTCTACTTGTCTACTTTTAATTTTTTAAAATACACTTCAATTTTGCTGCTGCAGTAAAAGCAGTAGGTCAACTGTACGACAAAAAAACAAGACGCACGCACTGGTCAAAACAAATTATGTTTACTCTAATGAATTTCTGTCTATTAAGAAATATGTACAAAGGAATGTATCTTTTTACTACTCCTACAACAAGTCTATCACTTTTAATAACTGTGAAACACAGACAATCATTCACTTGAATGCACTAAAATTGGTATGCTTTCTGCCAGTGATACAGACTCTAAAACGGTTGTGTGACGCAGAGCAGCAGGAGCTTTTCATTCATTTTACACTGCATTTTTTCCTCCTAATCTCCTACTGTTTTGGGCCAAATACCAGCAGTGGGAGACTATTTGTTCTGATAAATAAAATAATAATTAGGTTCAGATAAATGTAAAATAATCCCCCAGCAAACTCAGCTAAGCATGGCTTTATCAGCAGCTATCATACACACTTGCGAGGATAAATGCCCTTCATCTGGGAGCGAAAATTCCCTTAATGTCCAAAGCCTATTTCTCCAAAGCTCCAATCCGTCCATTAAGTGGTGGTGTGGCTCCACAAACTATCGCTTGCGTTCTTATCGGTTGTTGAGGAAAGTGAATGCTCGCTCCCCTGCAATGGACAGGTTTTCTTGTCAGGTGGGAAGGTAGACGGTATTTATCTTGTCATCAGAGATGGACAGGGGATTTATTTAAGGTGTTAAGGATGGTAGGATGGATGGAGGGAGCAGTTTGTTAGGGATGGCTGTCTCATGACAGGTTCATAAACAGCTGGGTGGTATGGTCTCCTGCTGGGATGGATATTTGGCAATTTTATGTCTCGCTGGCTCAGGAGAAAAACTTTGAGCCGTGCTCGATTACACTAAATAAATACTGTTTGTAGAAAGAACCATGTGATGACAGGGCAGTTTTTTGTTTTTTTTTAAATTCTCTTTTCTTGGGTCTAAAGTCATCATTTGTATTTATAGCTTTACACAAAAAATGACTGTAACGACATTTATTTTCTGTAACTATAATTCTTTGTATGTGAGGTATACCAAGGAAAAATCATCACTCCACACAGATGATGAAGTAGGAGTGTTTATAATTTGGTTTATTGCTTTCTCTGCATTTGGGCTGTTAACAAGAATAAGTGATGCAAAGTAAGTACATTTATTCAAGTACGGTAGGCCACCTGATAGGACTGATCCGAATACCTTCAAGATCTGAAGGTCTACTGTAACCATGACAACGGACTATCACATCAGTAATCAGATGATGCATTTTGTTTTCTTTGACTTTCAATTTTTTTTTCATGAGTGTAAGATATAGATCAGTAAATATCATCAACATATTTTAAACAATAGCAAAGCATACAAAATGTTTAAAAGTGTGTTAGGTCTAATAGGGCACAGATGTTGTTCTGTTAGTGTCTAAGACTAGTGCGATGGAACATTATATTTATTGTGTGATTAGTCAGATCCATCCATCCATCCATCCATCCATCCATCCATCCATCCATCCATCCATCCATCCATCCATCCATCCATCCAT
>JAPTGZ010000013.1:1912039-1935614 GCA_029814645.1 Fowleria isostigma
TGTGTTGGAAGAGGGAAACATCTAAAACATGCAGGACTGTGGCTCTCCAGGACCAGGGTTGGCCA
Organism: Fowleria isostigma; assembly: GCA_029814645.1. Taxonomy (NCBI): domain Eukaryota; kingdom Metazoa; phylum Chordata; class Actinopteri; order Kurtiformes; family Apogonidae; genus Fowleria; species Fowleria isostigma. Next base: position 1,912,105 of record JAPTGZ010000013.1, read on the forward strand.
TCCCTGGTCTAGACTCTAGTGGTAAGGTGTGCAACCAATGGCTCCTGGGGCCAAATGTGACTCTTGAGCCAAGGGGTGGGCAATCCTGGTCCTCGAGGGCTGGTGTCCTGAATGTTTTAGATATTTCCCTTTTCCATTACACCTGGTTCAAGTAATGATCAGCTCAGCAGGTCAAGCTCTGCAGGAGCCTGATAATAATCTAATGGCTTCCAGGTGTGCTGGAAGAGGGAAATATCTGAAACATGCAGGACACCGGCCCTCAAGGACCAGGATTGCCCACCCCTGCTTTAGCCCCTATCTATGGCTCCTCTGGTTAAAAAAAACACAAGGACATTTTGAAATGAACTGAATGACTCATTACCTTTTAACATTGTTACAGGCCTAAATTAGAGCTGCACAATGTTGGAAAAAACTGACAGTGTGATTTTTTTTTTAACCCCACAATAAATATTGTGATATAAAAAAATACTTAGGAGGATATAATAGCTGTGTGGTGCCAAATTAGTTGTGTTTCCTCTCATTGTGGTAACAGGTGTAAGGCACTGTCAACACAGACCAGTGTTTTAATATCATCCTTCTTGTAGCCAAAATAATTTCAGATAACTAACATTGCTTTTCTTTTTGGCACCAATTCTTCCTTTTCGGTGATTTTATGTAGTTTGTTGCTCATTTTTTTAATGTTGTTACCAGTGACTCACTCCATATGCAGGGGCTGTTTCATAAACTGATTAAGAACAATTGTGATTGGTGGATCAGGTACCCTTAAAATTAGATGAGACCATGTTGAATTAATTTGCCTCCTACGTTGCAGGACCTGTGATGACAATTGCTCACACATACATTGCAATGATGATGTTCAAATGATATATTGTGCAGCTCTATCTTGAATCTATTCCAACTTTGTCCATCTGAAAAATGTGCAATCTATACACTGAATAAAACAGGTTTTTTTTGACAGAATATAAACCAAAATGTATTATTTTCTTGCTAAATTCAATACAAGATACTGAATTAGCATTTGCTCATAGTTTTTTTCTGTTTAAAAGTCAGCCTCTATACATAAAAACTGAGCTTTTTCTCCATTAATGGAGAATCGATGTAATTATATTTTGAAAATGAAGTCCATCGCAGAAAAAAATCTTACAAATTGTGTATGTTTTCTTCATCGTAGTTGTACAATTTCATAAATACACCAAACACTGCATTATTGTAATGGAAATATAAAGTTAAAAAATAAACTAATCACATATAGTCTACAGCAGAGCAGTCCCCTCATGGTAAAATGTAGATGGGTTTAAATATGTATTTCACGGCTCCAGTCAGATTTAGTTCTTCTTTTTCGATTCAAAAATGGCTCTTTAGACTGTAAAGCTTGCTGACCCCTGGTCTACTGTTTATCAAATTTATATTAGGAAGCAACTGCTATTTTAGATTCAGATGAAAATACTGAATGGATTGCAGAATCATGAAACGTAAACATTATAGAATGGAGTAGTGACCAGGTCAGACCACCACAGAAAACACAAACTGGACTCTTTCTAAGAGCTGCAAACAGTGGCCAGACCACTTTGCCGACTAACCCATAACAATGAGTCACACTATTCTTTTTAGAGAAAATACATGATCCCCTGTGACTCATCTCATCCCAACAGCATAGCAAGTGTACAGCATCACTGCAGAATAGAAGATGCATTTAGTTATGAATAATTGTCTGTGTCATTAGAGTGAGTACAAATTGTCTAAAAGGTAGTACTGTGATTAAATATTATTCTCAAAAAAGACAATAAATACAATCACAACCCATGTATTCTACACATACAGTTGCACTCATAAGTTTACATACCCTGACAGAATGTGCATGGGACGGTCTTGGATGTTCCAACATGATATCAAGGCCAAGTCTACCTGTAACTGGCTACAGCAGGAAAAAAAGTGAGTGTCCATCTCAGTCTCCTGACCTCAATATCATTGATCCACTTTGGAGAGATCCCAAACTTGTAACATGTAAGAAAATCCCAAACCTTAAAGGAACTGAAGGTGTTTTGCCAAGAAGAATGGGTCGATTTACCATCTGAGAAAATAAAGTGCCTCATCCACAATGACCACAAAAGACTTGAAGCTGTTATTGATGTTAAAGGGGCGGGGCTAATACAGAGTACGAAGAACTAGGGTATGTAAACTTTAGATCAGGGTCATTTGGATAGTTTCTGTTGTCAGCATGATTTAAAAAGAGCAAACACTTTTGTTTTGATACTAAATAGCTTCACCCAATCCCTAACCACGAGTGAAAGACAAGTCTTGTATTATTCTTCATATTCTCTGAAAAATGGTCAAAGAATCATTAATTCTGCTAGGGTATGTAAACTTATGAGCACAACTGAGCTGTGAGTAAGGCCGAGGTGAGGCGTGCTGCTCATAGAATTAGCCTCGCCAGGCATTAAAAACCAGAAGCCCTCCGCGTGGCTGTTTTAGACCCAGACAGAATCATCACATTTTATGTTGCCATAAAGAAAAGGCTGCTCATATCTTTTTACGATATTTCCAGTATTGTGATTTACAGTCGCCGGGAATGTGATACAGCTGTCCAGTTAGTCAGCATCCTTTAGGACCAGGTCCAAGAAGATGTTTCATGGTAATTTACTTTTTCTCATGCCATAGACAGAAGACGACTTAATCATAAATATAAAAACATAAAGATAACATTACAACGACGGGAGGAGGTTTAATAACTGCAATGACAGGCTCTGCTATATAAACAGGAAATGAGATGCCAAAAAGACACAGGCAATTAAATGGGAGAAAAAGAAGACTCCATTTAATATTTTCTTCCTGCCTATATGTAAATACGATGTTAATACGTGGGATAAATTGTATAATCCACAACTGGAGTGAACACTGCTTTGAAAGGTTGAAATTAGTTTTTGAAAGGTTACAAGTGACTAAAAACTTTTTGCCGTTTTGCACTTTAGTTATTTTCTTGCCTGCAAATTTGGGCCTGATCTTCTGGCTTATTATTCTGGAGGGGAGGCAAGTTCACTGAAATGTGAATTTTGCATTTTTCAAAGATTTAAATTTCCACTCATATTCCAGGAGGAGTTCAGAGTTGATAACATCTACTTTTCACGCATTTTCAAGCTTGTAAGTCATATATTATTTTCAAAATGATACTTATTTCAGGTGATGTACTAAATCCAGACAATGATCATCTCTGGCTGACTTGTTGTCTCAAACATTCATTTTACATGCACTGAATATAACCGATTAAATTTATCTTTCCCTAGAGCCAGTGTTTTCTGAGGTGTCAGACAAGTCGAAAGAAACAGTAACGTAACACTCGACTGCAGACACAATATGAACTTTAAAATGGAGCCCACATGGTCCCTACCACCCACAAATCAATCACTGGTGAATGCATACTGCACAAAGAAATCACTAAATGAATTACTATCACCAGCTGCTGGATGCTGACAATTTCAGATGCTATGAAATTGCTAATGATCTCAGGAAGATGAACACTGACAGAATATTTTATGTGGTGGTCAGGGTAAATATATCTACAAGGGATGAGACAACCTTCACTGCAGCAAATAATCCATTTTAAACACAAGCTCAAAAGTAACACGACATTGTGGCCGTGATAAATGTGAGGGCTAAAAGATATGAAATCTCATGTGGAATACTTTATAGCAGCAGCAAACAATATTAGGAATGATCAGCATGCCCTGCTGTAGATTAGCATTAGCCACACTTCTCTAGCATTTATGTTGTGCAATGAGTGTGTAAGCGTGGTTGAAATATTAGATGCTGGCCACATTTATATGCGGTGCTGCTGTGACTGAGCCACACACCGTACACTTGCCTGCTTGTTATGAATAACATGACACAGTGACTGTTTGACTGGCAGCCTAATAACAGACACAATGAGTCTATTTTTGCAGTGGAGAATGAATTCGATCTGATTGGTATTCACACAAGGTGGAGGGATGAGGTGTTGAATTCTTTACACAGTGGAAACATTTAACATGCATTTACTGTTGGTCTTTTAAGTTCATTCGGGCATCCATTCCTGGAGACAAATCACTTTAAACCTAGTCTAGACTCAGCTGCGAGGGAGCCAACTGGAAAGTATCTATGGATTTTGAAAGCTTATGGCCTCCTGTCACAATTCAATGTTCTATATGGTCGCAAAATGGGATAAAAAGTTTTGTATTTTTCAAGATACCACTCCAGGCACATGAGGCAGAAGTCAATGAAAACCAGCCTTTGTTTCAAACATCTTAGGCACTTACTTGGGCCATATTGAGTTGTCGCCAGAATGCACTCCCGCCAAGAGGAGCGGCTTTAAGCCCAATTAACTGATAAATGTTAGCCTGCAGGGAGCTGGCAGACATAGAGATCAATGGAGTGGAATTGAACTGAGCAGTGTGGGCTGGAGAGACCATCCCTCAACCAGTTAAAGCTGGGTATATGCCCCTGGGAAGGCAAACACCAGTCCATCTTAACCCCTGTGTCATGAGGACATTGGATCTATGCTTTCTCACTGGTTGGGATCCCTATAACCACACTGTTGCACTTTCTGTGTAAAAATACTAATTAGGCATTTTTCATGTTTTATATGCGTCAAGGGCCATGTGTTGAATGTTTGTCAATGGGTCAGGGACTTTCAACACCCTAAAGCAGATCATCAAGGTGAAAGAGGACGGAATGGTGCATGTATTTTCCACTAGACAGTAAAACAACAATAAAAGCTGTACTCTACTAACATATAGAATTACCCTGCCATCATGGGAGTAAGTGAACGGATATCTATATAGCATGACTCAGGCAGAAATCATGCTTAATGTATTAAAGCTTTATTATTATTCCATTAAATGAGGAAAATATATTTCATGTCATTCTGATAAAATAGCCAGGGGTTATGCGAACAGAAGGATAGTTATTATGATTACTGTACACAATAACTCTTCTCTTTTATACCAACATCCATAGGATTGTTGAATAAGAACCCTGCTATGATAATGGACCCTGATCCCTCTTTCTTGTATTTAACCTTGCCTAAGGTTTTGCTTTTAAAACACCCCCCCGTCGTACTACTTATGTCTTTTTATGCTTTTAATTATTTATTTACTTTTTACTCTTTAAGAAATGAATTATTCCCATTTTTTAAATTATTGTGTTACATCAATGAACTGTATTGATTTTATTCATTTTTATCTTGAAGGGAAAGGTGCAATATGTAGATTAAGTGTAATCTATAACTGTGGCGTCGCTGACCCCAACATTTCTGACTGAGTGTGTTTGTGATCGTATGTTTCTGAATGTGAATACAGCAATATGTAGCACTGTTGTCCGAAACAAATTTTCCCCACGGGACAAAGTTTATCGTGATCCTAGTCGGGAAGCTGTGGCTCAGGATTTAGAGTGGGTCATCCAAAAAGTGAAGGGTTGGCAGTTCGAATCTCGCTCTGTCCCAGTCATGTGCTGTTGTGTCGTTGGGCATGACACTTCACTCTCCTTGCCTCCAGTGTCACTCACTTTAGTGTATGAATGTGTAGGAATGTTTGGTGGAGGTTGTAGGAGCCGTTGTGCGAGAATTGGCAGCCACGCTTCCGTCAGACTGCCCCAGAGCAAACGCAGTTTACCACCACCAGAGCGAGAATGTGAGAGTGAATGAATAATGGATTAATATGGTAAATGGTTGGTACATATATAACTCTCTTCCACGCATTAATGGTGCTCAAAGTGCTTTACAAAACAAGCCTCGCATTCACCCATTCATGCACACACTGATACACCAGTGGGGGGCTGCCACTTTGCAAGACACTATCAGTGCCTCACTGGGGGCAATTAAAGGTTCAGTGTCTTGCCCAAGGACACTTTGACACGTGGATAGTTGGAGGCAGGATTCGAACCACCAACCCTTTGATTATTGGATGACCTGCTCTACTAACTGTGCCACAGCCACCCTATCAATAATGAAAAGCGCTATAGAAATCTAATCCATTTTTATTATCCTGAACTCAGTGGCTTTCCTAAACCACTGTTTAACCATTGCAGTGAGACAGACTAATCGATTCTATTTTCAACTATATTCCTGTACTGCAAATGATAGAATGTAGATAAAAAAAAAAACTAAAAAAAAAAACATGTATACGCTGATGTGAGACTTAGCATAATCATATATTATAATCCTCAGTCTTTACAGTGCTTTGCTGTAAGGTGATATGACATAACTGACAGGTGGTTGAAGTGGACTGTCACTGGAAAAAAATTACGGGTTCTCAGATTTTTCTTGAAAACATTTGACATTATGCAATCAATGTGTTTAGTAAGTAATGCAAGTATGCAAATGGTAGATTTTATGCCTTTGAAGTCTTATGCATTTGTCTGCCTTTATGCAAAGGATGTAAGTTAAAAGAATTCCCCCTATGGTGATAAAAATAGATAGTGTTTCTCACCTTGAATAAATACATACATCCATTCTTAAACACTGCCACCACTGTCACTCCTGGAAAACCACTGTAGGTACCAGGTGCACACTCTGCACAGTAACATATGGAAAGAGGACGTTCTGTGGCTGATGAGGACAGTGGTGAAGAGCGGGTCAGGTCTTTCAGAGCTCGTGATAGTCATCCAGACCAGTACTTATCCTGTCCACACCAGTCTGGAGCCTCACTCCTCATGCATTATGGAAGACTATGAGCCTTCAAGCAGAAAAGATGCAAAATGCAAAGCTACATACGTGCATTTACATTCACACATTATTGTTATTGTATTGGACAAGTACTCTCACAGCCACTTTCTCTGTGATACAGGCGAGGACTGAAATGAAATATAGGAACAGATGCAGGGATATACCTGGAGCTTTTATAGTTTCTCACAAAGCTGTGCCTCAAATAGGACCCAGATCTTATTCAGCCTCCCAGACACAATTGAGTGGCTGGTAAAGCTGGACAAGGTCGCTGTTTTTATTGACAGCACTTGTAAACACAGATTCATGCACAAAACACAATGTAAAAAATAAGAGGACAAATCACACAAAAGAAGACACGAAAAATGATCATAATTGCACATCTGAACTGGCCCAAAAACCTCCCCCTCCCTTCATTGTGAGCACTGTGAAAACAGAAATACATAAAGGTGATTGAGGCGCTCCCGCACGGTTAGCTCAAAAAAAGCTCGGCCACACTCAAGCTGTGAATGTCCCAGTTCTTAGCGGTCACAAGGATGAAACTTTCTAATGTTCCACAGATCTTTATCTATCATTAAGAATGCTTGAAACTTTTATGTTCCCGCTGAGCATCCACTGAGTAATTAGATAAGTTATTGGGATAATTGCCTTGACTCTAACTGTGAGATTAAAGCGTGCACAAGGAAGATGACCACTGATGAGATAAAAGACAATGGTGCTAATAAACAATAACAATGGGTTCTCCCAGGCTCCCCAAAGACAACAAAAAAATAAAAACGGGTGGAAAAACTTTATTGCTTTTTTTGCTGCTAATGAACTTAACCAAACAGATTGCCCTTCTCTGAGTTGGCTTCCTTTGGGTGTTCTGATAGGGAATGTGGTTTCTTTGTGCTTGAAATTGATTTGCTCAGAAGGATGTGTTTCTTTGGCAGACGACTGCGTTGGAGCTGTTGTCTCCTCAAGCTATCGTTCGTAAGTCTGTTGTCGTTGGTAGCTACACCCTCTTTTTCATCTACAATCAGGGTCACGCTTGTGTGTTTTTCCACAGCGAGAAACACATTTAGCAACTAATTAAAATTGTATGACCAAATATCTGTAAATTATGCATTTGCTTTACCTTTTAGTATACTCCCACTTACCATAAATATCATTTCCAGCAACACAGTTTAATGGATGACATGAGCAGAGACACGCTGTTCTTGGCTGAATTATGGTGCATTGGTACATACTCTATGAAAAACACAGTTATATAGAAACAGAAAGGCATAAAAACTATAAAATATTAATACTGCTTTATAGACTACTTAAATATTAAGAGACTGTGTTTTTAATTCTGTGTAAACCACTACTTATTGGTTAGTATGTTAGGTTGTGTTGTGAACTACTAGACACATGCATTTCCCTGAGGGTATGAATAAAATGTGTAGCTATATATCCAAAACAAAAACAAAATACAAACCTATAAGAGTCAATTGAAACAAACTTGTGGATCATGTTGAAAGTTATATTGGAAAACACAAAGATTGGGGAACAGAAAACTCAATTTTTCTGCAGGATGTCCACAGTGTCAGAGAGCAGAAGGACTTGACTTTAATCATGAAAGTTATTTTAAACTGAAGGAAATGAAGAGCTGCCAGAAGATATTGGGTTTAGAGCTCTCCATACTATTCTGCAAGAATTTTTCATTGTTTAATAGGATTTACTTTAACAACTGGCGTATCCCTGCAGCTTAAGAAGTTAATGATTCAATCCATAAGAGAAACGGTGGTACTGACTTTTGTAATAATCAGACATGTGAAGCTCTAGAGTTGTCTTTGTGTTAACAGATGATTAGTATTAGAAAAAAACAGGCAGGATTTAGGAAAGGTTACTTGATCACACATAATACTTTGCAAATATCTGACTGGAAATAGTAATGCCTGACATATCTTTTGCTCCTTTTTGTTGAATGCATGCCACTACCATAAAAGTGGTGTAATATAATGTGTCTTGCATTGGAAGCATTCATAACAAATACGTGTATTCATTATATTAGACTTCATTCTATGAGAAACTCTAATCCAAAGTGTTCCGAAAACTCTAGTCTGATTGCTTTGTTAATATTGCATTTGATTAAAAACATAAAACTACCACCCTGTTGTAGGTAAATTACAACAATCATGTGTATATTATTAAAAACAAAGATTACTAGATGGATCATTATATAAGAACAGTGTTTTGCAAGCACTTAAGACTTTCTTATTGTAAACACACACATACACACACAAGGTACAAGACAAACCTACCTTGTTAAATGTAATTTACATACATAATGCATCTCAGTTGTAGCTGTCAGTCAGCCATTCATACACCATTCTTATTGCTCTCTAAGCACCAAAACAAACAGGTCATTAACATATTTAACAGGGATCTATTTGGGTTAATTGTTACCTTTGAGTGCCAGTGATTTTCCCTTTGTTAAAAACATTTATTTGACTGAAAACTTTGAGAATACATTTGATTTTTATAAAATATACACAGACTAATTATAAAAGAACTCATTGATAGACATGGGTATTACACATATACAATTACAACAATATAGCTGTTAGATGCATTAAGACCATGTTTCTTAACCCATAAAGACCCAGGATTAGTTTTGTCAGTTCACAAATAAATGTTTTATGATTTATCACAATTAATTATATTTTCTTCTGTCTTTTGCATTTTAGTACTATAAATCTGGCATTTTCTTATATTTAATTTACTGATCATATAAAAATGTTTATAAAAACTCAGATTAAAATTGAGTGCTGTTAAATCGAAAGCAGACAAAACTGAAAAAAAGTGAGTTTTTTTTATATTATTAATTGAACATAAATCTATCATTAATTAAACATAAACTTAGTGTGTCCATCCACTTTCATTGATTAAACTCCATTGGTTTTACTAGTGAATCAATGCTGTAGAGGATGACGATGTTTCCACGTTAACTACGGAACCTCTGAACGTCCCAATGGGTCATATCTGATGACCATGGAAAGATGACAAACCAATTATTTACATGGATTAATAGGATTAGTGGATCACTAGGTAATAAACAGTTTAGATAAGTTGACAGTTTTGGTCAGTGATAGATGTTTGAGTTGTTATGGGCTAATCTTAAGTCACAAGAAAGTGCTTTGACAGAACAACTGTATTTTTACACTGACAGATATACCATAGGGGGGCATGTAGAGAAGACAACTAGCTAGTTACTGCAACAAATGCCTTATGTTAATGTTGTTTGGGATAATCTGATTAATCTTAGAATGATGCCCAAACTCCTGAAAACCAGCTGCAACCACTGAATGACTGAAAATGACAGAATCCAGAACGTTTCCTGAACAGTTCCTGCGTATATTTGGGTTTTTCATACTTCTAGTGAGTACGCTTTCCTCAACAACCCCCTGAAAAAATCTTGCAAACCTTCAACTGATCCTATTACCTAACAAAGACCCAAGTTGTATCCCAATGGACAATAACTGCATTGTTCTCATTTGCAGTTTCATTGAAGAGACATGTGCCGTCTTCGCCCCTGACATGGCTGGCCTCCCTATTATATAATTAGATCAAAAAAACAAATGTTAAACCTCCACATCAAAGGCTCGTTTTGAAAAATCCATCTCTCCAATTGTGGCTGATTAGGGAACCTCCAGAGGCTGCTGGGAGGCAAACGTGCACTGGGATGTAAATGAGCCTGGCCTACTCTGTTTTCCCATCTACAGCAAAACAGACTAAGGAGTGGGATTAGAAACCAAGGTTCGCTTGTCTCTTTATGCATTTCTCTCTCATGCCTTGCCTTGCTTAGTCCACCTCTGTACTTTGTTTTTTCTTTCTCAATATGCCTCCTTCCTTTACCTCTAAAGTCTCTACCCACTCAGCCTCCCATTCTCTCTACTCAATGGACCTGCAGTGAAACGAATGATTCAGCTCCAGGAGGACTTAATCACTAGACGAGCAGGTGGGCGGATGTTTGGCCTCTAAACACTGGCTGACCAGTAACAAAGAGGTTGCTGGTTCCAGCTACCCCACTCAAATAACTAAAAGTGTGCTTCTGCAGTGAGCTTAAAGAAGGTGGGAGGCCTGTTTGCAGTTCCATTACTGAAGTGCTCTTGAATAAAGCACTGTATCAAAATTCGTGTAAAAATGACCCTGAATTACCTTTTAATAGTGTACATGTGCAGGAGCGTAGCATAGAAATCTGGATGTTAACATAAGCAGCCTCAGTGGACCCTTAAAGGGGTTAGTGGGGTTGTTTGAGCTACTTTTTCATAGTTAGTCCATTACTGACAATAGACTGAGTCAGCACAGCCATGGTTTGGACCAGCAGACAGGAGACGGAGCATAAAAGCAAAACGATGTACTGATGTGGATGGGAGCGCTAGCAAAATATAAAGACTGAACATTAACAGTAATTATCAGTATAAGTATGCCGTATAAATAAGGTATTTTCCTTTTGGAGTGAAACAAAAGAGCTGAACTGCTCTTCAAAACCATCCGAGTCCTTCGACAACTCTTGCATTCTGTAAGATAAAAAGAGTATGGGGGAGAAGTGGTGTATAGCACTTCAGTTCAAGGGGTGAAAATATGCTAAATATATTATAACACTGCAAATGACTGGCTAAAAGACATCACTGAGTTCCTGATTAATTACGCCATTGTTTCTAACAGTGGTTTCTCAACTGTTTTTGAACAAACGCCCCTTTCATGCCCCCCCTCCAAAAAAACCCAAAAAACAACAACATTGTGGTGGGGTTATAGCGCTGCACAGGTAATGCCCCACTTACCTCGGCATTATCCTCCTTGTCGCATTCACACCCCCTTCAAAACAAGCTGTCAACTGAGGGGAGCGTATACACATGAGGTAGCGTCCTCCTCACAAGTAATGGTGGGGCATGCAACAGATGCGACCACTAAAGACTCGGGGGGGGTTGCACAGAAATTCACCATTAACATAACATGCTGCTTGATGTTGACACTTATCCAGACTAACCCCCCATATATGAGCAAAGGTACATGCACGACACAATGTAAAACTGTTTCAGATTGACGGATGCTGATATATTATTCAGCCAACAGTAAGAGTTGACTCATAATACTTTCAAATGGAATTTACAAATGAGACCTAAGTAGCTCTGACTCCCAACCAGGATGCCTCTACATGTGTACCGATGTGGGTGAAATGTCCCTCCTGTTCCTCAAATCAACCTAACTGTGAAATTCCACCTTGCGCTGCCTGTTTCTTTAATAATATGCAGAGACACTAATTAGAATGATGGCCACATAGGGGCATCTATTACAAGTTTAATCCATGTAGGAACTTTTATTCATTATATGAAGTGCAAATTTCAGGTATTCAAAGTGTGATGGTTTAATAATGTCTCCATACTCCCCCCGCCGCTGCACACATGGTGTACAGGCGCTCCTCTTGCTGCTTTTACTTTTAAATTAAATTATCTGCACTCTATTATGAATAGGATTTCATTTTTCACCCCATGATGCAGCGCTGTGTGTTTAAACTAGTATAAAAAAATTATACTGATTTATTTTCTCATGCACCTATTTTCCACTCCTCTTTTTACTGTTTTTCCACACAACAGTATCTCCAATTTTGTTCCGACATCAAAACCACCTCAAAGAGACACTGCTTTCTTTAAAAGCTGCAATCCATCACAGCAATAAAAGACACAGAGGCAACACATGAAAGATGACTGGTTCAGTGGTATTTTCTGCATTAAGTTTATTTTGCCCACTACTAAGCATTGGGGATAAATAACAGTGTGGTGCTGAAAACAGTCCCCAGCAGATGTGTGAATATTAGTGTAATAATGCCATGTATGTTGCCTACATTCATCATCTGCTCGCTGTTTACCACAATGGATTACAGCTCTCTCTGGCTTGCCGTGCTGCTGTGTAAGTCGTCTTTGATGTGCGTCGCAAGAGTGATGCATGGAGAAACACAAATGGAAAAAAAAGTGTTTATGTGAAATTGACCAGTGCTTTTCTGTCAGCATGAGCTGATGCTACGAGCAAGCCACAAATACTGTTATTGCGTTTTAAAAGCTGTTTGATACATGTTTTTGTTGTGGCAAAATATCAGTATGTTATGAGCCTCAAGCATATTTTTAGGTTGTAAAAGAGGAAATCAGACCACTCTATTGATATCCACATACTACAACCTACACACTTGACCTGTTTACCACATTAAGTTCTGATGTAAGAATATATGGATGGATCTTTTCTGTTTGGGCATTTGTTTGGGCAAAGTAACTGGATTAGACTGTGAACCAAAACACCACGTCCATGAAGAAGTAATGGCAAGGCAGGGCAAGTTTATTTGTACAGCGCATTTCAGACACAGGGCAATTCACAGTGTAGTGGCCTTGCAGTAGTTACAAAAAACCCCCAAACAAACTGTGGAGCGCATCATTCATGGTGGAAACAGGATCTGACCTTGAGCTATCAGCTTATCAGGTGTGGTCTGAATGTTTGAGGTAAATTTCACTTGAACTCTGCCGTGCTTTGCATTGTGGGATACAGCAGAGCTCACAGATTGAATATGTTTTTGTAGCAGGGATGAGAATACTGCAGTTTAGTTTAGTTTAGTTTAGTTTGGTGGTGGTGCTGCTATCATGATTCACTACCCAAAATAACGATGGTTTATTATCGTTACTGCAAAACTAACAAAATGACCAAAACTAGAATTGAAAAAAAAAAAAAAAAAAAATTTCATTAACTGAAATAAATAAAAGCTATGAGTAAAAGAAAAAACAATAACTGAAACTCTATTGCATGCTTCCAAAAGTAACTAAAATGTGTAAAAAATTATGGATAAAATTTCTTTCATTTTTGTCTTTGTCAATGACGGATTGATTGGAAATCTACTTATTTTGCTTGAGCAATTTTAGCTGGTGGCACCATACATCACTTCACGGTCCGACACTTCTGATCACTTGTGGTTTAGAGTCGTCCTCTTGTTCTCACGCTACCTGAAAACATGGAGATTAAAGCTGGGAGAAAGCAGCAGAGTTCTGTATGGGATTTCAATGAATATGACAGCTAGGAAGATAAAAGATATGAAAAACTAAAACTAAGCATTTAGAATAAAATAAGAACAATAAAATAATAAATAATAAATAAATAAAAAAACAGCAAAACTGCTCTGAAATCTAAACAAAACTAACTGAATTTGAGAAAAAAAGTCAAAACTAAATAAAAATAAACTATAATGAAGAATCCAAAACTATTATAACCTTGACCATGACATGATACAATATGGAATACTTGCTACATTGCAAGACAATCTGTGAAACTTTATAATGTCTGCGTAACTAGTGAGTGACAAATACCTGTAAAATATGAAAAAGTAGTATTATGCATTTAGTCACTGTAATATTATGTGGTTTTACAGAATTTAACAAATGAGATAAAACACTAAAGAAACTAGATTTTTAGATTAGTACACACATAACGACTGCAATGTGTATGTCAAATCTGAAATCCCACGCTTAAATTGCATTGTTCTTTTTGTTTGTTTGTTTTTTTTCATACAAATCAGCACTGGTCTAGCACATAAGATGTCCTTCTCTTTTTTATTTTTTTGCTCCCACACTAGATGCACCTGGCCGATAAGTTGAGTGCACACAGGGATGTACTTTGGCTTTCTCAGTTACTCTCTTTCCGTTTACTGCTAGTTCTAGCTTAATGTTGCAGTACAATTGTGATGTATTAAGTTGTTAAATACAACTGTGTGACTCTCCAACTCCAACAAGCTCATATATTTATAATTTTCTGGTTTTAGTAGGCCTTGTCACCATCTTGAAGGTTCTAATCCCACTTCTGCCCACTGACAGAAGTTGTTATTGGTTCTATAGCAGCCAAGAGTTGGTGTCAGTTCTCCTGGCTTAAAGCTGGTTCTCTGGCTGTTAAAAAGCATGAAGAACTGGCTCAACATCGAGTCGTGGTTCCAAAGCAGTCTTTGAACCGCCTTGTTGGAAAAGGGTGAAAAGAAACCAAACCAGAGGGAAAACACTTCACATTTTACAAACTCATCAACAGATTTATACCACAGCCAACCAACTATGGGCATGAAAATGCATTCAATATGACATGAATATGTAAACCTCATTATTTCCTGCATGGCCGAATGACCAAATGACCTCAACGCAGGCCTGCCAACTGCCATTGACTTGCAATAAAATGAGGAAATTTCTTCCAAATATCCTTACGTGTGCAAGGACAACAAGAGGAGAGAGTCATCATGGAGTCAGTGTGAGAAATGCACAGTTAAGGGTTAGTGATGTTAGTGTTAATCTGGTTAGTGATGGTTGCATTTGGTGAGGTTGACAAAGCTGAGATTTTCCTTCTAGGGTTGTATGTATGGGTGTTTTTTTTCCTCTCTTTTGCTCTCTTTCTCCCTCCCTCTCTCTTTGGAGGATATGTTTTGAATGGGAATGGGTTGTAGGTGCAATGCTGAATGCTGTCTGGTGATTGGTTCCTCAGCAGTGAGCAGGAAGGTCGACTCAAACTACTTCCTGTGGACTCCTCTCTTCCCATTACCCACGACTGACCAGCAACATGTAGTTTTGTTTGGAGAGCTATTCTTTGTTAACTCTTTCCCCCACAAAGACATTTGATGAGCCCCCTGTATCCTTACTGACAAGTTTTGACACCTCTGTTATATCACTAATGACATGATTTAACGACCATTACCACAGGTTCTGCTTTTTCTTTTTTCTTTTTTTTTCCCCAATTTTTATTTATTGAACATTTTCATCTTCCATAACTCAATTTCCTCAGATGAGGAGCAAGAAAGAAAGAACAAAACAAAATATAACCTGATAAAAAGAAAAAAACAAAAAATAGCATGACAGCCTGTTATCAGAGTGTGTTACAGATCCTTAATAGATGCATTTTCCCTGAATATTAACCATTTCCCCCAGTTTTTTGTAAAGACATTTTCTTTCAACTTCAGTTTATATGACAGACATTCCATATCAAGTATATCGTTGGAGCATCAGTCTTGAGCCAGTTCGTTGTTATGGCCTTTTTCCCGGCCACCAGTAGAATCTTTACAAGATATTGGTCTTCTCTGATCAGTTTTTTTTTTTTTTTTCCCAAATGACCAAGATATAGAACAAGACAAGTGTTTGGGATTGAATATCCCAATACATCGCAGAGAGCTGAGTGAATCATCCTCCAGAAAGGAAGATCTGCTTTTACAAATGTAACAGAGGCAACAGAGGTAATAGAGGCATAGGTGGATTTCAAGTATCATTTTGTTAGTTGTTCTCTTTACTTTGAACCCCTTCTTGATATCACTTTTTCTTTACTTCTGTGTAAATAAATCATTCATATTGCAGATTGGTTGATTGCTGGTCCTTTATTTTTAATTTGCCCCCTTTTGTTTGTGGACATGGAATGACGGGAGTCTCACTTCATGTCTGCTCTTTGCTATCCCCTAGGTCATACGTAGAGAAAAGACTGCCACCTTTCAGCTCCATTAACAATGCACAGCTCTCCAAACAAAAACTACATGCTACTGGTCATTCAAGAGGGATGGGAAAAGAGGCGTCTCACTTCATGTTTGCGCCTCAGTACCCCCTTGGCCGAGCTAACACATATATTATTTGATAGGACAGTTGTTTGCTTATGTTTCAGTCATTGATTAAGGTCAAATAACTGGAAATTTCCCAAAACATCACTAATAACTGGTCCGTTCTGCATGTCAAATCTTAGACAAAACAACAGCAGAAAAACTGCACTTTGATCTGGCTGCAATGATTTTCTCATAAACGGAGGGGATTATGATGATAACATATTGGTGAGATGTAATCTGCTGGATAAAATCGAGGAATTTTCTTCTGTAACACTACACAAAGATGTTCAATGCTTGATAGACGTCTTTGTTCCCGTCTGACACATCCAGCAGGTCTGTCATTTGCTTTGAACATTATGTATAGATATTTGCATTGAGGAGACACTGCGAGTGAAGGCTTGCATACGGGTGGGAGAAAAACCTTGTGGTAAGACAATCAATTTAACTGTGATTGTTGATGCACCGCTGTACTCGGGTGATTAGCTTCTGAAAGGATGCCGCCGTGCACAAATGTGTCAGTACTGTGGCTGCTGTCAGCTTTAAACTAATAGAAGACAGTGTAGTGTTTGAGCATTTAGCAGTCGCCGCCGTTGGACTGAGATATAAGCTAAACACTGGAAATACTTCACAGCACTCTGTGAATGCCACTCTCAACACCATCCTCTGCAAGAAAATCGAACCCCCCTCTCTTGTGTTTTTATTTAAATTCTATTACTTACTTCTCAATAAACTCTCCTGTATGTCTGTGGCTTCCGGATTTGTCATCAGCAACATATTACAGACATGATTTAGCACTCAGTGTCAATTTTATCCAATTCTCTGAGTGCAAGCAATATTTGACAAATTACACAATGACAGCGAGAAGCCAACTTTCGCTGTGTGTAAAGAAAACTAAGGACACCACAGGCTTCAGTAAACTTAAGTCTTACAATCCTCACAGTAACCTGTTAAAATGGAATGTCTGCAGTCTGTGGATGATGAATCAAATCCATTATACCAGCTCACAGGGATCGTACCACACAGCAACTTTTATAGTCAGGGATCACCAATAAAGTATTCTAAAGCAAAATTACCGGCAACTCAGACCCACACATCCACAGCAGCAACAGTAGACCATCATTTGTACTGAAACACAGACCCACACAGCATACCGCCAGGAGCAAAGACACTACTGGCATGTCAAAGCATTAGGGACATTTATTATTACCACACAACAAATGGGCCTGTGCCTGGCTAACATTTAAGGCAGAGCCTAGCCAATCATCTAAATTTAGATGGGTTCATTATCCAAAGCCTTCTACTTTTTAGATCATATACTAGTATCAATATCAAAATGAAAATATAAAGTAGGTAGGATCTCCGATAGATCAACTCAAGCTTTAAATGTGACGTGCAAATATACCTATGGAAATAATTCTATGGA
The DNA here is from genome assembly GCA_029814645.1 of Fowleria isostigma. Taxonomy (NCBI): domain Eukaryota; kingdom Metazoa; phylum Chordata; class Actinopteri; order Kurtiformes; family Apogonidae; genus Fowleria; species Fowleria isostigma. The sequence goes on from JAPTGZ010000013.1 coordinate 1,929,838, forward strand.
CTTGTTTTATCAGTAAGACTATTTTCAAAGTAACAACTAAAAGTTTAAATAATGTAACACTGAAATTGCAGAAATTATTTAAACACAAGCTGACATTAGTCTTTACTAGTGCTGTGACAACAAATCGATTAAATTTATTAAAATCAATTCTTAAAAGAATTGGCAATACATTAATCAGTCAATTTGTTGATTCTTGATCATGTTAGTATTGAGACTTGTGCACACCAAGGAAAACAGAGTAGCATGGCTAAGGCGTGGATGCCAGTGTCCTGTCATTCCCATTTGGCCCAAATGTAGTGCACAGTTTATGAAACAAATGAATGAATGAATAAGGCTTTATTGTCATTACACGTTGCAAGCAACAGAGCAACGAAATTTCTTACAGTACCCCTCCAAGAAATATGAAGACATAACAATCACATGGGAATACAGGATAGTGTGCTGGCCATAATTATAGATGGAAAAGGTAGACACAAGTAAGAGGAGATGGGAAAAAAATTATAAACAACATATTGCATGAAAGGTGCAACATATTATTAAAACTTGAACAAAACTTGAAAATGGAGGAAAAAATTTGGACAAAATCCCATGGCGCAGTAGGTTTGGGGCAAATGGGGCTGCTCTGTCCACCGGGAACATAATGTAAACATTAGCTTATGATAGCCTTCCTGTCATAATTACTTTAGCTCACTAGCTAGTTAGACACTATTGTCGTAATTATAACATCTCCGTTTATCAGACCACCAGACTAACGTTACCTATTATTGACTGAACTAATACATACAACACTAGTTTGATAGACTTGAACTGGAGTTGGTTGAATATATAGCACTGATAATCTCTAGTCATTATTAGTGACACATGCCATTCCGACAGTGAGACTGAAAAAAGAGATGCGCCATTCTTGAAGTGGTGTGTTCATGGCCACGCCGTCATTTGACTCATCTGCAAATTGAGACTTTTGTGTTTATCCCATGAACTGATTAGTTATTAAAATAATCTACAGATTAATTGATTATTAAAATCATTGTTAGTTGCAGCCCTAGTGTTTACCCTTACATGCCTGACACAACTAATTTGGAAACTGAAGGTCAAGTTATTCAACTGACTTTTACTACACAAACAGAACCACACAGAATAGACTTCCAAGATGCAGTTATTGTCAAGGATAAGAAGTGTTTGTTCCACTATTGGAGTGCCTTATCATGGCACAATGTTTAGCTTTTCAATTCAGTTCACGTCACTCATAATATAACAGTTGTCTAAATACACCTGAAGCCACTTCAAATATGGACGCTACATAGTAAAGGAATAGAACCAAGCAGCACCACAGAGGAAAACTTCCTTCACAGAAGAAAAAAAAAAAAAACTGTGACAGGACCAAGCTCCAGGTAGGCAGGATTCGCTTCACCAGTCGAGGTGAATGTAAAGACGGGGGAGAGACAATACAGAGACTGGACAACACTGTCACAAATACACTAAAGAACAACCTGTCCTTTGAGACATGAATATATGCTAGACATGTTGTAATATTTGAGATTACAGATGAACTTGGAAATACAAATGTGTCAACCTCCTTTAAACTATTGTTAATGCCTCTATGGCAGATTCCACCTCCTAATTAGGGGACCAGAACACCAATCATTCCTTTGCTCAAATCCTGCTCATTTGACAGTCACTGTGGTTGAAAGCAGCGACCACACCACCCTATAATAGACACTTAAATGCTTAGGAAGAATGCTGTTCAAGTTCTTACCTGGATGTATGTCATTGCAGGCTAATCATTGTGCTTGTACTTTGCGTTCCTCTGATTCTTATTAAAAGCACACAATTAGAGTGTCATTAGAAGTAATGAAATAAATTGCATGGAGATGCCATTAGTCTGAGAGCTGCTGTGACTGAGCTGCACGTAAATCAAGGTCCAGATTAAGTAGCATAGTGAGCATTTCTGCTATTAAAGGTGCTGTCTTTGTTTTGTGGAGGGCCATAAAACAATAGGGCACCTTGGCTGCACTGGGAGGCCCACGCCAACTGTGCTGAAACCCCACATTACCACATTATTAGCAGAGGAGTTCTGGGGTAAATCCATATAAAACATATTATGTCTGACAATTACATCCTACTTGAGGCAACGGTAAAAATACAGCTGTCACTGATACGTGTCTACATAGTTACAGACATTTATGAATATAGATGTATTGCAAGATAGCAATTGTTAATCATACACATTTAGTTGAAATAAAAGGCATGATTGAGTGACACCTAACAATATACTTGACAGAAAGTCTTATTTAAATGCAAATCTAAAGCATATTATGTTACCTATAAAGGCCGGTGAAGCTATAATAACTATTCTCAGGTATAAGTGTTTCCATTTTAACACTGTGGAATTCAAATATTTTAATGAAAAAGAAGTGGTTATTAATTCTTCTCATTGACTGAGTGAGACACATGAAAGGCCTGCACAATTTGAACATGTGGACTGTCTTCCCCAGAGTGAGAATAGCCAGACTTTTTCTATGATGCGTGGTGGCTGTCAGTGGAGCAGAATTCCTCATATTTCCAGAGGGGCTGGAGAGAAACACACTGTTCCAGGACAGAAGGAGAATGGACAATATGACAGGGAGAAGAAAGGCGAAGACAGGAGATGAGGACAATGAACACAGAGACAACAGCGGAGGATTACCTCAAGACCATTAGCATCCTTGTTAGGCAAATGTTTTTCTCGCAGATGTAAAGAAAAAAAGTGGAAAAAAATCTTGTCATCTTTCTAGAATAACAATAGCAGCCATTTATGTATGAGGAGAAAGGGTCATTTAAATACAATATAAACAACTCCTGCATTTGTTGGTGCATTCATTTGCCTTTAAAGCAGCTACTTTTATTGAAAAGAATGTGGAATTTCAACTCTGAGTTACTGTATGAGTTTCTAAAACCAAAAGCTCATTGCAGTGATACATAGATAAAACAACACAATGCTTTATAGCATTTGAGGTGTCACAGAAAAGCAATGGTACAAGCCATTTTGAAAAGTATTGGTTTTGCTATCTAAAACAGAGGCAAATTAGTCAATGCTGGGTTTCTGAACTATAAAAAAGTTATAAAGGAAGCATTTAGAAGATGCAGCTGGGCTTGTCTATCTGATATCTATGAATCATCCAAAAAAGAAGTACAGAAAACCAGGCCAGTATTTTTTTCTTCCTTTTTCTTTTTTCATTTGGCCACTGCAGAGGTCCATTTCAGCAGAAAGTAGATAGTATATCATAGTTAATGCATTGCGGACTCGCCCTCTTGAACTTCACACAGAGTATATCATAGTCTTATCGTTACAAATGCCTCATTCGCTGGGACCAGCTGTATGTCCTTCTCTGATAAATGTATATTTCATCACCTGCAAAGATAAATCACCAAGGCACTGCTTTTCATCTCTACCCAGAATGCAGTGCCCAGCCTTCCAGTTAAAATGCCGCAGACACTGATCGACTCTTGCCACTTGCATGAGTTTCCTGTTTGGGCCAAATTAACTGAAGCATAAGTGTCGGTATGCTACTGAAGATGAAAGCTGGTGTTTGCCCCAGTAAGAGAAAGAACGGGAAGCATCTGTCTCTGCTCATCTTCTGTTCATCTGTGCATGATGAAGCTTAACAAAAAGTTCATCAAAGTCTGAAGCATGCATGCATATGCACACATCAGGTTAGTGAATGCAAATGAGCCAAACTCATTCAGTTACAAATACACATGGGTGACAAATGACAAGAAAAACCTGATGGGAGTAGATGACAATTCCCCTCCCATCCATAGGGCATGAAGAGTAAATGGCTCAATGAGTACGAAAATGATACGTATCAAAACCACCATCATCAAAACACAAAATAAGGGAATATTTATGTTCCATCCCACTAGTAGAGCACTAAAGCTATTCTTCACTGCGGGAAAAAAGTCACATATTCTTTGCTATAAACCAATTGGTCTCCTATTAACCAATAAATAAATAAATAAACCAACAAATCTCCCAGTGAGGTAAACAAATTTCTTGGCTGAATTCTTAGAACTAGAGTACATGTAGCTACTGAAATACCATAATGGGCTGTAAAAGCAAATGGTACTTACTACAAGCAGTGAAAAACATAGTTTAAAAACATGTGAATATTATTAAATAAAGAGGTAAGTAAGAAGTTTTGCAAGTATATCTGAGATTTTTATATTGTTTTAGTTCATTAAATCTAACAGTTCTCTATACCATATCTCAATCCTCTATCTGGAATATTTTATTAAGATAGAGCAAGACTTAAAAACCATGCTTGACAAGACTGCCTGTTTATAAATGAAAACAACACCACCTTCCCTGAAATAAATAAATACAAACATAAATAACTTTCTTCTTTTGCCACGAGTAACACTTCACTCAGACACAGTATGTCTTTTCTTAATCTATTACCTGTCTGTGTGTTAAAAACTCACATTTCCCTTTTGAATGGCTGTGATACAGCATTTTCTTTTTTATATTCCTATATTCAGACTTATTATGGACAGAAATATGTCTTTCAGTAAGAGAAGCAGAGGAGGAATTTTTGAAAATCTTTTAGCTTTATTGCTATTGTGCATAAATGCAAATCTTTATGACTAATTTCTAAGGACAAGTAATGAGGTTTTAACTTTAACAGCGGGAGTCGTGTCATCTTTAAAGCAATGTCTGTGTCTTTGATATCAATGAGTCAACTGGGTGACAATGATTGTGTACTAGGCGCTCAGTGAGTGCGCTGACCTCCATTTCTGAGTTCGGTCCAAAGGAAGGAGAGCCAAACGTCCTTGTTGTCTCTCTGCAACGTCAGTGTCCTTCCAATGGGGAGGGGGGTGTACTGCTGAGGCCAAACACGCATATGAACAGACACAGGATTACATGCATCCAGTGAGATTTAAGCTGAATAGTGCCATGCACAGGACACGGTCGCACCAGGGGGTACCTCCTGTAGATAGTCAATATCTCACCCACTCTACAGGGAGGCATCGGGCACTGTGATACGTCGGGCACAGAAACAGGGCACTTTGAAGGTTATCGACTAGCCAAGATCCACAGGGAGGTTGGACCATTTGAGCAGATAAAAACAAACACGGATGTTTGTTGTTTCTGTTAATTTGCTTATTTTACAACTTTATCCATTTCTCACAATTAATTTTCACAGTTTGGATTATCTCACTTTGCTTCTGCCAGTGTTTTTCAGCTGCCTCAGTTTTTTACACTTAGTGCTGTGGTTACCAGAGTTATTAGAATTTAGAAATTCTACGTTTTCCCTAATTTTAGGTATAAAAGTTAGCTTGAGCAAAATAATCCATCATATAAAATATGACAAACAAAACCATAGCTCTATCAACAGTTGGACTTCTATTTGAGTAAACAAATGTATGTTTTTCAATGATAATTAAACCACTGACTTTTTCTTAATATATACATATATTGACAAAGTGTGCATATTCATATTGCAAAGTCATGCAATATATATATATGTATTTTTCATTTATTTTTTGTTTTACATGCCATGAGGTAGCAGAGTGGTTATCTTTACCACTCTAACATGTTATTTTTTCTGGTTTAAAAACTGAAGTAATGCAACTGTTGCTGGTTGAATGCAAGTTTATATGTTATTAATGTTGAAAAGATGTGAATATTTTCAGAGCACAATGTTGGCCAAGGCTTGAACATTTATATTTAAAGATTTTATATATTTATATATATATATATATATATACATAGTATTTACCAAACTCGACATCAATGC
>JAPTGZ010000013.1:1946177-1958725 GCA_029814645.1 Fowleria isostigma
GCTGGGATAGGCTCCATGCGACCCCCGTGACCCTAGTGAGGACAAAGCGGGTTCAGAAAATGAATGAATGAATGAATGAATATTGTTTTATGGCATAAGGACATTGTACTTACTGCTTGTCAGATCTTCAACCAAATCTATATCTGATTGATTTTAGATTTTGTTGAGATTATAGTCAAATACTATATGAAACTGCATTGTTTTTAATCAAATGACATTAAACACATTCTCTGTGTTTATTGGATGTTCATAGCATAGTCATTTAACATATATGATACATCAAACCTCAATTCTAATGATGTTGGATAATTGTGTAAAACATAAATAAAAACATAATACATTTATTTGCAAGTAATTGTTAACCTATATTCAAATGAATATACACTACTAGTGGTAAACATGCCCCCGTCCCAGCTCTTTTAGAATGTGTTGCAGCCATCAAATTCAAAATGAGTCAATATTTGCAAAAAACAAAGTTTATCAGTTTGAACATTAAATATCTTGTCTTTGTAGTTTATTCAATTAAATATAGGTTGAAAAGTACTTGTAAATCATTGTATTCTGTTTTTATTTGCATTTTACACAACATTCCGACTTCATTTGAATTGGGGTTTGTGCATATTGTCTGCTTCTATCTAGAATTGTACATGTGACTCAAACAATTCACTTTACTTATAGCAACAGAGCTGATTTGGTTCTTAGTAACTGAAATTATTTGCAGAAATGTGGGTCTTCAATACATGCTGCTGCTGACAAAATCATTCATTAATAGAACTAAAGGAGCCACTTCTGGGTGTACTTTACCACATCATTCCGTGCTTCACTACAGGTGCTGAAATTTGCAATTACTTCACTTTGATTTGTATCGCAAGTTAAATTGGCCATCTCGTTCTACAAGCCGAGAGCGAGGCAACTTATTGTTTATCTAACAAGCCCTGCTGTATCAATTATCACACTTTTTCACAATAATAGGTTCTAATCTCTCTTACATTGAAGAACAACTTATCAAAGCGCACCTCGGGCTATCTACTCCTCCAAATTGCATGTAGTTACACAGATCTATGAATGTACACCCTGAGCTGTTGTCTAACACATAATAATAAACATAAGGAAAATAAGTCGATAAAAATCAAAAGCACGTGCTGGTACCTCACTGTTGTGCATGTGACCCTTTTCTTGTAGTCAGCCAAAAAGCAGAATAATCACACCCTACCTCATTCATTTCACTTTAAACAATCAAATGTGAGCATTCATCTGGAATTACTACAACGCAGTTCAGATGTTGAGTAATTAATGACAAATAATGAAAAGAGCAACGCAATAACAACACAACTGTAGCACTTTACCTCACTGCCCGTCTCCTATGTAGAGATGATTATAAAACACATGATTGGCTGAAACTGGAAGAACTTCAAGTTTACACTGTCCCTAATGTTCACAGTTAATTTCACTCCACAGCGGTCTTATAATTATAGACAGAGTATTATCTTGCTCACCCCCCCCTGCTCCATTGTAAAAGTCTCTGTTTTTGGTCAAACTTTTTTTTCCATTTTCTCCATCAAACAATAATAAGCTGATTTATATGCATAGCACTGTCCACAATGGCCATTTCGTTAACCATTTATTGTTAATTGTGGGAGTTAATGGGCCAGCGTATGAGGCTTGTATACGTGCACAAACTGTCAAATGAATTTTGATTTATAATAATAAAATAGTGTTAGATGAGCAAACTGACATATAAGTTGGTATATTTTTGGAATCCTACATTAAATGTGTATTTTTAGTGTGTGATTGGAGCAGGGTTTATAATTCCACTAGTGTGCTGTCTTTTGTAACTGATAAAAAAAAAAAAAAACACAACACATCACTGATTGGGGAGCAGTGCAGTTTATGAAGAGCAGCAATTTTCTCGATTGTGTGATTCAGTATTGATTTACTCTTTAATTAAAACATTAATACGCCCACTGTGCCATGTTTGGATATAACTATCATTACCCAAATTTTGATAAACAAACTAACAATGACCATATCGACAGCTATTTCAGACAGTCTGCTTTATATGCCGTAAACAATCAGCTATCAGAAGTGTTTGCCAACATGTCTAACCGTCAAAGTCAAGCCTCACCATCAAAAGAGCCTTGCAACAATAGCTGAACCCCGCAGCTTTTTTTTTTTTTTTTTTTGGTTTCTGCTTGTGATTGGGTTTAGATACAATTCTGAAGCGCCACTTCTCCAAATGACTTGGATTTGAAAGGGACAGGAAAAACAAAGCAGACAGACGAGACAAAAGCCGCAGCTAATCCAAAGCTAATCATTCGTAATAGCAGACATTAAACACGATCCATTGACAGCCGCTGAATACAACCAAAACATACCTCATTTATCTGCTCAAAGTCAATAGGAGGAAAACATGGAGACATACAAAAGGCATATCTCAGTGCCTGTGAAAACCCACAGCACATTTCCTGTGTATAATTAATAGAAACCCTCATTCATTGCTGAGAATGGGGGTAAAAAAAAACAAACCAAAACAAAAAAAAACAAAAAAAACAAGATAATTAAAAGTAAACAGCCTGAAATGCCTCGGTCGTGTTGCCTCTGATCCTTTGCGCAAACATAAACCAGACCTCACACACAGATAAAGAAAAAGACGGAAGACAAATACAGGCATCAACTCACACACAACTCACGCAAATTCAAGTCTCCAGCCGTGCATGTACACCCCACTCGGTAACAGTGCCGGCCCCCGACGGAGCGGTATCAGCACGGCAGCTGGCATAGCCCTGGGCTCAGGGACTGTGTGGCTCCAAGCGATGTGTTTAAGACTCACTGCCCGGGGGCCCTGCCGCCAGGAACTGTCACTCAGTGGCACAGGGGAGGGGCTTAGCAACAGGAGGGAGATGATGTAACTTGTTTACAGTCAATTAAGGTGACTGGATCTTAAATAAGGGATTGCGATCTGGAAAAATATTGACTGAGGTGTCTGATGTAAATGTGAAAATGTAAAGCCAGAAGATACCTACTACATCCACGAGAACGAGAAGATCTATTTGCCTGACTGTCCTTATCCACATTTTACACGTCCCATTTTACCCATTAAGGTCCAGTCACTGGTGACCACAAGCATCTACTGACCTAAAATGTGTAATATCCTCTGAACCACTAACCTATCAATATATGTCAATAATTTAAAAAATGCAGTTTGTCATGTTTTCATGGTCAACAGATCATGACCCATTTGGATGTTCAGAGGCTCCATAGTGAATCTAGAATATGAATCATCTTCTACACCAGGGATTCCCAAAGTGGGGGTCACAAGATGATGTGGCTGTGGCTGAAGGTGCTCTCCCTGAACACCTCAAGGCCAATAAATATCGTAAAACACACATTAACTTCAATAAACATTAGAAATCTCCTGTTAATCTTTACTGTTTCAAGATAAATTTTCAGAAAAAAGTGCAGCTACTGTGCAATTTTCAATGTCACTTTTTCCCTCCCTTAAGCCTCAGACATGTTTTCTACAAAAGGAGCTGCTCAGACATGCAGTGAAGGAATCATCAGGTCCTCATCAATCTTTCATCTGTGTTATGTGTTAAAAATGGTTTTACAGTCAAATATTGATGTATAAAAAAAAAAAAAGAAATCCTGCAGTGTAAAAATATTTGGATTCTGCTCACAAAGATGAGGACATAATGTTTTTTTTCCTGGTGTTCTGTGGAAATCCTGTCCTCATTTCCACACACTGTTTCTATTTACTTTCCTTGTTGTTTTTCTCTCATCTTTCACCCTCTTTCTACCGGGCGCTACATGGCGAGCGAAGCAGTGAGTCACACGGTTTTTCTTTCCCAGTGAAGGATACTGAAGGGCACGGTGCCCCATTTCCTGCTTGTGACCTTGGGTGTTTGTCTCACAGAAACAAAACTGTTTGCGGGAAAACGCAGCGGTGGCGGCTGATGGTGAGAAAAACAAGACTCAACTGTGGTGCCGTTTGACGTCCACTCCTATTGAGACTGCACTTACTTGCATTTACATACCCTTGCACCCCGATAACAGATTTGCAACTCTGGAATATTCTCTCTTGCCTGGGCATCTCTCCCCTTCAAATCATGCATAATTCATAAGTTTCTTTTATCACTTATGTACATATATATATTCATTGTCAGAAAAACTGCTGCTGGGGTGGCAATATTAGCAAACGTATACTTGTGACACTTTATGATAATTCACTCAGTGGCTGCTCTAATGTTTCATTCAGAGTCAGCTGCTCCAGCTTGTACCCAGAGGTTAAACGGGTCAATATGAGCAGGCGAACGTGTATGTCAGGCTTGTGTCTGTGGGTCTTTTCAAGTGGGAGCAGCATTTAAAGCTATTACGGAACAATCCCTCTCCAGCTGAAGCCTGAAATCTAAGTGACAAATAGAAAATTAACCTTAGCATGAGCTCAGTGAGGATCCCTACAGACAGGAATTGTGGAGGGTTAGCATATTAGCCGTGCATTAATTAGCCCTGTCACATTAGCACTGAGTCACAGCAGTGTATTCTCTACACGTCTGGATGGGGTTTTCCGTTAGCATGTAATTACCAGTTTCTGCCCGGTAAAAATCACCAAATTAACAATAAATTAAAAAAAAAAAAAAAAAAAATTGCCTGTCAAATCATCTGGATATAATGCTCTCTGCCCATTTTGGCCACAAAGCAATGACTGAATCAGCAGCTGCTCCTCTCATCAGTGCCAAGCGTGCAAAGGTTGCTGATGGCTGACAGTCACTGTGATATAGCACACCACTGAAAAGACGTTTTAATTTAGGCACAAGCATTAAATTGATTTTAAATCTACTTGCTTTGGAATTGCTTCAGTAAATCAGGAATGAAAAGCAGGAGTGTGAACCATGCAGTCATAGACGTTAATGTTATACAAAGGGTGTCAACAAATGAGAAACAAGAGGAGGTGAGTGCTGTGACTTTACTCCTGAAGGGGGGAGAAATATTATTTTACTTGTAGATGAGTCATGGAGACAATCTACAAGTTTACCTTTCATATCAGGTAAAAGTAATTTTACCTGATGTTGTAATGTGCTTCATTACATTAATATTATTTCACCCGATCCCAGACAGCTTTAGCTAAACAAGCTTGGAGGAAAAGACCAAGAAAATATGAAAAGAGCCGTGTCTGGTTAATTTATTTATTTTAAAGCTGATGTAAGCTGCAATGTTGGGCAAGTTTAGATAGACAGATTCTTTCTTGTCAGTGCACATGATTATACGATGACATTTAGTTTGACAGCAATCCCTGTTATGGCAGATAAAAGTATAAATACAAACAAAATAGACTTAAAGTACAACAAGTGGTGCCAGGCACAACAAACCCCGCCCCTTGCACACATTGTTGCTTACTTTGGCATGGATCATCTGATGTCATCGTGTCTACGCATGTGCCAATGTCAGCCTATCGATTGCCTCTATGTATGTGCCAAGTTTGAAGTAAATTGAAACAAGATGTATGTTTTTATAGACATTTGAAATTTGACCCATTACAAGTATATGGAAGAAGAAAAAAGATTTTGAATAGTCATAAAATTTTTTACTTTGACCTACTTTTCCCAAAATACAATGACATCTGTTCTGGATAACTGGCAGTCATCAAACCTAATTTGGTATGAATTCAACCAATAGTTTTGCTGCTAAAATGCTAAACAAAAAAATTAATCAAACCAAACCAAAAACAATACATCTTGCCTCCCCTTCAGAGAGAGAAGGGTTAAAAAAAAACAAAACAAACAAAAAAAAACTAAATAGTAAGTAAAGTTAAAATTGGAATACATGAAAAATACAGATTTAGAATTTTCTGTTAACTATGACAGTTAAATTTCATCAGTACTGATGTCAGTGTGTGTATGTTTATTTTGACAATAGAGTTAGAAATAATATGCAAGTTCAGATGTGTTTTGTTTTTTTTTTTTAATCCATGACATCAGATTATATGACAGGAAACATTACCTGAGAGTCTGAGTGATGTCATCTGTCACCGTCAGCACAACAATGCAATATCAAATACCACATTCGTTGATTTATCTTTTGTAGCGCACACTCATGAAGAAATAAGTCATTGTGAGCATTATTATATGAGACTGCAAGTGCAGCTTGTGTGTCATAAATAAATACAGACAGGTAGGTGGGATGAAAAACTGCCATATTAAAGAGAAATGTGTCCTCTAGTTTCTACAAATCACTGGTTTTGTATGAATAAATGATTGTGTTTCTTGTCATTTTCATTTTTTTCCCTTAACCCAATTTTCTCCATCATGAGTATTACCGCATTGCTCTGATTTTTCTCAGTTTCGTGTTCTTTCTTTTCAGTGTTGATGACTTCTTCTTCCTAATTTGGTAAAGGTATAAGCTGCATCTTAGCTAATTTAAAGTGAGGATGTGGGATGTTTTGTACATATACATTATACATTTATTATTTTTTAAAACACGCTGCTGTCCCCTATCACCACCAAATGCACAGCATGCATCTTTAAACTTTCCAGTGACTAAAAAACACACAGTAACACTTGTCTAGTAACCCAAAATGCATCACAAACCACAGTGAATATGATGCACTATGGGAAAACTGCTCAAACTTCTGATTCCATTCAGTTCATGACAGGTGAAGCTGCTTCACCTGCTCCAGACTCCAGCAGGAGGCGTCCAGGCTTATAAAACAAGGGAGAATGAGTACAAGATTGAAGAAAAGAAAGCTTAAGTGAGAAAGACAAAGCACTCCAAAAGCACCATCCTCGAAGGCATGTCAACTTTATCTTCTTACCAATAACACTGGAAAGACTGGGCATTTCCCAGAGGCCACCGGGCTGAGGCATTGGCCTATCATTGTTGTTGTTAGCCGCGTTCTTCCTCAGACTGTGGTAGGGCTGTCGTAGCTGTCAGCCTGCCCCTCATCATCCATGTTCATAGCTACTGGAAATATAGACTCCGTAGAGCTTCCAGAAATGCACTGCAGATGTGTTGTGTAAAGGTTATTACATATGCTGCAGCAACAGAGACAATGTATTCTTTCTTCCAAGACTGCGAGAAAAAAGTGACACCTTTTTTTTTTTTTTTTCTCACAGCTTGTTCTCGACACGTCATCTTGTATGGTGGCCATCGACTATCAGGTGATCGGTCTAAATGTAAAGATGGTGTGGTTAAAAAGGGTTAAAGGTTAATTCACTTTATAAACCCTTATCATTTTAATACATTTTGACTGGGATTGATGTCAGGCTGAATGTTCTTGTCGTGTCATTAAATGCACTGTCAAAACTTTGCACTCAACAATAACTTGCTTTAAATGTCCTTTTTTATTATGTGTGTTGCACGTAATCTGCTTGACATAGATTAATGTGTTTTAATAACTGACTCATGGCTTTAGACCAGGGTGACAAAGTCATTTTAGTTCAGGGGCCACATTCAGCCAAATTTGATCTGAAGTGGGCCAGACCAGTGAAATAATAACATAATAATATATAAATAATGCCAACTCCAAACTTTCTATGTTTTAGAATGAAAAACTAATATTACGCGATGAAAATGTTTACATCTACCAAGTATCCATTAAAACAATATGAGTAACATGAACAATATATGTCTGAGCTTATCATGTACACATCTGCATTACAATTTATAGATCACAGTGGATCTACAAATACACAAAACATTTAATAACAAGAAAAATATTGGTAATCTTATCTAATCAAAGAGAAAAATTTGGAGTTGTGAGTAAATATATGTTATTATGATAGCATTTTACTGATCCGACCCACTAGGGATTAAATTCTTCTGTATGTGGTATCTGAACTAAAATGATTTATATCTTCAGTGTAATTTTTGCATTTCACAAATTCATCCCACAGAGCGGATTGGACCCTTTGGCGGGCCGGATTTGGACCCCGGGCTGCATGTTTAAGACCCCTGCTTTACATGTCACACTGTGCACTTTTATAAGTTTGTCATAAAAACACCATTCTTTCATGACTTTGTATTGTATTGGCAACAATTTAGCAACACAATACTTACAGAGGTTTGTGTTTAATATCCTGCAACATTGTATGTATGACCCAGTGGCTAATAAGAGAAAGAGCAGCTTCATCCATGAAATCATTGTCAGTTAGTCAGAATCAACCCTGTGCATAAAACTTGGGTAAAATACTTTCCTTTCTTTAAGAAACTAGAAGGGTGAGATCTGCATATGCATTTATCAGTCCCTGTTTACATGCAGCACTACTATTTAAGACTTAAACATTACACAAAATTAATTATATCCACCATGTGAACAATTACTATCAATATGGTGAGAATTAATTCAGTACTAAAAAATATAATAATTAATTATATCTCCATCTACTTAGACCTTGTGTTTGCTATTACCTGTGTTTACCATCTGGATTCATTTTTAAATTACTGTTAATAAAAAGTCAATACTAAGTAATATTGGTATACACTTTATACAGCAGAGAAATATAAATCTGATTTGCAGAGGAGTCACGAGAGCTTAACTTTGTTTTAACATGAAACTTGATGAATAAGGAAAGACTATTTTTGAAAGTGGCTGATGAAAACCTGTAGGCAGGTAGTCAGTACAGATGGCGCTGCACCCATGGGGAATTTGTCTTTAGCAAGAAGCTAAACACAGATGTTGTGTGCACTGGTGGCAACCAATATACAAAATAAACAGACATCATAACTTCACACATCATAAAGACTATGGTAGGAATGCATTATGAGACACAATATATGGAGGTAAGTTGGAAGTGAAAGAAAAAGGTGAGACAGAATCCTATGATGAAATTAGGAAAAAATTATACTGATCATCAACAGAAGTATTTACAATATTCAGTACACAAACATACTGCACATAAGACTGATGTTCACATAAAAAAAAAAATACAACACAAACATATTTAGAAACCTCATGCAGAATATATAAAGAGAAAAGGGTGTAAAAGGATTAAAGTGTTGAACAAATCCATTCCATCCAGGGACATTCCAAATTTGGATTCACATCATATTCTGTACTGTGCAGTTATTCTTCAATAGTCTGGTTACTGCACAGAGGTATGGGACACACATCGGATTAAACACGGTGATGTGAGACAATCATCAAACCACATATGTAAAAATGTGAAGGTTCAGCTGATTAAAAAAAAACAAACATTGTTAGGTGTAAAGGCAGTAACACTAACACGAGCAGCAGATGGTGTTTGTAACGAGATCAAATCATAGGAAGAACTTAACTTCAAAAGTGCATGTATTTCATTAAAAGTAGATGTGCATTTTAGTAGAAGAGATACTGTGAAAAAACATAGACACTGATTTCAAAGTGGCCACATATTATTCAATTTTCCTAAAAATGATGTGGGAAAAATAAGATGACGATGAAATTCCTTAGTATTCATACAAGATAACAGTCACAAGTGTAAATGAATACACAGAATTCAGATATTTTTTCCGAAAAAGGAGAGCAAAAACATGACACTCCTGTTATTATCTTGTCTACTTCCTGCTCTGCTTGTGCTGGGTGACTGTGTATAAGTAGCTTGTTTAACAGGGTATCATTTGTTTTGTAGAATTGGATCTGGAGATTTTTACACTGAGATGAGAACACTAAATCTGAATGTAATCAAGTCAAGAGAACACCATGCGTGCAATTGAACTGAGAATCTGAACTACAAGTAGGTAAACATGTACGACACATATTTTTTTAGAATGTGTTATTATCAGCTCATGACCCCCTCAACTCTTTTTTTTAATTAATTAATTTATTTATTTATTTTTACAAGGCATAACAATATAATACGCTTGAATTACACTGCTCCACAATTTATTAAAAATATCTGCTTCAGACATTACATGTGCTAAATCTTACATATTTCAATAAGATGAATCTAAAAACAAATGACAAAAGTGCTGGTTAGCTCATGTTTTTAATATATACGATGGTTTATGTACATTTATACAATGGGTTTATAAATATTCCACTAGACAGAACCTGAAATGCGAATGTATTGTCATGTGCAGACACTATTTTTAGGTTGATATGGTAGCTTTGAGACAAAAATTTATTTTGAATAAAATGTATTTGCTCACAGATTCTCAGAATTTCACATTTTGGGCAATGGCTGT
Organism: Fowleria isostigma; assembly: GCA_029814645.1. Classification (NCBI taxonomy): domain Eukaryota; kingdom Metazoa; phylum Chordata; class Actinopteri; order Kurtiformes; family Apogonidae; genus Fowleria; species Fowleria isostigma. The sequence continues at coordinate 1,956,336 of JAPTGZ010000013.1, forward strand.
ATCTTAGAAACTACAACCAACACACAGTTTTGACTTAACCCATGAGGACCCAGGGTGACATTTGTGACACTTCCCAAGTAAATGTTTTCTCTGTATTTAACTGTCCGTAAGTGGTTTATCATCATATACTGTACTATTATCTTCTGTTTTTTGTGTTTTCTTCTGTGAAGATCAGGTATTTTTCAACATTCAATTTGCTAATCATGGAGATGTCCATAGTTTAGAAAAAAAAATGAAGATTATTGTATCAAAAACAAAGAAAACTGGGAAAAAAGTGACTTTTTCTGCAAAATCTATCATTACATGAACATAACCCCAGTGTGTCCATCCACTGTCATTGATCCAGCTCCATGGGTTTCACTGGTGAATCACTGTTGTAGAAGATGACGGTATCTCCATGGTAACTATGGAGACTCTGAACATCAAATGGGTCATGTCTGATGACCATAAAAAGATAAATAACTGTATTTTACACCAATTATTCACATGTATTAGTGGATCAATAGGGATTCAACAGTTTATATCAGTACATGATTTTGGTAGATGGTGGATGTTTGGGTCTTTATGGGTTAAAATAAGTTAAATATAGAGAACATTTGATTTGGGAACTGACACAAAATTAGTGCTGGGTCTTTATGGGTTAATTTTGTTATTGGTGACTCGAACTTTAACTACTTTTACTCTGGAACCAGTGTTATCATTCAAAAAATCACAAGACATCGGCTGTGGGGTGAAAAACCTAAAGGAGAACCGAAACAAGCCTAAGCTATTATTTTAATACAGGGTTCCTACAGGTTTCTACAAGTTAGATTTAAGACTTTTTAAGACCTTTTTAAGACTACTTAGAACAGAATTTATTGCTCATTTCGCGGTCATACCGGCAAAAATGTCTGACTCCTTGAATTTAGGAACATGTATTTATTTATGCCTTGATTCAGACTGTTCTGAGTCATATCTCCTCGGGGGCTGAAAAGGTTCCTAATTTTAATATAAATTGTCGGGTTGGAATGGGTGGAACTAAGTAGACTAAAGTTACTTTCTTTGCAATTTAGACATTTCCCAGACACATTTGAACACAATACAGTGAACAAGTTTATGGTGACATAACTTATGACCTATCATGTCAAATTCAAAACTTTTAAAGACTTTTTTTTTAATATATTGAATGAAGATTTGTAAATTCAAGACTTTTTAAGACCCCCATGGGAACCCTGTAATAGAAACAACAGCACTGGCGATAAGGTAAGATGATAAAAACAAAAAGCAGACAAAGTCATCTGTTGATTATGAATCATCTCCCTAGTATCCCCAACCTCAGCTCTGATAGCCATAAATATCCAGGTCCCTTGTAATGTCAGCATTTTGTCTGTTCTGGTCTTCATAGTTCAGGTCCATGCTCAGACACGGTAGATGACGGTAGTGCACTTTAACACTGGAAAGAATAAAACTGAAAAGAAAGAGAAGATGAAGTCTAGTCTTATGCCTGCACCTTGTCAGCATGACTCGGCCTTGACACTTTTCCACTAAACATTGTAACGTGGCACAAGTGCTTTTTTTTTTGTACCACCTCTGCTGCGCTTCTAACCGGGCTTAGTCGGGCCGAGCAGGTACTGATATTACACAGCGGGCCACTGATTGGTCAGAGGACGAGTCGTCACATATACACAAGACGTAATGCAAACATCATACACTGACAAGAGTGGTAACAGAGCAGATCTCCACATAGCCTCTATATCAGGGGTGTCAAACATATGGCCCGGGGGCCAAAACCAGCCCACCAACTGGTCCAATCCAGTCTGTAGGATGAATTGTTGAAATACAAAAATTACAGAGTTAAACATATTAACAATTGAGGATGTTAAAATTATTTCACATCAATTCAATTTAAAATGGGTCAGATCAGTAACATACTATTGGAATAAACTATAAATGAAGCCTGCAAATTTTTGTCTTTGTTTTGGTGTAAAAAAAAAAGTTAAATTATGCAAAAAGGTTTACATTTACAGACTAGCCTTTTACAAAAAAATGTGAATTCAGGGTAATTTTAAAAATATTTTGTCTGTTACTACATTTTTGTGTATTTGTTAATCCACTGTGATCTGTAAGTTGTAACAAACGTAAAAATGAGAAGCGGAGGAAAAATAATGGCGTATAAATTGTTAAAATTGCACTTTTTCTTAATAATTTTCAATTTGCTCATGTTTTTCTTATTTCTTTTGAAGGATAGTCTGTAGATGTAAACATTTTGAAAGTATAATTTTACTTTTTTCACTCTAAAACATATACATTTTTTGAATTGACATTATTTACATATTATTACCTCCGCCAAGGAGGTTATGTTTTTGCCGGCGTTTATCTGTTTGTCTGTCTGTTTGTTTGTTTGTGTACAA
>JAPTGZ010000013.1:1965325-1980234 GCA_029814645.1 Fowleria isostigma
CATGATTTGCAGAAAGGTACAACTTATTCATACCACAAGGTTGGAAACCTGTCTGAATCAATCTAAATCTTTTCATTTCAAGGCAGAGAAAAGGCTGAAGCAGATTCAGATGACAGATATGTTTTTCAGAAGAATCATCCATTCAAGACAATATACTACTGAATATGGTATAAAAGTCATGACAAAGCCCCAAGTCCAAGAAATAATCACTTATTCTTTTAAAATCATATTGTGTAGTGTGAAAAGCATGCCAACAAAGTGAAGTAGAGCTTGAATTTGCTGCCTAAAGCATTTTTAGAGAAATGTCACGGACCCCAAAGGGCCAGCCAATTTCCACACACCTCTACAGTGAATCCTTCATTATATCCTTCAACCCCTCACACATCCGCATCCTCACACACTGCTGTGCCTCTTTCACTGCTCGATTTTCCTTCTTTTAACACTTCCGGAGAGAAGCTGTCAGGAAATGCTACATTTCGATCCATCTCCCTTGTTTGCCGCAGATACATTCATCAAATCATTCCTTCCTTTAAATGTGTCAGACTCACAGATTCAAGTCGCATTCCAATTGACCTTTCATGTGTGGGAGAAGAGAAAAGCAAAAGGACGACACTCCAGCTGAGAGCTCAATCAATGCAATACCTGGGGATCAGAAAATGTGAGTGGCTTCCTCCCCCACAGCAGAGGTGATCTTGAAACCTTGTCTACCTCTGAAAGTTTATTTTACAAGCAGGAAATGGAGACTGACAGATACTTGAACAGGTGATAGCCATAAGACATCATTTCTTTGTGGGACTGAAAATGAACAAAAAGGGAAAAACTGCAACTTATTCATGATCATTCTCAAGGGATGTCTGATCTTCTTCAGGGCAAATATGTTTATTTGTTCACTGTCAATTGACCTTTAAGCAATTCAGCTGAGAGTCTGTGAGGGGATCAGCTGAGTTAGAGATATACAATGGCTGTTTTGTTCAATGAGGCATCAATGAGGCACATGGTGCTTGTTAAGCTCATTCTGGCCATCGCAGGGGTTACTTTAGAATCTATCACCGGGGCTGTTTCTATAGTACTTAACATCAGGTCTGAATAAACACAAATCCAGCCAAGGTGATTAACAACAACAGAAACAGCCAAAGAGACAGGGTCAACATCCCTCGTCTCCACCTGTAGCTCTTTTTAAAAAGCGTCACTAGCAGAGGAACTGTAAGGCTAAACACAAACAGTTTATGGTCTCATCTGAAAGGAGCATGCTCATTTACCAAAACAACAACTAAAACTAGGAGTAAAAAAAAAAAAAGGTTTACTGAACCAAACAATGACCAGTGCATAAAAGACAGTAACAAAATTAAACGCAAAACAAATCCCAGCTTTATTCTCAGTTCCTCCCTGTGTTAATAGATATCAGTGATTGAATGGAATGGCTTTGTACCACATGGGGCATTTATTATGTTGTGGTATTGTAGCTACTACTTCAACACAGTCTTCATTCTACACATTTTGTCACATATTATAAACAAAAGCTGCCCTTTTTACTACCTGAAAACAATACTACAGGTAGCAATAAAAATCCAATGAAACAAGTAATTTTCTCAAAACTGCTTATACACTTGTAAAACTGAAACATAATAAATAACCAAACATAAAAACTCAACAAAAAAACATGTTCAAGTCAAACGTATAATAAGGTGTTTATTATTAAGATGAAAAAAAGAACTAGCTAAATAGATAACAGACAGATAGAAGCAAAGAAACAATGATGAAAATCTTAAAGCTCTGTTTCTGGTTCTGGTTAATTATACAGGATCCTTTTTTTTTCCACCCAATTAAAATCCCAACATACCTTTTTACATCATATCAGTGTCTGTATAATAACCTGTGTGTGGTATCACTGGTATCCCATAACCCCAATCTGTTGCACCGCCATTCTGGTGAATTCCAACAAAGTAATATCCAGGTTATTCAGCCAATGCATAATTTAAATGATTGAACATTTCCACTGGGACAGGACAGTCTTGAGCCAAAGGTAGAGAGAAGACAGCCAAGCTATAGCTCACATCCTCCTTGCCTTAACGCAGTATCAAAAGTGCAATCAGAAGCCTTTATGAGACAACACTTGGGTTTTATGTTTCTCCTAACACACGATAAAGACAAAATCCTCACTGATGTGATATAGGCTCTGAAGAAAACAAGGATAAAACTGCTGACAGAAGTGTGAAAGAAGAAAAAGTGCTTCCTCAAATGACCCCCCCCCCCATACTTAAAAAGGCTTTTAATATATCTGGAGCAAGTTTAAGCTTGGAAGATAGCGTGTGGCAGTAAAAAAAGCACTTAGCGCAGTAATGTGCGATCTTTGAGGATAAAAGGTAACCTCTCTAACTCTTGGGGAAGGAAATTACCGGGCAGACAATAAATTCTAGGCTAGTAAGATCCGCTATTACACTGGCTGTGTTTGAGTGAGGAATGGCACAATAGAAAAGAAGGACTTTGAGGATTGAACGCATGCCGAGTGGAAACGTAAAAATGCCACTTCATCATGACGGGAATGCATATATTATGTAATAATACCAAAGGAATAGTATCCACTGTGCTGATTCAAGGTCTGGGTGTCTTTTTTGGAGATTTTTTTTTGGGCTTTTCTTTTTCTTGTGTCGAGCTTGTCCCCCAAACACTGATGTCAGTAACAAATACCTCCAGAACAGCTTGCGGCCCATTCAACCATATTGCCAAATGAGTGCTGGTGTCGAGGCTAAGTGATTACTGTTTCTATTAACTGGGGGATGTGCTGCATGAGTGCAGCAGAGGGAATCTGGCCACGCTTGAGGCCTGCACATTTAGCTGACGACAAATCACTGACAGAGTTCAGAAAACTAATTAGAAAGAAAATGGACAAAATACACCATTAACTGAGAGAGGGAAGTTGCAGAGGAAATAAAGAGTCCTGTTTCTTTTTAACGACGACCTTGCAGATTCACTTTGCTTTTGTAGAAAGAAAAGTTCCACCTATATGCAGAACTCTTATGGAACATAAAAATTATCAAAACCTGAGTACCGCATCTCCTTTAGATGTAAACATACCAGCATTATCTCTTTTATGACTCTTCCTGCCTTCCTTTAAAATGACTATGGTCTTGTCATAAACAGCATCAAATTTCCTGGCAGGGTTTGAGACATCATTAACAGGTTTTTATTTATGGTAGACAAGTTACCAAGTGAAAAGGACTGGATGCAAATTTCTCAAGTTCAGTTCTAACTTTAAATTGCCCATTACCGCTGAGATGGTTTCAGATGTAAATATAGAATAAATATATTTTTTATCTGTAGCGTCTACTACTCATTCCTGTTCTCCACTAGTTCAATGCCTATATTTATGTCTTTATTCCAAACCACTAGTGTTTCAACGCTCTTTAGATTCTTTTTTATTTCTGAAGTAAGGTGTCTTGATCTTCTTTGAAAAGCACCATATAAATAAAATGTAAAATTATTATTATTATCAAACTTGCAGGAAGACAGATGTGATTATCTACTTTTCTTTCGTCCTATAATGACAGAAAATACGACAGGAGGAGCTGTCAAAATATTCCCCAAGAGAATCTGTAAATACACAAATCAATACAAACAATTGAGACCGGGTCACATATTGAGGGAAACAGAATTGTCATCTGTCAGAGCTAAACAGACAGATAGAACCTGTCACTTCTCAAAAGTATTGTTACACATTTCATCACGGACTAATGAGTAATCATAAAACAAGTGAAAGTCAGGGATGAAACCTCATCAGGGATGTGAACCTCCTAGAGGGAAGAAAATGTTTAAAACATCAGCTTTGAAATGTGGATTTACACTTGATTGTTCAATGAGAAAAAAAGGGAAAAACTCATCCTCAAATGAATGAAATCTCACAGCTCCAGAAGTAATGGAATGTAATGAGTTTTTGACTTTGAACCTACCTTTGTGAATGTACCATATGGGGTGGTATTAAAGGGTATTTTAATTCCAATGTAAAGTCTTCAGTAGTGACAAGATTTCAGAAAGTGGGATCAACTGCTGATATTGAAAATTCTGCAAAAATATACTCATACTTTTTGAACCCTAGTTTTATTTTTGACATTTGGATACAAACGTATGGTTCTATTATTCATCAAGACTGAAAAATCCTTCAATTGCGAGGAAAAACTTTTCTGGGAAAAATATTCCCCAGCACTGCTATCAAAAATATCAAATTTATCTTTTTCTTCCTGATTTATAATTGTTAGAATACCTATTATGAATATAATTTTTTTTCCTGTTTAAAGTGATTATCTTTATGGTACTTGAGCAATATCTGTGTTTGTACTGACTGAATGGTATAGTTCTGATAAACAATACATACTGTGAGTTAATAGCACAGTGGCAATTGTTGGAAAGTCCACCAAACATCTGTGGAATGTTCTGGATCGGCAAATCCAACAATGTGAACCCACAAACTACAGAACACCCATCAACTTCACTGAGCCTTTTTATTGAGTGGGCAACACCCCTTCACCCCTTCACAGCAAATGATGGAGGTATTGTCAATAAGTGGGTGATAGTAATGAATCACTTATTTAGTTTCACTTATGAAAGCTTCATCTACATGTGTGTCTGTGAAAAGCCAAACATTTAGATGACATCAACACAAGTATTTTGTTTTCCAGGTTGATCCAAATGTTAATGATATGTGGCATTAAACTGCAGATAGGTATAAAAACCTTTACAAACAGAAACTCTAACACCTAAAAAAATATGTCAATAGACTGTATTATTATTATTTGGGATTTTTGCTCCATCCTTATCCATGCACACTTTTTCTCATATTTAATTCTGTTGCTGCCTCGACCAATGACTTCCCTCTTGTGGAATCAATAAAGTTTAATTTAATCTAGTTTAATCTAATCCAGGGGTGTCAAACTCATTTTCTTTCAGGGGCAGCATTCAGCCAAGTTTGGTCTGAAGTGGGCCAGTAAAATAATAGCAAACTTTCCTGACATGACAAAAATATTTACGTCTACAAACTACCCTCTAAAACATTGTGAATAACATGAAGAACCTAAAATTTGTCAAGAAAAGTAAGTGCAATTTTAACAATATTCTGCTTCAGTTAATCATTTTCAATTTATAACTTACAGATCACAGTGGATCTACAAATACACAAAACATTTAATATATCGGTACAATTACACTTGTCTTAAGGCATTTTAGTTTCTTCATATTTTTTGGGGAAATGAAGGTTTGTTTTAGTGTAAATACAGTAAAATTACTTGAAAATGTTTGCATTTACAAAGAGAAATATTTGGAGTTATGGGTATTTAAAGGTTATTAAGACAGTATTGTACTGATTTGACTGACTTCAGATTGAATTGGTCTGAATGTAGAATTTAAACTAAAATCATTGATAATATTTTTGATGTAATTTTTGCATTTCACAACTTCATCCCAAGGGCAGGACTGGACCCTTTGGCGGGCCGCATTTGGCCCCCGGGCCACATTTATGACACCCCTGATCTAATCCAACACCTCTGGTGACTGAAAAGCTGAAAACCTCAACTGTTGACGTTGTCTAATTAAAGGCAGCACACAAAGGACTATTGCACACCACATCTGTTTCCTCCAACACCACAGTATGAACCGCCCAAGAAAATCTGTGATCTTGTTACCTCAACAAGACACAAAAAACCTCATTCCACTTGCTATCTTCTGCCATGTCCTGAAATCCTCAAAGCCAGCTCCCTACGAGCCTGTTGACTGTTTTGTCAAAGGCGATAAAAATTCATTACATACGAGAACACATCCTCAGAACACATGTACATACTGGAATCTCACACGCTTCCATCAAATGCCCTACCAGTCACAGTTCGCACCACAGCTGTCAGTGATGAATTGCTTTGTGCGTATATTGGTAATGTACTCACACATTCGTCACACACATCTGTCATACTTGAATGTGGACAACAATAGCTGCTTTCTCCTGTGAAGCCCATATGTGCTGCAGGTATCAATTACTGTACATGAGAGAAAGACAGCTCCATGAATGCAGATGGTCTGTATGCTCCGACAGCCTTATGGATGGCGAACACATGCACACCAGACAAACAGGGAACAGTTGGGCTACTGCAGGTGCGTGTGCCTTGAAGGAAAAAGACAGAAGATGGCTGACTCACCTACACAGAGAATCCACATGGGGCAGATCCAGGTAGCATGGAACAGAAAGAGAAAACCATCATCAGCTTTAGGATTAGATCAACGATGTATCAAGTGATATTTTCAAAGCACTATTAGGAAACTGTGTGATAAACTCTGCAAGTGTTCTATCTTTGATCTAAAAACCATGCTTAGAACTCCCACAGCTTAATTGTTTGCACAGTCGAGTCTGTTTTGTGTACACGGATCCCCTCCCACACCTGTCCTCGCTTTTCCCCTCTTGGGTGTTGAGGTACTCCTTAATGATTTTTACTCCACTAGTCAAGAACAAATTAGCATCTTTGCTAGCGTTCCCACAATCAGGCCCCTCAACTGGGAATTATCAGTCTGGGAAAAAAAAAGAATAAAAAAAAAACAAAAAACACAACAACAAAAACAAAAAGTTTACTTTCCCCAAGTCATGATCGATGGAGAGGAGACAAGGAGAGGTAGCGCAGCGGGGGCTCTCGGGGGAAGCAGGCGATGGCACAAGTGGTAATTAGCAAACTTGTAAAATACAGGAAGGCAGGCAGCGTAATGATTGCCGATATACTTCTGACATCCTTGTGTTGTCTCACAGATGCTTAGAGAAAACTGAAGATGACATACAGGGAGCAAGAGGACTAGGGAGGCTACAGTGAGTTTGACTAACAAGTACACATTTTAAGCATGGGGTTTATGGCGTGCTCTTTTTTAGCCATGCTAAAATCTAAATGTGTGGATTTCCATGTCTGCCACTTTAATGATGAGCTGAAATGCCTCAATAATTATCATGAAAATCCAATGCAGACATCCATAAGCCCAAAGATCATTAGCATGGTATTTGTCAGGGGTTGACCAATTATCAGCTTGGATGATTATCATATCCCAGATTCAACTTTTAGGATTACTGGTATTGATATATCTCTTCAAAGGTTTAAGATTTATTAGGAGAAGTGTTTTCAGTTTTTTGACATTGTGCAGGAATGGTTAGAATGTTGCTTGTGAGGATACCTGAAATACATACATAGCAACAATTATGGCATCCTTAATCAAAATTTCAAGATCAAGCTGTAAAATGTGTTTACATGATAAGATGCACTTAAATAACATTTAAATTATAAATGCTTGAGGGAATAGTGATTGACAGAAATCTGTGAATATGGGAGATGAAATTAAAGCCCATATTTATCCATCAGCTGAGAAAACACATATTTCTCACCTCTTTCGGAAGTTACAGCTCTGTAACATGACAACTTGGTGCAATTTGGTGTAAGTTGGAACTGCTAATTGAAAATCACAATTTCAGTTTTCCTTTTTCCACCATTTGCACTTTATTTAATTAATGTAAGTTTTGAGGGTAAAAAAATATCATTTGTTTTTGTAAGAACTGATGTGAGTTCCTGTGAAGCAGCTCATGCTGTTTTCAGTGAAATGTGCCAGGAGGATAGACAGAAGTGTGTAGTTTACATAGTTTACATACAATTTGTTGATGTTGGCATCTTGAATGATGAAAAAGCTATATTTATTTGAAGGGCACCAATTGTTAATGTCAAAAGACCATCTCATGACCTCCTATGGTCAGCTTCTGATGGTTCAGTTAGTAAAACGATAAAATCACATGTTTAGCACACACCACAGTAAGTTGAGATTTTGTTGTGGAGATCATGATACTTGTGGCCAGAGCCACCACAACATGGTAGACAAACTTAGCAATTGACTGGGGCCCCAAGCTTAAGAGGGGCCCCCAAGATGGACGGTGAAATACCCAATATCTTGTCAATATCTCTGTCCAAATGGAAAATTGACAAAAAAAAGTTTCTCTATGGAGTCATGGGTTTCTGAGTTTTTAAATCTCTTAGGTATGGAGCGAATAACAGGTAAACTTAATGACACAAATTTCAGAAATGAAAACATTTGGAACCATGTGAGGGGTTGCAGATATCGAAAGACATTAATTCAGAACAATCTTTTCAATCTTGGTTCAGCCTTGTATTTAAGTTAAGAGTACTTGCATTGTCCTTTTTATGTGGTATTGTTGTGAATGTTCTGTCTTTGGTTTGATATTTTGGTTGTGATTTTTGTCATAGTTTAGATCTGGGTTTATTGCCATGTATAATTGCAAAAAAAAAAAAAATAATAAAAAAAAAAAACAATACTTTTACAACTGAAATTACGAAAAAGGGAAATGCTGTTTTGTGAAGAATATCCATGGTAGCCTAGGAACAATGTAAGAACATTCTTATGTGTGTAAAGAAAACAGAAATTCCAGTTGAACTAAAGTGGACAGTCAGTGACACATGTACGCATGGTGTTTGAGGTCTTATTCAACATAGGTCACGGAGAAAAGAAAGCAAGAGGATGTCCCAGCTAGCATTTCCGAAACTATCTGAGAGCACTCCAGTTATTTCCACCACCCCGACCTCACCTGCACCTACATTATCAACAGAGGAAGGTCCTCCAGTTGTTGAAAAACCAACGGCACTGAACCAAACTGTACAGAGCCGAGTAGAGTTGACCCGAGCCAGTCCAATGCAGTGGAAAAGGGGCATATGTGACTGAGCAGAAGGAAGAGTGAGTCCGATCAGCTCCAGGTTTGTTTGTTTGTTTGCTTTGTTTGCATCATTGATCAGCTAGATGGAGTGTCATTAGACAGTGATCATCTGGAGGATCAGGACACTTTGCGGATGCCATCCACGAATGCATTACAGACCTGTTGTAGGGATAAATCCTTGATCCTTCCAGATACTGATACTACATCTCATTCCCTTCTGTGCAGCTACATGCATTGAAATCAACATCAGTGTGAATGAACTAATCACAATAACAGTAGAATCCCAGCATGCCTCAAACAGAACTTAAACAAACTGCATAACTGATTAATGTTCCTGTATTTATCTGGTCCCCATGTGTTATTTCATTAAGAATGAATGAAGCATTCATCATGTTTTAATATGAAAGTTTCCACCATGAGACATTATAAAATAAGTATGTCCATCATTTTAACATGAAAATCAACTTTTTTTTTTTCATTTTAGCACAAAAGTGCTGTTTTTCTTTAATATACAATGACATTTTTTTTCTTCTGAATACTAAACTTTAGTGTCTTACTCATCTTTAGTTTTGGAGTCATTAGCATTCCGCTCCTGTGTAACTATGGCAACAGATCGTCTATCCATTCACATCAAATTGCAAACAAAGGCTGGACTCTTTTCTTTCAGGCTGCTACATAGGAGCAAATATACAGTTTGTGATCGCACTTCTGACCTCTGTGTGTTTCTATGTCCATCTCAGACATTTATGGAGCCTGTGAGGATGGAAGCGCCGTAGAAAGGCTCATGAAAGGTGAGCGAGAGAGATTACAAAACCTCTTAAGCAGCAAGTTCACATTTTCTTACAGGCCATTTTTAAAAACACCTACGTTTCAGCTTAGTGATTAATGTGTAATTTATTTTCCACTTTTTCCTTCTCTTGCATTCAAATGTAAGATAAGTGATATCCAGGCAGATGACTAAAAGACCCTAAAAATAAAAAAAAAGGGTAGATCATTGAAATATAAAAAACAGAAGCAGTATGTGTTACCATGGTGCTCTACTCTTTCTATAGCTGTGCTAATGTTGTGGTTGTAAAGAAAGCAGCGTCAGCCATTCCACCACTTTTAGAGAAAATTGTGTGAAGACGTGGCATCACTGGCATCACAGTGTGTACCTCCAAATAAAATGTTGTTGAATGTGAATATATAAATTAAATAATGTATTGGTGACATTAATACAGCCAAGGCTTTCAACTCTCAAACTGTCACTAAAAGGCACACAGTTGCTACAGTTTAATTTCTTTTCCACATTTTCTTACGCTTGTGACACAAATTGTGACACTGGAGCCACAGCAGGTGCTATACAATCTATCATCAAACACAGTAGTTTATGCCACATTAAACATTTACTCAAACTGAAATGCAAGCTATTATACAAGTTTTAATTTTAGCATAGTCCAGTATTAGAGCTGCACAATATTTCAACTGATGCAATATATACTGTAATAAATTTTTTTCCCAAAGCACAAATTGTGATATGGAAAAATGCAATACGAGTGTGTGGGTAATTTTACAATGAGTACATCTGCTTACAAATTAAAAATAGCCATAGGAGCAACAAATGACTTTTGGCTCAGAATCCTTTGTTTTTTACTCACCATCCTTTCTTGAACTTTTTCAGCATTGTAAAAATTGGCTTCAATAAACCAAACACAAAAGCAGATGAGATGATGAGTGACAGCTTTTCTGAAGTGATTTTGGAGGGAAGCCAAATAATTTATTATTGCTTGACTGATGTGGCCTGTACCATCGACTGGGCAGCAATCCTATGAGAGACTTTGTTTTTACCCTCGGCCACGCCTAAGCGCGACAGGGTATTGTCATCAGTTCGTCGTCCGTCTGTCTGTCTGTCTATTTAAAAACTTTGGCATGCAGTGACAAGTCAGGCCACTAGTGTCAGTCAGACTGAGGGCAGTCCGCCACAGCCGCCATAAGCAGTCCACCACGGATGCATATAAACATAAAGTTTATATTTCAGCACATTTACAGACCATTAGAATAACATTGTGACATTGTACTGGAATGTGACACTGCAAATAACTTTCTTTTCAACAACAAACACCGGAGTCTCAACTTCCTGTCCAGTTTCACTGCGGCTTCACAGACGGAACGGAGCAGAGAAAAGGGGTAAGAGGAATGGAACTACACAACAAGTCCTGGCATTCAGGAGACCGGTCCGGACGTGTGTAGACTTGGTGGGAAACAATTTCCAAGATGTATGTTACGGCGATAACCCACACACCTGCGGGGCTTGGTGAAGCGTTCCTCGGTGACATGGCGAGGTGAACGTTATGGCTCTGAACCAGCCCGACAAAATTTATTACAGTTTTAGAAATATACAAAATGTATAAATGACATTTAAATACTAGTAGAAATGCATATAAATCCAACCACATTGTGGTGATTGTATTCAGTGGATCAGAGTGTCCTGTCATTAAACCTCTGTGGACCTGTCTGGAACAGACACATTCATTTTAGTGTTTAAAAACAAAACAAAACAAAAAAAAACATCCGTTGTGTATTAATACTCTGTATATGTGCTTCATATTAGTACACATTAGTGTGTGGATCCGTTGGTTTTGTTCTCCAAATGAACTCAAGCCGGGCTCAGAGTTCCAAACACAGGCGCTGTCCGGGTGGACACACCACCTGTACCGACTGTTAACCCGTCAGCTCCAGTCCTTGGAACTGGTTCTGAAAAAGACTGATCAGCTCCGGTGGCTGATCAGCTGTGGTCCGGTGTCGGTGATGGGACCGGCTGTCCGGGGCATCTCCGAAGGTGAGGCGGTGCAGTGCGCACCAGACCAGACTTGCGGCGCACATTCACCTGGCTGTCAGTCAATTCAACAACAGTTTATTTTTTGCAACTGAAATCTTCTTCTTGCTTATTTCATTTGTGGTGTAGCTAAATTGTCTTATTCAACATTGCATTTCATGGCGGCACATTATACCGATACAATCTTAACAAGTACTAGAGTCAGAAAATCATCAGTCTAAGGGTGTATTTGAAGAGAAATAAAACCAGGAAAGTGAATAAAGTGGTAATGAGTCAGCGTCACATTCCCTGGGGATCAAACTAGACGGCATCTGTTGTCATCCATGTCCAGGTGTCTTTTTCGCTGACCTTACGCAGCCACCTATTCCCTCCAGTGATGACTGTCATTCATCTTTCATCTGTCAGTTTGTGGATCTTGACAATATCTCCATACAGGGTCCGAGCTAGCATACAGACCACAGAAGCTGGACAAGGAGTCAAACATATCAAGCACTATTTCAACCCCTTAACAACGGCAATCTTTCTGGTGCTGCATTTTGCACTTCACAGCATTCAAATTACTGTAACTCTTGAACCTTTTGCACTATCCACAAAATTCAAAAGGCATCAAAAAACTGAGATTCTACACTTTAAAACACTATGTAACACTTTACAGAGATTTTCCACACAGGCTAAAAAAAAAAAAAAAATGCCTGGAAATAACAAAAGAAGCCATAATCAAAAAACATGTCTGAGCAGATGCAAAATAGTTGAAAATTTATTTCTACAATCTCAAAAAAAAAATTTAATGGACATTTGCAGTTGTTTCTTATAATAAATACACTAAAAACCTCAACTCTGTTTTTGTTTTTACTATACCACTTTTTTTTTTTAACCATTTACTACTTATAAAAATGATAATAATTAAAGGCCAAACTTAACTTCAAAGTTAAGTTCTTCCTGAAAACAAAGGTGCAAAAAGAATTGGTAAAAAATACATTTTCTGATACTTTTACAGCAAAGAAAACATAAAGACACTTAGACGGTCTGTTATAAAGACAGTCTTATGGTTTTCCTACTTCTTTTCCATTACAGTCATCATTTCTGATTTCTTTCTGTTGTCTACCTACAGCTCTCGAAAACCATCAAGGTGAATAAATGGACACTCATGTACTTTATGAACAAAACATCAACCCATCGCCATCTATAATGTACTCTAACACACTGACTGGATTGCACTTAACCAGCAAATACATACTGCCAAAAAGAAAAGTAGTAAAACAGCTTTAAACAAGTGGTCTCGGTAGTGTTAAAATGGTAGACAGTAAAGGTATAGCCCATGGTTTATCTGTTTGTCTATAATCTTACATAACAGCTAAGTGAATGATCAATATATTGACAGATAAGCCTTGTGAACGCAGTGCACACATACATTATTACTAATTCCATGGAAAGCTGCACAGATTACATAATATATTACTGAACACGAGTTGCAGTACTTTGAGCTTTTCTACCTATATTCATGAAAGAGCCAAATGACCTTCAGTAGTTTGAGCCAGAGGGAGACTACTTGAAAAAAAGGGAGCAACCCAAGGACAGTCAGAGCAAATATGAATGAATTTAGACAGTGGTTTTAAGTTATATGCCAGGGGTTTTAGTGGACATTTAGTGCCAGATTTATGAACGCTTTCTGTCATAACAAACCCTCTGGCTACTCTTGGGATTTACTGAGCATGCCCAGGGAAAATTTAGCACCAGCGGTGTTTTATATGGCTGTTTGGATTTTTTTTTTTTTTTTAAGATTGCAAAAATTTGGGGAGAAGAATTTATTTGAATCATGAGTTGTGCTTTTATTACTGTCTGCTGTTGTTAATTTATGGGCAGTTTCAGGTTTATTTAACACAAGAAAAATTTGACGGGAAGGATTTCCCATCCTATATTTGAGGTTTTTGTTTGTTTGTTTTTTTCATTGCCACAAGAAAGTATTGTTGTTACCTTGGTGGGAATCAAAGAGGGCCTGCAAGCTCCGACTGGATGGAGAGTTTCACAAAAACCTTTTACAACCCTTCAATTTTTGGCTTCTAGTTCTTTTCAGTGTACTGTGGTTTCACTAAGAGGAATTTCAGTTATTTTGATCCATTTTTACCTGTGATGTTTCTAGTTCTGAGGTTAGGAATGAGTTCTGAGAGTATAACATATAACAGTATCAACTATTCTCCAAAAAGTCAAATGGGTTTAATCCATTCTTTCGTTCACCCAGGTGCCATTAAGGCTACACACCATCCTTGACAACAAAAAAATTTTAAATATAAAAATATAAAATGCATGAAACCTTCACTAAGGGTCTCATTTCCCCCCGTTTTTCTACAATTCAGGACCATGGACAGCACTGAATTCTCCCGTTTGTATTGACAATTAATTCCCATAACTGCCTCTACATCTGTTCTTCCAATTAAAATTTTCTGCAGCTGCTCTGTATCTCATGAGATTAACACCTCCCTAAAACCTACATTTGTGTTCATTGGACTACAACAAACGAACTGTACATCTGCACAAAATACAATAGTGTACAAAAGTTTTCAGACACCTTTAAAACACTTAAACAATCTCAAATATTATCATGAAATATTTGCAAAAAAAAGTGTTTCAAAATGTGTGTCTGCATCAGTGAGACACAAACAGAGGCAAATAATTATATTTTGTTTATTGTTAACAAGAAAAAAATAAATAAATAAATGAACTCTTTAGTTTCAACATCTCCTCGATGTGTTCCATATCATTTGCAGAGACATTCATTTTTGACTTCAATGTAACAGAGCATATGCAGAAGGGAGTGTGTGGGTTTTGAGAATGGAATAATACTTGACAGAGTTCAATGACTTAAGAGTGATTTTTAATGTAATATATATCAGAAATGTATGGGGTGTTCCACTGTCGTGCATTCATCAGTTTTGTTTGTTGGTAATTGAATCCTTGGTAGAACAGTCATTATTGAAATTAACCATACTCATACTTTTGCTGATTTTTAGTAGATCACCTGTACGACTAGCCATTCACACCTGTACTTTTATTTTGGCCTGTGGTTTAACGTTTCCCCCCTTGGATGCCTACTAGGAACAGCCCATATATGTATATGTTACTTGGGAACATTTTGTTTTTTCGGTACTTTGTGTCTTTTTGTGGTGACTACAATTGTCACTACTTCTGCAAACTTCTGGAAAAAAACAGTGAAAATCTATTATTATAATAATTTGTAGTTTTTTTTGTTTTTTTTTTTAATTAACAAAAAATAAATTAATTAATTAATTAAAAAACAATTTAAAAAATAAAAATAATAAAGAAATAAATAAAGATTTTTTTTTATTTCAAATAAAGAAAAATTAAGAG